>VXBR01009227.1:0-157981 GCA_013400215.1 Cisticola juncidis | reverse complement strand
CGGCAGTGGGCTGTGCCGCGTTCCCGAGCGTCTGAGGGGACGGGCGGCGGGAATGGGCGGGAATAGGCAAAGGGAAATGTACGCAGGGAATGTACACAGGGAATACACGGGAATGGCAGAGGGAACGGGCACAGGGAATGCACGCAGGGAATACACGGGAATGGCAGCGGGAACGGGCACCGCGGGCCGCGGCTCCTCCGAGCGCACCGCTCAGCCCGGCCCTGCCCTCAGACGCCTCCTGTGGGAGCCGCCCGCGGGGAGCGATCCCCGGGAGAGCCGCGCCTCGCAGCGCCGCCGGTGAATTGCGACACGGCCCAGACGGGAGGACTCCACAGGGCACGCCAGTTATGTGAAATAGTTGTTAAACAAACCAGCCGTTTGCTGGACGTTTATTTTCGTGCTTTGGAAGTGTGAAAGTTGCTAAATTGCCGGCTGAGCCCTCAGCAGTCACAGCACACACGGGCCCTCAGGTGAGGCGCCGAGCTCGGACCGCAGCGGTGGCACGGCCAAAAGGAACCGCAGCTCCAAACTCCTGCAAAGAGGCAAAAGCACATTTACTTTGAGACAAACGCAGATTTTACTTTGAGGCAAATGCAGATTTTACTTTGAGGCAAATGCAGATTTTACTTTGAGGCAAACTCAGATTTCACTTTGAGGCGTCACTACAACGTGCCGGAAGAGCCCCCGTGAATGCAGAGGTACTAAGGAGCAGGATCTGTTATCCCGTGTTAAAGCTGTCACTGACATTAAGAGGAGGGCTCAGTTTCCCGAGCAGTGTTTGGGTTGGCAGTGAGCGAGCAGCGCTGTGCTAATTCCATCTCCAGAACACACATCCCTCCTGCTTTTCAGCTACTTGAGAAATACTGCTAAAAACCAACCCGACAGAGTTCACCTTCACTGACTATTAGGGCTTCTAATATTAGAGAAGCAGTACCAAAGCTGCTCCCCAGAACTCGCAGGTAACAGCTGTACTGGCAGCTTTCCTTGCTGCTGGAAAGACCGATGTGAATTATTGCTGATGCCAATCATTATGTACATTCTGCTCTCATGAATTTCAAATTTATTTAACGGAGAGTTATGTTGAAATAGAATAAACTTGGATTATTCCTTAGCATATGGAACCCTATGAAAAATTCACTAAATTAAAATGGCAAAGAAAGTAGAGTATTTTATAATTGTGGCTGGAAAAGTATGTGGTATTAATTATTAATGAATTATATTTTTATTTGTATGCCATTTGTTTCATAGGTTTCATCGGATTTTGTTCTCGCTATGCAGCTTCTTTGTTCTCTTGGTCACTCAGATTTGGCATGTCAATTAGCTGGGCACTTTTTAGCTGCCTCCATAGGTCCCTTCTAACCTCAACCATTCAGATTATGGAATAAAATTGTTGCCATAATAACAGGGTGACAAAATGTGGTGGGAAAAGTTGCTCCTCAACAGCTCTACAATACAAATTTTCAGCTCTGACAAAGATTATAGAAACAAATCCCTCCCATACCCCATCATCTTTGAAGAAAGAAAACTGTCATGTGGGCCATGATCAGAGGTCCCTTCCAACTAATAATTATTTCATTAAGCATAAAAATATATTTATTTATAGCAAATAGTATTGCCTGAGAGCACCTTTTCTCCTTTACCTATTATGTGTCCTGTTGAGAAGGTAACAGATTTTTACTGAGAATTCCTTATGTTAACTGTTTTATTTACAGCAAGGATTCCTGAACTCCGGTATGGGAATAATTCCAGAAAATAATCTGGCCTGTAGAGCAGTGGGCAGTATTGCTGCTTAGGCTGTACCTGCTGTAAGAGCCACTGCCAATGCTCATTCAGTAAATAAAAACCCCTGTGTTTTCTCTCACCTTGCACCTACAGCTTTAAAACACGGTGTGTGCACCCAGCTGGGGTTGTAACAATGACCAGAGTGCTGGAGCCTCTCGCTCCTTTCACTCCCCTTCCCGGGAGGGAATTTTGGAGACCCGCACAGCGTTACAGGGAGTGGTGGATTCGCCTGTAGGTGGGGCACAGGGACTGTTTGTGGGCAGCTTTTCCTCTCAGCCGAATGAGGACAGCACTGGCAGTGACACACCGAACGTGAGTCAGGCAGCAGCAGAGCATGGACTGAAAAATGGGGATCCTTTTAGCTGTCTCCTGATTTTCGAGCCTTTGGAAAAGCCACGTGTTAGCAGCAGAAAACCTGTTTCTCTCATACAACGATTTTAAACACTGTAACCATAAATACCAAAAATGTATCAGGTGATAAAATTGCGCTGGAACAACTGAAACTGATTCAAGAAGGGGAAAGAAATAAGTGAACCCAAGTAGAGAAGGGTCACTGCCTTTATTCCTTCATGGTGTCAGGTTCTGCTGCAGAAGTGTGAGTCCTGCTGGTTATTACAGATGTTCAGCAGGCAAATTATGGGATGGAATGGGATGGAATAGGATAGACTAGACTAGACTAGGAATAGACTAGAATAGAATAGAATAGAATAGCATAGAATAGCATAGAATAGCATAGAATAGCATAAAATAGCATAGAATAGCATAGCATAGCATAGAATAGAATCGAATCGAATCGAATAGAATAGAATAGAATAGAATAGAATAGAATAGAATAGAATAGAATAGAATAGAATAGAATAGAATAGAATAGAATAGAATAGAATAGAATAGAATAGAATAGAATAGAATAATTTTAAGTGGAAGGGACTTACACCAATCATTTCTTTGACAACCTCAGTGCTGGCCAAAAGTTAAAATATGTTATTAAAGGCCTTGTGCAGACACCTCTGAAGCACTGACAGGCCTGGGGCATCAACCAGCTGACCAGGAATTCTGTTCCAGTGTTTCACTCCTCTCTTGGTAAAGAAATGCTTCAGATGTCCAGCCTAAACCTGCCCTGATGCAGCTTTGAGCCATTCCCAGCTGTCCTGTCACTGGATACAGGGAGAATAAATCAGCATCTCCCTTTCCACTTCCCCTCTTCAGGAAGCTTTAGAGATTAAGGGCTCACCCTTCAGCCTCTGTTTCTCCAGACTGCACAGTCATGGAGTTCATAGATGCTCCTCATAAGATGTCACCTCATCTTTCCTATGGAAAATATATGTTATGAATGTGACAACACCAGAGAGTGAGAAATACCCTGAAAGGTTTTGCAAAATTGTGAACTCACCAGGGAGAAAATATTTTCCATGTGCCTATCCCCTCCTTCACAACCCTTCCCATATGAAGTAATTTAAGACTCTCTCAATGGACTGCTATAAAATGTGACAGAGTTAAACAGCATTTGCTTTCCATTTTCTCTTGATTTTTGTCTGCTTCAACAGACAGCTCTCTGATTGTGCTGCATGCTTGACTGGCAAAGCCACTCATTAAAGTGCTGTAATAGATGCATTTTTGATGAGTAAATATATCATTTTATTGATTAACCTACTACTCAGTAATATGCACATATTAGTAAGCTCATATTTCCCAGGTAAAGCTGCCCCAATGACACTGAAGTTTTTTTCCTATTGGCAAATGAAAACAAAAGACTACACTACCTTTGGGTATATGTTCTGCCTAAAATTGCTTAAAATTATGCATATTCAGACATATTTTTGCTTAAAAGATATATGGGACTAATTGTAAAGTCTTCTGTGTTCCTGAATTATCTCATTTTTATTAATTGGCACATACCTCCAAATGTCTAACTTCATTCTTTGTTATTCCATGCAGGGAAGGAAGAAGAGTGCAGGCACTGAAGATGCCTCAGGAGTGTTCATGTAGCTGGGACTGAGGAGCAGTTTGAAAGCCATGGATTCGTGTGAGTACCCACTAGGATGTGCTGTCGGCCTAAAATCGAAACCTGGTATTTAAGAAACTGAAAGTTCAGAGTTCTAAAGTGTGAGGTAACCATAATCCCCACAATATTCTCATTTGGGCATTTCAGAGAAGTACAAAATCCAGGATTTTGTAAGAAAAGGCATGGGATGGTTGAATGATGGGCAAATTTTCCTATCATGTAACTATTAGCTGGCATACTCGAAGTGAGAGTTTCCCAAAGGAGTGTCACAGCCATGACCATATTAAATTCATTCAATTTCAGTTAGAACTTCCACAGCTGGAAATTTTTGTTGGAAGGTGTGGTCTCTGTGCTAAGACCTCCTGTGAATATCACATGGGCAATAAATGTAACACTTCTACACACACACAAACAAACAAACAAACAAACAAAAAAAGTCTTTTATATAGTGAATTACTTGTCGTTTTGGTCCTTTTGGCTGTTGTGAATGTAAACATGTATCAAACATTGTTCAGCTAAGATGTGTGGATTTAAACTGCTATCCTGCATTACTGGCTGTAAAACAATGTACATTTATCAAGATGTGGAGTTCTGAAAAGTGATATGATGGAAATATTTGATGCATCATTGCTAAAGCTTGTGGTTTGTAATTCAATAGTACTGACATTTATCAGTTTTGATACTTTAGCCTAGAAATTATTTCCTATGTAGGAATTTTCCTGCATTTGCACCTTTACAGTGGTCCACATACTCTTTAGTTGTGTATGTAGAAAGTAGATGGATAAGATGTGCAAGAGAACTTAGAGGAGGAACTTTCTGAACTGTTTGAACCCAGAATGTGACATGAAGGCCTTGGTAGCTGACAGTCCTTTCATGTCAGCAACAATTTCTGCAGACACCCAAAATTTTAGAGTTCCTTCAGCAACAAAGGGAGAAAGAATCCTCCTATTAATTTTCTTCTGGATTTTTTTATCTTAAAAAATAAACCAGGAGTATAAAATGTTAAAGATTCCTAAAGTACTTCAATATCAGCGTAGTTCAGACAGTGCCTCCAGTGATCTAATAAGAGTTTTCTTTAATTGGAGTGATTGTCTAACCAATGCATCAGGCTGGCATATTAAATATAATTATTAAATATAGTCTTTCCAGTCATTCCTTTCTAGCTCCAGACAAAACCTGAGTTTTGCTGAAGGTAAGTTTGGGTCATGTTTTCTCAGTTCTTTACCCATTGGTGTTGCCAATAGTCCACTAGAACTGAAAAGCAGTGCTGCAAAGTTTTGTGTATGCTCTGAAAGATCCCCAATCTACAACATAAACCACTTTAAAAGAAAAAAAGCCTTGGCCAATTGAAACCTGTCAACAGCACCACTCTTCTTTCTGAACAGCAAGATTTTTTCTCCTTCTGAGAGCCATGAACTGAGTTGTAGTCTGAGAGACAGGAATTCCTCCATTCTCATTCTGATACTGACTCTGTTGTAGCCTATGGCAATTTATCACCATTTTTTCTGTATGTAAAATGGAAATATTTGCCCAAG
The DNA here is from genome assembly GCA_013400215.1 of Cisticola juncidis. Taxonomy (NCBI): domain Eukaryota; kingdom Metazoa; phylum Chordata; class Aves; order Passeriformes; family Cisticolidae; genus Cisticola; species Cisticola juncidis. The sequence continues at coordinate 152,662 of VXBR01009227.1, read as the reverse complement.
GGCAATATGAAGATTAATTACTTAATATTTATAAACTGTTCTGAAAATCAGCATTATGCAGATATTATGATTATTTCTGAGCTGTGGATTCTAATCTGGGACGAGGCCCAGAAAAGGACGTAAACAACTGATGCTCAAGTCAGGTGGAATTTAGATGCCCTGGGTCAAAATTGCAGTCCTAAAAATGTTTATACATCTGCTATGAAACCCTGGAGGTTCATCAGGTTGAGTGGAAGCACCAGTATTTTTTATTATGAAGTGCATTTTTTATTCCAGCAGTGCTCATTCATGCTCTCAAAGGTACTTAAATCCTAACAGGACTGAGCAGCTTTGTAATTAACTCAGGCTAATGCCCAGTAGGTGTCCAGAAATGAGACAGAAATGAAATTCCTCTGCATGTCTCCCTGGAGAGTTCAGTCCTCTAGGGGAGCTCTGAAAATGCTGGCCCCACAGTAGAAAAATATTTCCTTCAGACTGTAGCTCTGTGCTTAGTACAGACAGAAATGTGGATGAGGTCCAGGTTCAATTCCCTTGTCTGTCTCAGAGGATCCAAGCCCTCCTTTGGACCACGCTTTAGTCAGCAGGCAGGAGAGGTTTTGGAACATTGGAAGGATTCTCCTCTTCAATTCCACTTTCCAAAGAAAATACTCTTCACTGTCAGCGTTTCAGTCTTGCAGTTATGGCACTATTGGTGAAAAAGAGGAATTATTGGGAAATTTTACAGAAAATAGAGAAGTATTCAGTTCTGGAAAAGTACAAATATAGTTGTAGGAGCTGGAACTAGAACCTAATGTCCTTCAGTGAGTGCCTGCTTATATTAGTCTGCTCTCTGGAGCACATGATGCGTTTGTGGGTGCACCAAATGCAAAAAATGTCCTCCACACTGTATAAATGCCCTGACCTCTGGATTCAGTTATGCAGATGAAAATCAGATGGTGCTTGTGGGACTTGGCTGTGCAGTGCCTTGTCTGGTTCCAGGTCTGCCCCAGCTTCAGCCACAGGGATCTGGCAAGTACAGAAGGACCAGACTCTTCCTCCCTTTCTCTGTTTTCCTCCCTTTCTCCTTTGTCTTGGTTCTGTTTCTCTCCAGGATCGTGGTCAGTCCTTAAAATGAACAGACAAGAAACATGGCCTGAGCCTGACCTTCTTCTCCAGAAGGGAAAACTCCTTGTGATATTCATTAAATTAGAACAGGGCTCCAAGTATTCATGGAAGAAGATTTTTTGGAGAAGTTTCTTGTATAATACCTATTACCTAAAACTCCTGCAGTTCTGCTCCCATTTCTCAAAACTGCTACTCCCACCAATGCCTGCCTCAACACTTAAACAATTTAATTAGAAAGCAATTTTATAGTAATTTAAATGCAAATGCTGTGAGATATTGTCTTTTAAATGACAGCTAAAAAGGAGGAAAATAAAAATAAATAGGCTTTTCCTTCCAGAATACATGCATGTTTGTGCTTTTATCCTTGCAAGGATAAAAGGATATGTTTAGCAAACATATTTGTGACAGCTTGTGTCTATGACTGGGCAGTCACTGTGGCACAACACTGTGAAGACAGAGTCTTCAGTTGTTGAAAAATGTTGGTATAAAGAAACACAAAGAGTTGGAGATGCAAATGGACTTTAATCCCTGCCAACATGTAAACAGTGATGTGACTGAAAGAAAGTCTTCATATTAAACACATTTCTAAATATCTACAGATAGATAGATAACTATTAGTGGGAAAACCCCCAGTTTTTCAATAATCATTAAAACCATAAACCCCAATATTTTTGTTGTAAAACAGCATTTTTTGTTTAAATATGATCATTTTAGAGGCTTTTTTTTCTGCACTGCAGCCTAGAAAAATTCATGAACCAGACGGAAACCCCCTGAACTGGGCCCCTGGAATAAAAAAAAAAAGAGCTTTTCCATATTTCAAAGTGGCTTTTTAGGCCTCTCGAGTCTTTCTGGCACATCATTCTCAGACCCTTATGGACTGGGATGCTGCCAAACAGCTTTTTTCCCACAAAACTTTAATAAACTTTGAGTGCTGGACAGAAGAGTAGTGCAATTCCCAAAGAGAGGTTTCACTACAGGATTCCAAAATGTGTACAGTATAGAGTCTAGCCTCTGAATGAACCCAGCAATGCTTTTCCTTGGATTTCTTACAAACACAAGTCCAGTTCTGTGTCTCACACTGGTTGAACATTTTGCTTCTCTCTTACCAATATCCTAACGCTGTTTATAAATTAGATGAGCTTATTCTAATGCAATGATACTTTGATTTTGCCAGACATGAAGCCATACTTATATTTACCTACAACCACATGAAAATACTTCCCTTTACAAAGTGTTTAGACACAGAAGAAGAAATTTGCAGGAGGTGACAAAGAAAGAAGTGAAGCACAGAGATTCCATTAGTCACCTCAGACTCCTGGTCAGTGTTCCAGCTGCTGCTCCAGTTGTGGGCAGGAACACCCAACCTGATTATTGCAGTTAATTGATAGAGTGTTCACACATCAATACACATCCATCATTTATGCAGCAGGGGATCCTCAGCACGAGCTTGCTCCTTGTTCTGAGCCAGCATTCCCAGGTGCACGTGAGCACTCCTGTGGATTTGGCTGGAAGTTGCTTTCACATAACTCAGAAAATTGCTTTGGCTCTGTCTCTTTCTAGCTGTAGTTCGACAGCTCTGAAACAAATCCATGGCAAGTTAGACATTCAAATCTTCTATACTCTCTATATCTAAAAGTTTAAAATGCTGTTTATTACTCTTAATTTAGTATAAAGGCTGCATAAAACCATTCACTTCCTTAATGTGAAACAGAAGTGTTCATCTTTTTATTGATTATGATTCTGAAGAAGCTTTGAGAGAACATAGAAAGCCTTTCCTAAAGATGGAAATCTCATTTCAATACAACCTTTGTTTGGTTTTCCCTTATTAATTTTTCACTGTTTCCTATAATCACCTGCCCTAAAACTGTCACATTTTGATCACTTTATCATCAGAAACTACATGAACAATTCAAAGTATGTTCACATAGGAACTGTTGTTATAGGGCAGTGATACTCAAAGCTAATTTTAGCCATGGGTAGCACTAAAATCTGAAGAAGTGGAAGCAGTCAAGAGTTGAGCATAAGTTAATTCATCCTCTTATTGGCAGCAGTAAGTCAACAAGAAGAGAGGATCTCAGAGAAAAGGACAAGATAACAGCAAAGATTTCAAGGGCAAACTGTAAGCACCAAGTCACAGAAATCGGAATTTTCAGCTTCCAATTTCTTTAATTTGTGCATTGTTATTTAGAAAAGGTTTCTCTCAACTTTGAACTTGCAGAGTTCTCAGGTTTCTGTGGAGTTTGGATAAGGAAGTTAACACTGAAAATTTCTTGCAGGTCACTGCTCATCATCAAACTTGTAGGACTAAACAGTATAAAGTTGCATTTTTAGTGTTCCATAAATTGTTATGCAGCTTATGTTGCCATGCAGAGAGTCGTTTTGGGAAAAAAATATTAAAGTATTTATACAACAGGCAGTTAAAGCAGCATTTGGAATAGATTTTCAGCTCCCTAGTGAGCTCAAAATTGTTCTTGAATTGTATTGTTTGTTTGGGTTGGTCACTCCTTTCCATTTTCCATCTTGGCACCCTTGCACTATAGCAAATTGTTGTTAACATGTCTGGAACTATTAACCAGTTCTGTGGGTAGCATGGCAAGGCAAAGCAGCCTCACTTGAACTGAGGCATAAGCAGTATGTTAAATTAGTTATCTGTGTTCAGTTTTGAGAGTCAACATGGAAAAAAGTCATCTACTATTACCAAGTGGATGTTTATAAGGAATGTGTCAGGTTGGCTTGGTTAGAGAGCGCTCCTTTTCTTGTGACATCTAATTATTTTTCATGTAATGCCTTTTACATATTATTTGACTTGATTGTTTTATTTGCATACAGAGTAATGTTTGTGAAATCTCACCCCTGTGGCAAAAAACCTGCACAGTGCAAATGGCTGTACATGAGAGTTCTCACAAAGTGTCGAGTTAGAGCAAAATGTGTTTTCCCAAAGCCTAGAAAATACATCCCTAGAACAGCTAAATGTGTAATCAGCTACAGGACATGAAATTTTCTGAAGGGAGGCAGATCCCAAAGGCCTGCACATCAGGAGAATTGTGAGGCTTTTCAGTTCAACTCAGCAGGGTAAGCTCCCACAGAGAGATTTTTGTACATACGGAATTCTTCAGGAGTACAGCATGCTGCATCCCCTGCAGTAATAAGTATTGATCTGTGATTCCTCTGACATAGGATCACTACATTTTTGAGACATGTGTGCTCATGCTATAATATGTCCATAAAATCTGATATTGATTTCAGTGTAGGCCAGAATTGGCTCAGTAAAACTGATCTGCATAATTGCAGCAGGCATGGCAGGGATACGTGGTGTGAGGATATTGCAGCCAGTGGTGCTTTCCCAATATTTGCCTGAGCAGGGAGGAGGACACAGCTTCTCAGAAATAAAGTTCTGGATGCTTGAGTCAGGAACTTCTCAATCTTTTTGCTCCCAAGGACTGAGACTCTGAGACTGAAGTAAAGGCCTTATTCTGAGGGGCACCAAATCATTGATTTCAGAGGGGTTGGCAGACACTCAGTTACTCTCAGCAATGTGGGCACAGAGCTGCTCAAGTTCAGATGGGGTTATTTCCTTAGTGCTTGTAACACTTATTCTGCTTTATTGTTGTATTAATAAGCTCCTGTAACTAACAGGGCTGCAAGGCTGTGACTCGAGTGACAGCTCAGTTCAGATGCTGTGGTGTTTGTACAGGGAAAAACTGATTCCAGACGGGATAGTAGAGGTCAATTCATTTCATGTCCCTTCAGAGAAACTGGAGATGACCTACATTTTTTATTTAGTTCATATCTTCCTTTCCCACACTTGGACTAATGATAAGCTGCATTTCCTTTAGAGCCACATCTTAAACATGCCTGGGTTTGGTGTCTTTCTTTCCTCTTTTTCCTTCTATACAACTTGAGAGCTGCTTCTGGTGTGTAAACTTTCGGAGAATTGCCTTTATTTAGTCTTTGAAAGAGTGAGGAGTGTAAATTAGGAGTACTTAGCTGAGACAATTGCAGCAGTGATTGTGTGGAGGAACCTTTGCAAGGCAGCGTTAGCATGCAGTACTGGTGTTTCCTCTAATGAAAATGCGTGCTTTGCCTCGGGGACATTCGAGCAGGCATCTGTTCATACAAACGCAGCAGAATTTGAATTTGTACCGTATCTTCTCACACTCTGAAGCCCACAAGGCTTCACAGAATCAAATTATATAGTAACGAGATTGCAGTAAGTATGTAAATGATGAAAGAGAGGCAGGAAAATAAAAAGAAGCAGCAAGTAATTCCACAAGCAAGGGAACTTACAAACTCTGGCTTCCAAGAATTTGCGGGTTGTGGTTTGATTTCTCAGATGTCTTACAAGTTGCATGCTCTGATCAAGGCTTTTTCTGCATCTGTAATGTTTGTAACATCCTTCTATCAAGTGAATTTATTATCATGCACGAACTACATTTCAGAAATTTTCTGCAAAGAGCGTGAGCAGAATTTTGTTCTTGCTGCCATCCTGCAGTTGTGGTGAAATTCTCTGCTGCTTCATAATGATGATAACTCTGTTCTGTAAAATTTATTGAAATTGGTCTGGAGGTTGATAGTTGGTTTGGAAGGATGGAGGGACAGACAGGTAAATACCTGAAACTGAGTGTATTAAAACCAAAAATAAGCATATTCAGGTATGGGAGTAGCCGGAGTATCTTTTCTCAGAGCCAAGCTAATGGATTTTTCAGGTGAGAATTATGATGAACTATATAAGTACTTTTTTATGCACAGGATCTGGCTAGTTCAGGTCTGAAGCACAGAGTTTCATATGTAAATAAATAAATATAGACATAGATATAAGTAAAAACCCATTTATACTGCCTCCTTGAAGCAAATAAGTATAAAATATACCAAAAAGGGAATATTTAGTGAGGTAGTTTGAAAAAATGGGTATTGAAAACAAGAACAGATGTATTCTAAACCTAAGTCAAGAAGTGAGACTCTCAATGAAAATTTACACTGTGTGGTCTGACAAAAGCTGGGAATTCTGAAGTCCACACACAAAAAAAAGATGAATGTGACAGTTAAATGGATTTTGATTATGATGAACAGACAAAAAGTTTGTGAAGTTAGTCTGAAGCTTGTGGAATAGACCCTGATATCTGCAGAGAAAAGCTAGGCTTGGTTCAGTTGGGATGAATGCAAACAGCAAGATTAAAAACATCTGTAAAATAAGGAGAGAATGGAAGGATACTTGTGGAAAGTTGTACTGATGTAAAAGAGAAAGCAGCTTCTGTGTGACACCAGAATTGTGAAATACTTTTGTTGGTTCTTTTTGAAAGACAGCTTTTTTCAGAATTGAGGGTAGATAGTGCACTGAGAGGAATATTTACCATTCTCAGTGGGAAGAGGGGAGAGAATGAAAAAAGTACCTTGGGAAGTTTCTCAGCAGCATTTCCCCAGCCTCATTGCAGCTGCCACATCACAACATCCTTTGTTCTTACAACTGGTTTGTGAGAGAGAGCAGCAGCCACCAGTAAAAATACAAAAAAGCAGACATGGCAAAAAAGAGTCTGAGACCTCCCAGGACCTCGCTTGTCACTGTTATTTAAACTCTCTCTGTCCTTCCACAGGCTGCAGAAATGGAATGCAGGTCACCAGTCAGTTTTTGCAGGCTCTGATCCCTAAGTAAGCTCACAAAAATAATCCCAAAGGATTCTACAAAGTACCCCTCACTTCTGGTAGATAATTCACCCTCTTATTTTCCTTGGTTAAAAAGTTCTGTACTTTTTAATGCTGCTGCTCAGGTCAGCCTTTCCATCTAGGCTGACCTGGTTTACAGGATGCTCTGTGTGTGCAGGTTCATGTGTCTCTGCCACATAACAGGGCCAGCTTTGGGTTGAAGGCAATAGGTGTTGGAAATGTCAGTGCTGGGAGAAAAAATTCAAGTTTTCGTGGCTCATGGTTTGCATCAGTACTTGTAAAGCATAGAAGTGGCCCATTTCACGTTCTGAAGCTTTTGCAGGTAGATGGGGCTTTTTTGGTAGAAGTCAAGAACCCTAAACTGATACAGATTGTTTCTATTGCTCACTGTCTTTTGTAGATGGATAGAAATATTGGCTCTCAGCAATCACATTGCTGCTTTGCAAGTGTATGAACTTTTTGGTTCATCTAGCCATCAGCTAAATAGCTGAAAAGGGGAATGCACACAAAGCTTTCTCCTGCCTTGAAATAAAGAAGGAGTAACTGACAACTTAAATCCATTCCTCATGTCTTTGTTCTGTTTGCCTTTATCATCTCCTCAGTATGTTCAGTCAAAGCAGGGAAGGTTTCAGGATGTAAAGAGACTCAGGAACTCAGTCCTCTCAAAGGACAGCATTGTCTCCCCTTTACTGGAATTTCTGATACAGTTTGAGGATGAAATGATTTAAGTAAAACTGAGCCAAGTCTCATTCCATGCCATGCTCTTAGGCACTACCACAGAGCACTGTCAGAAGGCTATATTTAGGTTTATAACATATCAACATAGATTTATATATATTTATACACGCATATATGTCACAGAGACAAAAGCACACAAAAAATACACAAATCAATTGAAAGAACCTTTTTTTAAATATACTTCAGAAGATTTGTGTGAATGTAAACATTGGGGAAACTTGTGCAGCAGAAGTCACTGTAGGCACTAGCATTTTGACCTCTTAAATAAAACTATGCAGGACTACATCTTTCACTGGAAATGAAAAGGATGTTTAAAATTTTGTAGAATTTTGCTTACTGCTTCTTAGCCTAGAACAAAAGATGCTATAAATTGCCTAACAGATTTGTGCATGAGACATATTATATATGACACCACACTATTGAGTTCCACCTTTTAATGAATGGCTACCTGTTAAAAATTTTATAGGCAAACCAGGAATCTCTTGCCATGTAGCCTTAATGGATGGAAATAATAAGGAAATCATCAGTTTACATATATGAAAGCAATAGTTTCTATATATTGTTAAAAGCATCTGTATGGGTAACAACGCTGATAACCTATTAAACCCATAAAAATCTTTGAGTGTTGTGAAAGACAGAGAACTCTGTAAGAAAAAAGGCACAAAATATCCTTCTGCACATCCAGCTGGATGGACTTCCACATTTCTACATTCACTCTGACTGTAACCTCATGTTCACAATGTAAAAATAGAGTGCATAAATAGCTGCTCTGAGAATAACCACATTCTCAGAATGCTGGGGCAGCTTTAATAAAGTTTCACTATGTTCCACTGACCCTCATTTCAGCTGATTTAATGCAGCTATATTCTAAACAGATTAAAAAGTTCATATAGTTTAGGAATTAACATGTCAGGTTAATAAAAACACATTGTAAGGTGCCCATCTGTGAGCATCTTCCTTTTCACTGATACAGTTTATGTTTATTTTGTACAGAACATTAGAATAAATAACACAGTATAGTACTGTATTAATACCTACTTTTTTTGGTATTAATCTGTGCTTAAGTGCCAAATGTTGATGCTGTTTAAATGGTTTCTTCCTATGTTTGAATACTGAAGTGCTACAAATGTGAACTGCCCAGCTAATGTCCCGATCATTGTAACATAAGTGAGTAAAATGCTGGCATGGACCAAAACATTTTCCAACATAAACCCGAAAAACAGCAAAAACAACAACATGCAAAACAAACTGGTGCTTGGACTTTATCCACCACAGAAGGAGAACGTAAAAGACAAATAGGCAGAGAGGAAAATACAGTCACAGATAGATTCCATTTTGATATCTTCTCAAAAGTTCCAGAGTGATTAATTCTAGGTGACAGTCAGGTAAAAATATTGTATTGTGCCAGTCACAGACACTGCACAGTTCCTGCCAGCTTCAGAACAGCAAAGCCACCTGTGTATTTCCAGCCAGTTGTTTTGTGTCATAATCACATCAAAATCCTTGTCAGAGGCAGATTCACCTTCCAGTGGATCTCAGTTCACAGAACATCACAGTCACACTCACTCCATCCCTCAGTCACCTCTGGAACTGGGTACAATGGTGCACATGTCTGAATTTGGAACAGTCACTGGGCTTCCTGGTGTAATAGCTCTGTAGTGACTTTTCTTCTCCTGTTTCATTCTGAAATGGTGTGAGAATCCTTAACTTTCAGTTTATGCTGTCCTTATGGCTGCTTCGGTCTGTATTGTGATTGTTTAGTTCTTGGTTTTTCCACTGAATGCTTGTTCCGTTCATGGGCACTGAGGTCACCAAACTCTTAGACTGGGAGCAGCAACAGCAAAGACATGACTGAAAATGAATAAAAAACAATTGATAAATAAATAAAAGATAAGACAAATCTCTCGGTTCTATGTAGATTGCCAGCCGCATTTTTCATTCAGAAATGACAGATAATTCTAGCTGAAGGGAGTGCTAGCTATATTCAAGGAAATTTTTATCCTAGAACATAAATGATTTTTGTGATTGAACATCACAAATGCAGCAAATTAGGGCCAGCCTGTGCCTCTTATTTACAAAAACCTTCACAGCATGGAAAGTGAATTTTTTTTTCTATTTCATGTGCATGTCACATGCATATAAATAGTATTTACAAGAACATGTCCATCTCAGTTTACACTAATGAGGACTATGTCAAACTTATTTATTGATTTAGTATTTCAGATGAAGTGGATAGTTTCACTTTCAGCTTGGTACATGTGCTATGTGAACTTCTAGCTGCTAAACCACACAATTTATATTTTCATTCCTTTGCATGCCTCTTCTTCCAGCTGTTAAAAATAGATAACATCCAAGTGGTTCAATACAGTTTAACTGGACATAAAACCTTACCAAGAGAAGCTTACCTGGAAACAGTTTTTAAACTTCTTGCTCACAAAATACAGAGCTATGGGGTTTATACAAGAGTTCATGGTTGCCAGGTTGATGCTGATGTAATCCAAGGGCAGCAAGAAACTAGGCAAGAGGAAAAAACCATTGAAACAGTTCATAAGCTTCAGAAGCATCATTCTCTTGTTGAGATTATGCTACCCCATTAAAGCTGAAAGTGGGTGCAGCTTAAAATTAATAAACACCACAGTTACACTGCACAGTGACATTCCTCATAGAAATTATAAACATGCAGCTTAGAATATTTTTTCAGTACAAACTGTTGGCACAGGAAATGAAGTACCTGAGCAGTTCACATCTGCTGGGGTCTTTTTCATTGTATACCATTTTCTTCAAAATCCGGCTCAGGTGGAGAGGGAACCAGCAGAGAGCAAAAATCACCACTAAGCAGAAAACTGTCTTGGCAACTTCTCGGCGCTGGAGAGAGGAGATAATAAGAGTGCATACTGAGTGCCCAGTTCATCCTGGCAGGAGAGTGGAGTCAGTAATGTTGGCAGCAAAGTCAGTAATCTAGATAAATTCAGAAAGGATTCCCAAAGTGAAGTTCCAGACTGCCTGATGTTACCACTTTTTTGTTATGGGATTTGTCATGCTCCTCAGCAGAACCTGCTCACCACTGAGGCTGGAGCAGCTGGGCACACAGGTGTTGCCTGGAATTCTGGAATTCAAATCCCTGTTGCCAGGTATTCCATTGCTGGAATATTGTAGGATTCTCTCTGATACATTGTTCAGTAAAGGGACACTGGCCCGTGTCTTGATTTTACTGTGCGATCCTTACTGTGAGATCTTGATGTTCTCAGGTAAACAGTTCCTCTACAAACATTTTAGGAATGTTGGTGTTACCACTTAATCTTGTAATACTTAGGAAATAATTGCAATGTAATGGGTATTTTATGTGGCTCCAGGGAGTTACAGAAGTTTTAGTGGATTTTTGGCAACGCGCGTACCAGCAGTGTTTGGTAGGCATGGGTTTGATAAAGAGAAGCATATGAAGGGGTAAGGATTCCACTGTAATTTAACAGTGACAAGCTCTGCAAGGCTCTGTCTTGAAAGAACTTGGAGTCAAATGAGTGATTACAATCTGTTTAGACTTTGAATATGACCATTGTAATTTCATCTTTTTAATGATAGCAGCTTTTATCAAAATATGAAAAGAATCGTGATTAGACATTAATTTGGACAAGGATATGGGGAAGGAAGGGAGGAAGGGAGGGAGGTAGGAAGGAAGGAAGGAAAGAAGGAAAGAAGGAAAGAAGGAGAGAGTTAAAAAGACAAGCATTTGTAAATTGTGGCATGAAGTCTCCCTACAGCAGGCAGTCTGAGAAGCTTGGTGGGCGTTGCATTTTAGGATGGGAAAGGGTGGGTTCCCAGATCTCCCAGTACATACCACTCCAGTTCTGATGGGTGGAGTAACCTGTGTGTGGCCCTAGGACACACTGTGTTACAGTCCCAGGGCCTGATGAGGGGAAAATTGGAGAATCTGCACAAGGGGAGGACTTTTCAGTCAGCCCTGATCTGGAATGAACCAGGAGAAGAGGAACCTCTGTGGGAACCCACTCTGATGCAGAGAGGACTGCTTTAGGGATTCACATCTGTCAGCATGGAAGCTGAAAGAGTGGAATTTGAAGGGCTGATGTTAACACGGGGGAAAAGCTCCAGATTGTTTTTAAATTTCAGTTAAGCCTTAAGCATCAGCCAGCGCTGCCAAACCAGCAAAAAGACCTGACGGTTCCGTGAGCAACTTTGTTCTGTGATCATTTGTTTGTTCTCTTCTCCTCTTGCTCTTTTCAAAGCAGCTACAGCAGTGCTACTGCAACACTGCAGTCACCCTGAGAAACAAAATCCACTCTTTGCTAAACTGGATTATTCTACAACATATAAAGGCAATGCAATTGCTTTTTGTATGAACCTACAGTTACATATCAAAGAGTGCCAAAAGGAGGGAGGACCCATGGAGTCATATCTTTACACAGAAAAAGAAACATTTTTGGCAAATCTTTGTAGTTAGATTTCAAAGTATTTAGCCAGTAGTGATTTGAGGTTAAAGAGAAGAAAGGCACAAATGTCAAAATAAGAAAAGAAAGAAAAGGGTTCATTTCCAGAGCATACTGCCTTTAATGCCTCCTTATACTATGATTTAGTCTTTTGTTCCAGGTTTAAATGTGAATGCCTTAACATCATAAATAACCCAAATCTCTCTTTCTACTTCTGTAGTTTCCTGTATTCAAGTATGCTTTGAAATATTTCTAATGTAACCCGTAGAGAGAAGAACAATACTTTCAAGCATTGGTGTTTCTAATATATTTACCTGCTTCAGGTGTTCACTGAGAGCAATTCTCAAGTTGCTGTTTCTTCTGTTTAACATTTCACAAGTCATTAGTGTATAAAAGATGGCAGTACATGCCAGTGGCATGCAGAAATAGAAACCAAACAGCCACCAATCCTTTGCATCTTTGTAGAACTGTGGATAAGGAAAAGAAAAGAGCAGATATTTTCTTACAATTCAATGTAAAATACCACAGAAAGGTCTTGGAAAAGCATGACAGTGCATGACAGTACACTGCTGTCTGCTTATTGTTGGACTCTTTTGACCAATATCAAAATAGGAATTGTGGCAGTGTAAAGATTTACAGATAGCCTGCCTGTACCATTGTTGCAATCTGTCTTGGGTTGGGGGGGTTTTGCTTTCTGAAAATTTATATTCATTCATGAAAAGTGGAATACAGCTGCATGAAAAAGGCACGCCAAAATGTAAACAGTGTCAGTCTGAGATAACGAATCTCACTAAAAGCCTGTCTCAGGAAATGCCATTTACCTCTACAGCTCCTGTCCTGATGCCAAAAAAGGAAAATTCAAAATGTCTCGTAGGTTTAATCACCTTTTGTTATCAGTGAAAAGGTTGGCAGTTGGTTTGCTTATGTCCTGGGCAGATAGGAGCCACTTCATAAGTGTTTGTCTGATATGTGCAAAGCCCAGGGATGGCTTCCAGTGGTACATTAATTTTAACCCCTTGACTGCCATTTCCCCCATCTGCCTTTTGTGACAGGACACTGAGGTATGGATGGATTAATTACACTTTGATCTGTGTAATTTTAACTATTAGCTGTGATGTAAGCAGTGCTGTAATCTAATACATTTACGTATTGTGGGAAGTGCTGCATTTGAGAAAACATTTAAAATAGCTCTTTTCTGTGGAGGATCTTGTTTTCAGACTTCAAAAAATACTGTATCTTGGTTTTTAACTTTTATGCTCAGCCAAAAGTATGCACTGAAATATGGCATTTCAAATACTTCCTGTGTCTAGGTTAGTAGTTTAAAAGGGATGTGTCACTCTTTTCCCCAGCTTGTTTGTTCCTAGAGGATGTGCTCTTGTAACATCACAGTTCCCACACCAAATGTCAAAATTCTTATGCCTGAGGATTTTATGAATCCTGTTTGAAAAAATCAAACTTCTGACATCGTGTTTACATTTAAAAACAAACAGCACTAAACTCTGAAAGATGAAAAGAAGTTGATACAATTCAGATACTGCTGTTTAATAATATTACTTTAAAAATCTACTTCCGTTACATTAGAAAGTTGATTTACTACAAAAAAGGGAATGCTTTTGATTTTCTTCCCTCTGTCCCAACACAGCTGCGTACAGAATTTGCTGGTTTAGATTATGCTGCTGCCACAATCCCACCTCACTCTGGGGCACTGTTGTGTTGATTAACTTGTTTCCTCCTCCTCCTCATTATCCTCCTCCCCGAGGAGGGGCTCCAGTCTCCTGCCCTTTCCTTGGGGGCAGAATTTCCCCTCCGGGAGCAGAGCTTTGGCCAGCACAAAACCAGCAAACAATCTGCCTCGTATGTGAAGGGTTTGTACTGAGGGCAAGTGCAATTACTGCTCCTTCTGCAGAGAAAACCATTACAATTGCATGGAGACAATTATCTTTTCCACGAATTCCTCCAAGCCAGGCTAGGATCCCACTGGCTGGGCAGCACAACAAAATGTGTAATACATGAATCCATTGGGAAAACTCTGTGTCCTGTGTGTGTCCCAGCTTCCATGGCACTGCCTTTGGTCAGGAGAGCACACGAGAGGTCTGTGTCACAGCCCTGGCCAATACATCACCTCTGCATGAGGAGTCATAAAACCTCCTCTAAAATGTCTGTAAATGATTAATTGAGGAATCCGAGTTTCACAAAGCTTGCATCAAAGCACAAAAATGGGTTGATTAAAGAGAAGTAGACATTCTTTTGTTTGTCTTGAAAGCCCACATGGAACTGGTTTTCTACAGGAAATGTGCATTTTAAACAAGTTTCCTAGTGCGCTCAGCCTCTTGGGAACCGTGGTCTAGCACAAATCTTTTAAATCTTTCAAAGATAGTTTTAAACAGGAATAAAGCTCCCATTAAAAAGAAAGCTAACAATAAATCCTTCCAGAAGTTTAGAAATTGTTTATTGTGGTATTTGTGGTAGTAAATATTATAGTTAAGGTTAAAATGGTATTTGCACTTTAATCTCATGTTGGTACTTGCAACACAGTGAAACACAGAGCTCTCCATTTTGACTGACACATCCAACATTTTCTCTCACTTGGACATAACTGCTGGTTTGTTTCCTTAAAAATCAAACTGCTGTGGGGAGATTGGCACTTCTGAATTATATTGAGCAAGGAAAATATTCCTGCTAGGAAAACAAACCAAGCTATCCTACTTAGAACATTAAGAACAGAACAGAGCTCATTAAAGTTAGCATGACTATGGAAAACCTGGATTTCTGAGAAGAGGGAAAACTATTCTTTTTCTTAGGGAGAGAGGAAGTGAAGATTGTCCAGGCACATTTGAGAAGAAAAACATTAGAGAAGGGAAATTTTGCTGCAGTGTGTAATTCATAAATCACAGTCTTATAACTACAGTATCTACAGTCATATAGCCAGTGGAGTTAAGAAACAAAAAATATAATAGGCTCTGGGAAATTCCACTCCATCTTTACCTGCATTAGGGAATTCAGGAATTCCTTTTGTCTTATCTTTTTGCCATCCCTATAGTCTGTGTAACCCTAACAAAGTTGGGTTGTTCCTCTGAAAAAAATAATCATCCACACTTTTTATTTTCTAAAATTCCTAGCTCCAATTTACCCTATCCTTCTCAATTCTAGGCCAAGTTATGTTCTGGTCCAACAAAAGGAGAAAAAATAGAAATTTGTACTCTATTATGAAAAATTCTAGTCCAGAAAAACATACCGTGGTTTTTCTCAAGACTTAAGACCTGGAGCTATCTGCCTTCTCTGCAACAAATCAGAATATTACTCTTTCTTTTTCATTGCTGCATGAATGGTACTTGGCCTTTCTCTGGATTCAGACATTTAAAAATGAAGATATTTTCTCATGGTGAGGCCAGGTGTAAAGCCACTACTCCCCTGTGCAGCAGTCTGTTGATTCTGTAGTGCCCTCTCACCTGAGCTGCGCCTGGACTGTCTCAGGCACTCCTGCTCCTGAGCTGCTGTGTCTGATTGCAGCCAACACTGCACAAATACCTAGCTGGAGGTGTGGGGCTGTCAGCTTTGCACTCATCATTTCTTGCAAATTAAAGGATTATTTTTTATTTGACTTTAATGAGTGCAGCATGGCCCCACCCTTTTCTTCATGTGCCAGGAGAGCTGATTGCTGCGTGCACAAGGATGACTAACCACAGTAAAACACATGTTTTGACATTTACAAGCTCCAAGGTGTTGTACCTTGAAACTCAGAACTTTTCAAGGCTCTGGCTACCCTGATACATCTCTTGATTGTGCTTTAGGCAGGTCTGAATTGCAAATAAAATGAAAAGAAATGAAAATGCTGTAGAGCCCCATTGAATCTCTGTGGCTGAAGGCAGAGACAGGTCTCTGTGAACACAGGATCCTCTTTGCACCAATACACATTAGAATAGTTTAATGCATGACTAAACTCTATTATAAGCCAGTCCCTGAATTGTCTAACCCATGTTCTGTGGGTCCCAAAAAGGACAAGGCAGGGCGTTACTTACCATCATGAAATCGTTTGTGGGTTTGAGCATGCAGGTGACATAACTGGCATCCTTGTATCTGAAAGGCACCACGGCAAAGCCAATGGCCTCTGGGATGGCCAGAATGAAGGACAGGAGCCAAATGGAGAAAATCTCAATGGCAGTGATCATGGGGATTCCAATGCCCTGGACACGGCTCCAGGACGCCACTGCTCGGTACCTGGAAGAGACAGAGGTTCATTTCCAACCCTCAGGTTCCTTCTGGAAGATCATGTTCAGTGTCACATGGCAATAAAACCCTAAAGCTGACATCTGACACTTGCATTACTCATTTTTTTCTGCCTATTCCAGCTCCTCTGCCAGCTGTCAATTTACCTAGGATATAACAGGGCACAGTGAGAGGTGGGGAGCGGAGAGCCGGCTGCTCCTGTTCTGCTTGGGTGTGGGATTGGGTGGAATTCTGCCTAAAGTAGGCAGGATTTGTGAGGACAGACTACACCTCTCACTAAATAACTGCCATAACAGAGGAAAAAAGGCTTTCAGGCACACGGCCATTCCAACAGACACAAAGCATCCATCTCCTTCAGCTATCTCAGCAGCAGCAGCAGTGCTATCCTAAGTGATGCTCTCAGCTTCCAGGCAATGAAAGAACAGGAAATACTCTCGAGGAAGGGAAAATGCATTTGTTCTGTTTACACTGCTCAATGAACTGAGAGGATCTTGCTCCTCTACTTGTATCTCAGTTTGCAATGAGTTGGTAGGAGTTTATGAGCTTTGAGACCTCAATCTCCCTGTCAGCTCTGGTCAGAAAGTTGTAAAATTATTCAAAGAACACTGATAGACATAGAATACAGAGCACAATCCAGTTAATAAATTGAATTTTGAGTGGTAGATTTAACTGTTGTCCTACAATGACTGCAGTAAACTACTTAACATTTCCAACAATTTAGCAAAGACAGAATCAATGGAAAGACACAATATTATTTGTTGATCTTGTAATAATCTGAAATTCATTCTAGAGAGCTCTGTGTCATTAATGATGTAACAGCTTCTGAATTACTTATTTTACTTCCCTAAAATAATAGCACCTTCCCATTTGGAATGACAGTGCCACATGGATGTATCATGGCATCCACTGATGAAATAGTCTTCTTTAGTTGAGGATAAAAGAAGTCAAGAAAGGTTCTTGGTCTAGTTAAAAAAATATCAGATTAAAAAGGAAAATACTGGGGTTTGAATTTCTGAGATTTTTTGAGATTTTTTTTTCAGTTTACAATTCAAATAACTCTCAAATAAGGTAATGTTAGCTGAATAATTTTATGAATATTCTCAGCTAAAACATAAGAAGCTCAGTAATTAGATCAGAATTTGCCGAATGCAAATTAACCTGCAATTACTCAGTCTCTTTACTCACTGCTCTAGGAGTGATTTGAAAAATAGTGGTAGTAATAGTAATTTTAGTAGTAATAATTTTTCAGGTGGGTGTTCTGTGGGTTATGTAATACAGAGGATCTTTGTCTAGCCACAAATTCCCCACAATTAAGAGTGAGAAAGTACTGCAGGGTTTATTTCCCTCATACTTGGAAAACATAGGATGTTTGCCAGGGAGCTGACATAAAATACATTCATAATGCATTGCATTTAATTTCTCAGTCTAAAATCTGTGTGAGATTTGTCTAACTTTCCTTTTTTCTGATTGTTTCCCTCTTGTCTCCAATCTTGTCTAAAATGTTCATTTTTCCCCAGGTCCTTCCTGTTCTGAACACAGTACATTTCCTGTTCTCTGTTTTATGTTGTGGCTCCTCTTCCCTCCCCCTTTTTCATTTTCAGCTGCTCATGCATGTGCTGTCAACTTGTATTTATATATACACTTAAATATTTTGCACTCCTATCTAGCTATAACATGCTTAAAGCATTTCTTTCAGAAGGACATCTTGTCTGGGTCTGAGAACATCAGTGAGTGCTTTTGTTCCCCTCTTCCTTTTAGCTTAGATTAGAAATTAGGTGTTAATTAGAAAATTAGGTGTTCAATGGCCCCATAATATAACAAATGTCTGTTGTGTGAGTATCATCAGCCCTTTGCAGGAGGGAAAGCAATGCAGGAAACACAAGGGACAAGATCAAGCACTCATGAAGCAGTCACTGCCAAGATGAGTGCCAGGACAGTTCCTAAATGTCCCTGCTGTTAGTGATACCCAACTGTTCTGCTTCATTGGTAGCAACCACGGCTGTTCTCCATTTTATGCAAATATCTTAATACAATAAAGCTCTTAGAGTTTTATTTTAGTAGCAAAATCTCAGCTTGTCTCATACACTCGCTGTGAGTTGTTCTAAATAACAATATCTACCCTGGGATTACTGTTCTATACAGAGGAGGCAAGAGGAGGGTACACACATGAAATTACATCCTACTCTTCACTTTTCTTCTTCAACCCATTTCTTCATCAAAATCATTGTGCCCAACACATAAGCAAGAGTAAAAACTCAGGCAGGGAAACATCCTTGCTCTTAGTCAGACTGGGGCACTGTTTAGAAAAAGAGTCACACTGCCGTCACCATCGTGACTTGGAGTTTAAAAATGCCTGAGGGGCATCTGAGGCAACTTGGAAGCAGCTTCCTCCAAGGGTGAATGGGGCTGGATTTCTGTCAGCCTCTCCAAACCCTCTCCACTGAGAGTGGCCATTGTTTCCCTGGGCATGCACAGTTAACCCTCAGTGCAGGGCAAGCCACTCCAGGAGAGGTTCACAACAGGATGGAGTTAGCACAGGGAGCTCTCCTGACAGCAAAAATAATCCTGTTCTAACTCAGGGCTGTAGTGTGCAACAGGGACAACAATGACTGAAAGTGTGGAGCTCTGGATTCACTCTGCCAATTGATTCCACCTTTGCTGTGTCATACAATGCAATATACAGCGACCCAAAATAATTACAAACAAGAGAGCTTTCAGGAGCTTTGTTAAAGCAAGGATTAACTCGCCTGCAGACCAGGAATAGTCCAGCTGTGACAGCACACTATTTCATATTTACTGATTTTCCATTCTAGGGAGCAGCCATTAGCTGATGTGGATTTTGTGTTAATGTGCCCAGCTTCAGTGTCCACCCTCACTTATTGAAGGAGCTCTGAGCTTTCATGGTGATTGAACCTAGTTGCAGTTCTTGTTAGCCAATATCAGAATCTGGGTTTATACATCTGTTTTCTAACACACATCCTCTGCAAGCACTTACTAGAGCAGCAACAGATGATAAAGAATATGTCCTTGGCAAAGTGTCTAAGCTATGGGCGGAAATTAAATAGTCTGAGTCTGATCCCATACCAGACTTTATACTCAGATGGAAACAGTATTTGGTTGTTATGAGGATTAGCAAATCAGTCCTTGTAAAAATATGTGTGCATCTACAAAAAGGTAGCTTCAGCTGACTCATCTAGTGAAACTGCAGCTGTCAGAATTCTCTAACAAACTGTCTGTTTCATGTGCTTGATCTATGATTTATTCCCTCCATGGGATTTCATTTAATGCTTGCTGGATATTGTTTGAGAAATAGTATTCTTTTTGTAATACTCAGACTCAAAAAATGTCTGGTAAATGAAGTTGAAATAATGCTTTACCAGAGCTTTTAAATACCTTTAAAAATATGTAAAGTTCATGAGTCCAAGGACTTAATGTTATACTTTGAGCCACAAATGTGGTGCTTGGCATTAGCCAGAATATAAAAGACCAGAATCTAAGTTATATCTATATTGTACTCTGCCTGCTAAGAAGATCACACTTAGTGCTCCCAGGTTTAGGAAATCTGCACGTGCAAAAACAGTGCCAAAAAAGTCAAACATACTGTACCTGTCCACACTAAGGGCACACAGGTTAAGGACTGTGATTCCCACTGATGCCTTCTGGATAAAGGGGAGGAATTTGCAAAGAAACTGCCCAAATTCTGTGTTCCCAAAAGGCCACTTCTGAGCGAGGAGCTAAAGAGAAGATACAAAACAATCAGAATATTTAAGCAGTAGCCTAGCAAGTACCAAACAGAAAGGCCTCCATTGGAAAGGTGTGAGTGACTGAGGTTTGGAGCAGTATTTCCAAGGAGGCATTTACATAATAAATATTAGTACTCATTCATGTGCACAGTTGTGAAGAATTAGCATATAAACAGTAATATTTGCAGCTGTAACTGTTAAAGCTTTGAACATGTATTTGAACTGAGCTTTGATAGCAAGTATACACACAAAATACAGGACACAGAATTATTCAGGATGATTAAATTTAGGACTGGCTGCAGAGTCACAGATCACCCTGTACTTGTGGTGACAATAAAATGGCAGATTACATTCAATGTAAGTAAGTGTAATAAATGAAAAATTAGTGAGTCCATACAAAGTACTGAGCCCTAACTTAGCCATTTTAACTCAGGTGAGGGATATTTCAGCCCTCATGAATAATTCTATTGAAAAACAAAGTCACCAAACCTTCTCCCTCTTGCTCTATCATTTTGTTCATCTTCTTCTCTAAGTGCCTGCTGCTGAGACTTTCTCAGCAGTAGGATATTCATGTTTTGAGAGTTATCTTTACAACCACAAGGACTAGAAATATTTTTCAGTAGAAGCTTAGGTCCTGGAACACACTTGTCTGGTAGAAGTGGGTGTATTCTAGCTGTAGAATTAGAAAAACAAATTCTGGTTGTATCTGAGGACTGTAGTGTTCAAAGTAAACATTTTATTTCTATTTAAATTAGTGTTAAATTGAAGCATGCTAATAATCACCACCTTCAGCAATGCAAATGTTCACTGTGGGAAGTTCAAATTCACATCTGGCTTTATCTCAGTTAAGGTAGGTGTTACCTTTTTGTTTTTTCATAGCATGAGTTTTTCAGAGAACTTTGCTGTAGTGTTTGAATGTTTATCACAAAATTCTATCTAAGCAGAAATTAATCTTCTCCTCATAGTCCTGCTGTGGGTTTTTTGTTCCCCCTCTGTTTTATAGTCATTCATCACAATGCTGAGTTCTTGTGATTTGCAATAGTGGAACAAACGTTTGCAGAGCGTATTCTGAATTTTGCCTAGAACTCTCATATGAGGTTTTAGTTTTTATCAGAAAAAAAAGAAAAAAGAAGGGATGATCAGGACCCATAGTAATTCAACCATGTTGTAGTCACATGGAATTTCAGCTGCAAACTCTTGGCTGGGTTTGGTTAAAATCAGAGTAGTTCTTGGGCTGGGAAGGCTAAATTATAAATGGCACTGCCAGGGAAGAGCAGCTCTAGCAGACTTCTGTCAATCCACTGTGCCAGGCAGAGCCCCAAACCCATTTATCACCACAGATCACATTTTAAAAGGCAGCTGAGAGCCCCTGTTCATTTCAGTGCCCTGGCTGTGGCTACAGCAGCAGCAGAAACCACGAGCACTTTGTAGTGACTGCGAAACTCTGTCACTACAAGTCAAATATTAGCTTCAAAAAGAAGAGTGTTGTACTTGAAAAAGGTTCACTAACTCATTACTCCTCATGGGGAGGCTTTAGCATGCTGGCAGCATGTACGCTCCAACCCCACACCCCAGGAAGCTCTCCTTCTTTGAGATTAAAAGTATGTTATTCCTTTTGTTTCTTACACTTGCCACTAATTGAAGTAATATCAGTACCAAATCATTAGACATTCTTTTCAAGTGGGTTTTAATCAAAATCCCTGGGAACAGAAAGGAGGTTTTTTGATTTCAAGATTCACTTTGCAATCATTTCTGGGGGTGTACTCCATTATCACTCCGCATCAGCTATGCATTCATTATTTCCCCTTGGATCAGGTGCCAGGTTTTTCTTCTGTAGATATTTTCAGTCAGCAAATCTGATCCTGTCTTTAGTTTTACTAATTTTTGCATCTAAACAAGTCAATTTGCCTCTGTTCTGCCCTAGCATGGTATAGAAATTTCACAAGGAAATAATACATTTATTTTGTATTTAAAAAAATGAGCCCAGGAATTTAATTTAATTAATCCTGATTTACATAGGTACAATACAAGAACTGGAACTACTGTCTTGGAGTTCTTTTGCATATTTTAATATCCAAACAAAATTATTATAAAATTCTAGAAAATTACATTTTTCTCTCAAGGCTCTAGGATAGAAGAAATCAGAATGATTGCTCCAGCTTGTGTCCCAGTTTTCTATAAGTTGTGGGAGTGGATTGTGCTTTTGCAAACCCACTTACAAAATCTCTGAAGTTTCAAAATAAGACATGTGGCAAAAGGAAATGCAGTTTTCCCTTGTGTGCTTTGCAACTTGGGAGAATTTCATACTGTGGTGCAATTCCTGAGAAAAGAGTGTGGTCAACACGTATTTTTGCACTGAAATCAGAAATCAAGGCTGCTCTTTAAAAACTCAGCAAAGTGACCAGACAGCCACAGCTTCCCTGAGCATCCTCCCTTCTCTGCTGCTTTATATGGCCTCTGTGCCCCGAGCTGCAGCTGAAGACAAACAAGACATCAGCACTGAGAACATTCCTTTGCAGTGATTTTTAAATGTCACCCCGTTGATTTTATTCTGCTGCTGCTATTTCCTAACCCCCCTCAATATGGCACAAAACATCGAGTCCCACTGTGCATCCCAAGCAATTTATATTTAGTCTGAAAGAGAGAACGTTGCAACCCCAGCACATGAGTGCTGGCCAGAGCAGGCTCCTGTGCAGCCACGGGGTTAATCCATGCCAGGCTGATTCTGTGTCTGCAGGCAGAGGATGGCCCTGGGGCTCAGCCCGCAACAGATGGACTTGCTTGGGTGCTGGAGCTGCTCTGTTAAACCCTTCAGCTCAACAGTGCAGGTCAGGAGCTTCCCTCTCTCTGCCACGGGGCTCTGAGGATGGCAGCAAAGGCTTCCCCTGCTCCATCCCCTTTCCTGCTCTGCTCTCATCCCAGTGCTCCAGAGACTGCCCCCTCCTGTACCCACTGGGGACCACTGCTGTGCTGGCACACAAAATGTTCTCCCCAGAAACTCAGCTGTGCTCCCTACACAGAGCCTGCCCCTCATGCTGCTGCCATCCAGGACACTCTCCTGAGGTTCATGGCATTGAAATGTTCTGTGGTACTGCTGGAGCAACTCTGGCACAGCCATGGAAGAAATCAGATTCGATTCTGTCTTCAGGAAAAATAGAAATACCTTCTTTATTCTGAGACTTAAGTTACACTTGTGCAGTAATGGAGAAAGGGACCAGCCAGCAGATTTCATCTGTATAGATACAATCCAGTTGTGTAAGTGACCAACATCTCCTAACTGGGGAGCAGGGGTTACAAAACAAGTGTAGACTGGGGTCATTTTCCTTCCTTGCCACATAGCCCAGAATTAAAGATAAGGGAAATTCTTTTGGTTTTGTTACATCAGCACATTTGTTGGGTTTTTTTCCTTTTTTTTTTCTTTTTTTTTTTAAGGCTAGTTTCCTCTAGGAGATCTTGAGCTGTCTTGATAAAGCTCTGTCCTAAATTGTGTTCTACACTTATTTATGCTCTTGTCTGCTTCAAGGCATGAACCAGATGAAGTATCTGGTGTTTTGGGTGGAATCCAGGGATATCTGGCTCAGCACAGAAGTGTGGAAGTTTTGTACCACTGAGTTGACTGCATGAAGTGACAAAAGATGGTGATAGTGACTGAACTGTCTCACCTATCTCTGATCTGTGAGATTGCTTCGTTAGGAATAAGGATGCACTGAGTCCTCAGCAGTGGCATTTTGGTTGTGGTGACTGAACCAGGACTCTTCTGCCCCCATGAAATGTCATAGGGTAAGAATTCATTGCGTGTTTTCAAGCCTGCCCCTTCTTCCTAAAACCCATATAACAGGAGAGGATTGCATTGCTGGACAAAGCTCACCCATTTATTGCTTCACAACTCAGCTGTGCCCCACCACTCTGCAGGAAAGAGGGTGCAGAGGACCACAGCCTGTCTCTAGGTATTCCTTCCCACTGCTGGAGTGAAAAACCTCAGATTTTGAAAGGACAGTGACTAGAGGAAAACAAAGAGTAGAGAAAAAAAAAAAAACTAGGGTAGCCTTTATAGTGCAGAGCATGAGACCAGTATTTAGTACAGGTGAGATGATTGTTCAAGCTTCTGCCAGCTTTGGGATCATTGGTTTATTTCTTTATACTTAAATTCACAATCCTGGCATGGCAGAGAAATCACGCTGTATCTCTTCAACTCTTGTTGCAGGAAATACATCCCTGATTTGCTACAACCAAAAACTGTCTTTTTTCCACTTAGGGTGGATAAAAGACTGACTGGATTTGTTCCTGGAAGGAAGAAAGGTTATGTGGGGATGCATGAGAACCATCAAAGACATTTTTTACTCTGGATTTCCCTGCCAAAGCTTTTCTGCTATTTTGCTTATCTTAACCCTGCTGAGTAAAGGTGAAGGTAGCAAAGGGTCTCATGCCATTCACTTGATGCCTACAGTGTTTTTCTCCTGCTCAGGCAGCTATGGAAGGGAATGTATAGTTTTTACACAAGGGAAAATAGATTATACTTCCAGAGATCCTGAAAAGTAAGGAAGCAAACGCCCCGGTTTTGCAGCAGAACATTCTGTCTCAACTAACTGGGAAGAAAAGGAATCCTCAGTTCTAGGTTCTTGTTAAAATGCTTATATTTATTACAAAACTCTACTTAGCAGTTAAACATTCCTAACAACTCTAGGCATCTCCCCTGTGGTATTTTTGCTGTTTACAAAGCAGGATTACTTTCCATGGTGTTGGCTATCTTCCCATCCTGTTAGGTAAACTGTGTCTCAAGCTGGCCTGCTCCTCTTCAGGGAAATGAGCTGCAAGGTGTGCTGATGTGCATGGTGATTTGTTTAAAGGAATTTTTTCAATCCCTGGGCAAAATATTTCTTTTGTTATTCTTCCAGCTGTGTTTTCTTTTGTGTGTTACTAAAAAGAGTGACAGGATTTCTAAGAAGTAACTGCAGAACCAGTAAGCCCTGGATATGCGCAATCAAAACAATTCCTTGTTATCTGCAGAGTTCAGCTGGTTGAGAAATGAAGACAGAAAAACACTAAAATATTCTCATAAACCTAGAGTCCCTAAGTACTGTACACTGTTTCAAATCCACAGAGCAAGGCAGGCATGAGAAGCTGAGGTGAGGGAGGAGCTGTGCATTGATAGGAACATTTGTCCCACTCCCCAAAGAACAGCCATGAGTTAAAGGCAGAGTGGATCTTGAATTAAACCTAGAATATAAAATCTCTTCCTTAACTGCTACCCTGGTGTGCACATTAAACACTGCGGTTAAAGTGAAAAGATTTATCTGTAATTTATACAACTGGAAGGTCAGAACCAGGTGCTGCATTTCACCATAGAAAATATCACAGGATCACAGAAGGACCAGGATGGAAGAGACCTTCAAGATTATCCAGTCCAGCCCATGCCCTGACACCTCAACTAAACCATGGCACCAGTGCCACATCCAGTCCTTCCTTAAACACATTCAGGGATGGTGTCCCCACCACCTCCCTGGGCAGGCCATTCCAGTGCTTCATGTGAAAAACTTCTTCCTAATATCAAACCAATATTTCCTTTATCACAGCTTCAGACCGTGTCCTCTCCTTCTGGCAGTGCTGCCTGGAGAAAGGGTCCATTCCCCCCTGACCCCACCTTTTAGGAAGCTGTACAGAGTGATCAGGTCATCCTTGAGTCCCCTTTTCTCCAGGATAAACACCCCCAGATCCCTCAGCCGTTCCTCACAGGGCTTGTGTTCCAAACAAATCAAACAAATCCAAACAGATCATAAAATTTGAATTAACTAATGGAAAAAAATCTTTCTATGTGCATATATTACATTTGTACAGAGGCACTGGGAATCTATTATTGTCCACCCAAGCAGGAAGAAGAGGTAGACAGCTGTAAGCAGCTGAAAAATGTGACAGGATCACCAGCCCTTGTCCTTGCAGGTGACTTTAACCCACCAAACATCTCCCGGGAAATGCCCGAGGCCACACTTTGGTTAAGAGCTAGGGGCTACACTTCTTCTTGGTGGAAGTGAGGCCTGAAAGCAAGGGGGTTGTTGCAGAACAAAAAGGAGTTGCATTGTTTCCTTGAGTGGACTATTAATTGACAAAAGAGCGCTAAACAGAGGAGGAAGCACAGAGAACCGCCCGGGCACTCTGAGAACTGCAGCTGGGACGGATCGCGGTGCCCTACCTTGTACACGATGATGGGGATATCTATGACGATGTAGATAAGGTCTCCCAGCGCCAGGCTGGCTATCAGCGCGTTGGGGCCGTTCCTCATGCACTTGTTCTGGTAAATGATCCTCAGCAGAGTCGCGTTCCCGACCATCCCGATGATGAAAATAGCACAGGATACCACGGTGTTGATGTATTTGAAGGTTTCGGCAATCTTGGTCTGCTGGGAGCATTTGACAGTTTGGTTGGACACGGGCGGCTGGATGGTGGTGAGGAGAATGCTGGACTCCATCCCTGAGAAGGTGGAGGGAGGATTTCCCGAGTCGCTCCGGTTGGAAACGTCCCTGTCAGGGCTGTCACTGAGCACAAATCCTGGCACCAGCAGCAGCAAGGAAACCCTTAAACACAAGGCTTCCATCCCGAAGTCCCCAGGGAACAAATTCAGTGAGACAAGGGATTCGCGGTTTTCTTCAGTATTTCAGTGAGATACTTCTCACTTTTTCACCTGCAGAGACAAACTGTAAGCAAAAAAAGAAAAGAAGCAAATAATCAGTCCAACAGGTAGCCTTTCATGTCCTGTTTCTCTCTTAGGGAGGGTACCTGAAAGTTCAGCCCCTGCAGCACATGTGTATAAACACCTGTTTGTACTCACTGTGCTGCTCTGAAATTTGATTACCCCCATTACCTGTCTGACAGGAGGCAAACACAAAAAAATTCCTCAAGTAAGTGACAGCTTATGCAAATGAATCCCGTAAAATCCTGCTAACTTAAGACAGAACTTGTATAGGGATGGGAAAAATGAGGTGGATGAAGTTCTGTTTGAAAATACAGTCTTGCAGGAAAAGTCGGAGGCTGCTGAATGGTATTTTAGCTAAAATAAGAGCTTATTCTTTTTTCTTGAAAAAGAAAGGTAAAAGTGCTACATTAAAAATTAAAGGTAGTAAATTGATCAATTCTCTCCGTATTTTTAATGAGCTACTGTACTTAGTCTTTATATTATTTTTGTCTGACTTATTACCTGGATTTCAATGAAAACTGAAAAGGCATGTATTTCAAATCAAAATCTGGACCAGATCCCAAATCCCTAAATATTAGGAAGAAGATTTTATAGTCCTAGGGTAGACCTCTGGCCAGGATAATACCTTCAAACTTTGTCATTTGGTCTTGAATGTAATTGCAACTCATGGTCAGTACTTAGCCACAGTGAAGTTAATAATAAAAAATAAGCTCTTTAAGCATGAAAAACACTTGGTTTAATATTCTAAGCAACAACTCATGACATTTCCAGGTATCGAATCCACAGAGTCCTGCCCTAGTAAGTGACTGCTGCCACAGGGTTGTAGATACCAAATCTCCAGTGAGACAGGGATGCCACTTTAGTCTATTTTCCTGAAGCCTTGGTTTAATTTAAGATTATGATTCTTTTTTTACATGGCTTATATCTGCAAAACAAGGCAAAGTGCTGCAGTGTTGACAAAAGAGTAGAAAATAAAGTATTTATAACTTTTTGATTTCCAGGGACTCGCCTAAAGTATTTGGGAGGATCCCTTTAAATAAATGAATCTTAATTTCATTCCCTGTGGGGCTGTTAAATCAGAGTTTATAGCAAGACGTTTACCAGAGGAGGGAGAAAATTTACTGACAGTACTTGTGGAGCAGACAGAGTATAAATATTTACTGGTGTTGCAGGCTGCTGCTGTATGTGGGGTGTGTGTGCACCTCTGCAGAGCAGCAGATGCGATGCTAACAGAATTCCTGCCTGGCATGCAGAGTGCTGCCCATCACTCAGGGACCCGCCCTGCAATCCTTGATTGCTGCATTTGGGATCAGGAACTGCCAACTGCCAGTTCCCGTGGACTTCATCTCAAACTCTAATGTACTAAATAGTAAATCTTTCTTTGATTAATTAAATTAAGTGCTGGTTAAGAGGGTATCTCAGGGCACTTAGCAGCAGCATGGTTCAAGTTCACTTTATGTTTCTAAATCTTTCCAGGAACAACAGAGATGTTTGACTGTAATTCTTTTCAGGCAAGGATTATTATTTCCTATGATTACAGTTCCTCAATTTACAAATGGGAAATGTGTGTCACTATTAAGTGGCTTTCCCAAGTAAATGTGATAAAGCTATGAACAGACCCACAACCCCAGGTTTTAGTAGCTCTATTCATTTCCTCCTGACTTTGTGAGCCTTTTTTGAAAATTTGATGTATGTATCATACAAACATGATGGCAGCATGGCAGTCATGCTGCCAACATGCAAAGCTGGGAACAAAATTGCCATCTCTTCCCTCTCCTGGAAGAAACTTTTCCCTAAGAAGCAAAACTGGAAAGTTTTTAATAGGCTTATATAAAACTACTATACTTACTACTACTTGGAAATAACTACTAAGGGTACTTTTTAATAGATTCCTGACAGCCCTTCATTCCTCTGTGCATATTTTTAAACTATTTATCTTGCTGCAGAATGTAACATGCAGCCTGCCTCGTACGAGTAACACACTGGATCCCTGATAACTTTCTGTGTTGAGGCGATCTGGGATTGTCCTTTTCCACACGAGCCTGGGTACCTGGAGGGTGTGAGGTGCTCGGTCCGTGTGGGAGCCCCCTCCACCCTCCCGTGCTGTGCCTGTGCTCCTGCAGTGCTGCAGGAGCAGCCGCGGGTGCAGGGAACTTAATCCCTGACCTGCCTGGACTACCAAGGCAGGAAAATTCCCATGCCGGGGTTCACAAGAGACCGTATTAGGGGAAATTAAATGGTTCCAAGTATTAAAGACCAGCTAGAAAGTTCACAGTGCTCTATGAGCGTAAGGCAGGATGTGCACAGGAGCAAAGGAAGCGGAGCAGGGCAGGCAGGCACTGAAGGGAACAACGCCGGCAAGGGGGATCCTCCGGGCTGCTCCCAGCGAGCGCTGCCGGGGAAGCTGCGGCTTCTCCCGGGAGAGAGGAAACGCTCCTTGCACCGCCAGCGAAGGATCGATTCCAACATGCATCGGCAAAGCAGCGCTGCTGCCCTGCAGCCTGTGCAGGGAGCCTCCGGCGAGATCCAGACATTGTTAAACTTTGTGGAACAGCAGTTCCCCAGGCTGCCTTGTGCCCGTCCCTTGTCTCTCCCTTCCCGTCTCACATCCGCTCACAGAGGAGCACCACAGGCACGGAATGCCCGGGCTGTGCCGGCCGTGGCACCGCGCTGGGGCTCCGCAGCATCCCGCACATTCCCCGCAGCATCCCGCGCTTTCCACGCAGCATCCCGCGCATTCCCCGCGCTGGGGCTCCGCAGCATCCCGCACATTCCCCGCAGCATCCCGCGCTTTCCACGCAGCATCCCGCGCATTCCCCGCGCTGGGGCTCCGCAGCATCCCGCGCTTTCCCCGCGCATTCCCCGCAGCAACCTGCCCATTCCCGCCCGGCTCACCCTCATGCTGGGGCTGCTGGCGCCGCCGCCGCCGCCTCGGAGAATTTCTTCGAAGTGGCTTTTCCTGGGATAGCCTTTCCAGATCCTCCTGCCTGCGTCTGACTGGGTGGAATTGAAAATCCCCACCTCCTCCGGATCAGTGAACGACAGAGACAGACTGGAGAAGTCGGAGCGTCCCCTGCTCTGTGCCCCCTCCCCCAGTTAAAACAAACCTCCCGGCCGAGCTGAGCCCCTGCCAATGCTGAGCACAAAGGCTGCCTCCGGGCACAGGGGAGCACGCAGCGCTTTAACTCCTTCCTGGCTGAAATGAGCGCGCTGCTTTGCTGGGCTCCTCTGAGCCACAGCCCCGAGCCCCCGCTGTAGCTGCTGCCGATGGCACGCAGGGTTCTCAGCAAGGGTCCCTACCTGATCCCACCGCACGGCAGCGAGCCGTGAGCAAGATGGAAATCTGATTAAATGCACCGCTAATGCTGTGTCTGTGCCCCGGGGCTGGCCGGGATCACACCCTGAGACCATCAGTAAAATTTTGTGTGAGAGTTTCAAAAACGCTGGATTCGTAAACAGAAACTGCTCCCGAGTGAAAATTTCTCTGATCCATGCAGGACACACCTGGCTAATACATTTTAGTTGCATTTAAAATGAAAATAAGAGTGGCATTTTCTGTAATTCCTATGTTTCCTATTACTGTCCGTTGGTCAAGACAGAGGTGCAAAAATTTTTTTTCAGAAAAACTAGGAAGTTCACTTATACCTAAAGATATTTTCTCACAATGAGAAAAAATGCCAGTGTATCAGAGGGAGCAGCTTGTACAGGAGTTTCAAAATCCCTTCTTTCACGCTAGCAAGTTGATGAAATTTGGAGTCTTTTGTTGAATCATTTCAGGTTTTTCATTTCCTGGCAAGTTTTCATCTGCTTGTACCACAGGAATTATTTTCTAAACATATATGGGCTTCTTCTGAATAAAAAAGGCAACCTTCCTAAATAATTTGTAGAAACATGTCATCCTAAAACCACAAAAGCAGACTGATAGGAACAATAGAAAATGAGAGGCTAGTGGCCTGGAGAATTAAAATATCTGGCACTAAATCACCTGGGAAAATTTTTTAACTTTTTCAGTTTTGCATAGTTAAAAGTATGCTTCTCTAATATGCTTGAAATCATCTGATAAGCCTTGAACAGGAAGAACCAGCATCTGGATCGACTGGATGAGCAGTATTTTATTACTTCTATAGAGTTACCTCAGTTAAATGAAGTGTTAAAGCAGAGGATCTTTGAAGGAACATGCATGTTCAGGCTGGGAATCACAAGGAGCCTGCTGTTTGCAATTTGGGTAGAAAGTCTAATTCAAAATCTCAGGTTGCTGTTAAGCCACTAAATTATCCATGACCTACTAAAAAAATTCATTACATTTTGGTCATACATGCTTAGTATTAGTGATTTTCTTTGTCAAGAACCATCTTCATGGTAACTTGTTACAAAAACCATTGAAGGGCTGGAAAGGCTGTTCTTTAAGAGTGTGTGCAATTTGTGGAGTGCTTTATTGAATGCAATCCTAAAATCTTGTGTGTTCTCTAAACATTGGTAAGACCCAATTCCTTTCCTGGGATCGTTTGACCTTTATGTCTAAACAATTAGAGCTGTAAAAAAAAAAAAGAAAAAGGCAAAACAAAACAAAGCTGAAAAGCATATTTCTGATCTCACTGAAACACATTTGTTCTTCCAATTCATAATAGCATGATTCCATGCATATCTATATTTACTATTACATGAAATAAATGTAATGAAATCATCAAGTTTCCTATGCTGATAAAGATCTATTTCTAGACAACCTTTATGAGTGCTTCTTTTACTGCCAACCCACAGAAGTATTATTAGCTATTAGAAATTACTGATCCATGTTCTTTGTTATTTCTACTGTTGCTGATTTTTTAAATGAACCTTTGTTTTTTCTTTAATCTTGTAGATGTCTAAAGCTCAATTGAGATACCATTTTAAACTAAGCTAAATTCAAAAATTATATTTAATTGTTTGTGCTTTCATGGTGTTCAGGAAAATAACATGGAAAAGGAAGTTTTCACATAGGAATTATGCAAAGTGATAAAATGCAAATCTTTACACCAAGATATTTTCAGCTTTTAGAGACACTTTCACCATCATTGTGGGACTGTAAAGGGAAGAGTTCTTGACTGAGGACTCTGTACCAGTTTCAGCACAGGGAAAGTGTTTCCTCTGACCTCCTCTGCTTTGTGTCTTCAACAAACTCCAGAGATTCACAACACGGGCAACCTGTCAGTCTCACTAGAAAAAAACCAATTGGACTAACAACATTTCAGAAAAGATTCACTGGCAGAGGTAATGCTGTTGGTTCTAATTTCCATAGATGGAAGCCCCAATTTTCAAGGTCTGGATCTTATTAATCTATTTAGTGGGAGGCAGTAAAGAAGAGAGAACCAGAATCTTCTCCCTGATGCTCAGTGATGGAAGAGGAGGCAAAAGGACACAAGAAATGTGTTCTTGAATTATAAGAAATTAAATCTGGATATAGGAAAAACCACTTTGACTGTAAGGGTCATCAAAGAGAGGCACAGGGTGCCAGAGAGGCTGGAGGATCTCCATCCCTGAAGATATTCAAAGCCCAGCTGGACACAGTCCTGAGGAGCCTCCTTTAGGTGGCCCTGAGCAGGGCATGGGCCAGATATTTCTAAGGGTCTCTTCCAATCTCAAAATCTGCAAATCTGAGATTCTGAGATTCAGGTGAGACTTCCATTATGTCAAGAGTGTTTTGACTTGAGCTCTGGAATTATGGTGTTCAAAATACTTCAAACTGTGTTGTTTGTATTGGGAACTGATGTGGTATTTAATTGAGCATGGGCTACACACACACCAAAGATTGCTGATAAGTTATTGCCCTGGGCAAGTTGGGTACTGTCCAGAAGGGTGATGGTTACTGAAATATTCAGAAATTAGTGTCCTTTTTTAATATAAGCTCTGTATCATTAAGAAATTATTTTCTTCTTCACTTTCGAGGCCAAGACAGCAAAATGAGTGACTGTAGGGAGCATTTGGGGGTCTGAAGCTAGCTCTGAGCTAAGAAACCTGCTCCAAAAAGACCAGTCTTGAATGGTGACAGATAAAAAACACTTCTACATAAACCTCTCAATATGCAGTAAAATATATATACGTGAAGAGGAATAAAATAGCAACATGTCACAGAGGATGCCTGTTATGTAATCATGCACTGAGTGAAATTATGCAATAAGTGATTATAAGCACACACAAGAAAAAAAAAAAAAAAAAAAAAAAAAAAAAAAAAAAAACAGAAGGAAGGAAAACAAGATATAAATTAAAATTTGATTTAAAGAACAGTAAGAGGAAGAGAATGTCTTAGATTAGAAAATCTTCCATAATTTACAGAAGTGTCAATCTGCATTTGCAGATGTGAGCCTGTGCAGAACACAAGTTCTGCGATAGAGGAATGCTGTTCTGCTGCCAGACGCATCTTTTATTATCTTAAGCACTAATAAAATTATCTAGATAAGATAGTGAGACGTTAGAATGCCATTTTATCTTAATCTAAATAAGGTTAAAATTATTTCTATTGGCTACTCGGCAGCAAAGCTGTTTTTCATGGAAAACCCTGACTCATCTCACTTCTTTCTAATGTTTCTACATTATCTAACTTTTTGTTAGCCTAACTAAAGCTGAGTTCAAATAAGCTACTTGTACACTTACTTTGATTCAGTAAATCCCATTCTTATAACATTCAATATTAAATGGTTAGCATAAACTATTCCACGTATTGTCCTACTGTAAGCCATGTATGTAGGCCTATTTACAGACCTACTGAGTAATTACAGTTTAATTACAAACTTCTGAGCGTTTTTATAGATGTAAGGAATTCTCTGCAATGCAATTTTGAGATAAACAATCGGGGTTTCTGAAAGAAGATTCACCATTCCTTTCTGCTATCTAGAAAATTCTGTTTATTGGAAACCAAAGCACACATCCAGGTAACTAACACAGCATTAGGACAGTGTGAGTAGAAAAATCCAGATATGCAATACTTGAAAGAGAAGGAGCTGAGAGTTCTTTAGATTTTGGTGATAAAGGCTCTCAATCCTTTCAGAAGGGATCCTTTTATTTTTATGTTCATACATGGGAGTATTCTGTGTGTTTAACAGCACAGCTGGCTCCATCTCCAGGGTGGAAAGGCTGGGTTGGGATGGGATTCCTGGCTGTAGGATGGGTAGGATTTGCTGTCTGGTGTTGGCATGGCCTGGCTGTGACCTGGATTTCCACTGCACTGACTTTTACCTGGTGTGTGGAAGAAGGGTTTTTATGGTGTTTGGCTGTTCAGTGACACCAAGTTTTGGAATTGTCAAAAAATCTGAATTTTGTCTTGAGGATTTAGAGGCTTGGGAGACAATTAACCCTGGCTGCCTTCATCCCTCTTCCACCCCAGCTCCTTCACAGAAGGAGCTTCATGGCTTCTCATCTCTCTGCAGTGTTCTGTTGTCACCTCAGAGAGATATTCTTGGCCTGTGTTGACCCTGGAAAGGATTCAGAAGACTGAATTGCCAGTTTAACCAGATCTTTCATTAAGCATATCTAATTCTCTCCTCCCTGTACTCACAAACATCCAAGGAAGTAAAACTCGATATTTTTGGAAAATATGCTCTTTGTATGTAGCACTGCTGTAACAATCCTCTGTGGCAGTCCTGTGAGCTTTTTTAAGTAAAGGGTTATAGTGTTTTTTGATTTCGAAATAATTGAGTCAAATGTTTTCAACTACTTAATGAAAACAAGCTGGTACTAAGCTTTTAAAATGGCTGGCACTAGGAAAGAAAAATATATCTTTGCACAGAAATTAGAACATTTCTGCCAGTCTGGGGTTTCGCTAGGAGGAACCGGTGTAAAGAATCTGCTCTGATTGCTTTGAAGTAAAATGTAAAAAGTAAAATTTGAAGAGAGCTCCTCTCTCCCAGTTCAAAGCAGGCCACAAACAGGCATCTTCTGAATGCAGCTACCCAAATTTCATGTGGTGCTACCCAAATTTCATGTGGTGCTACCCAAATTTCATGTGCTGCACCCACCCATTGCTTGCCCTCAGTCAGAAGCTGAGCAGATCCATCTCCCAAAGCTCTGCTATGGGATGAGAGGTTTTTTATGTATTTCTATTTTAGTTCATGCCAACTCCACCTGATGATAATCCCTGTTTGCACTCAGGTGTTAGATCAGCACAGATGAGCTGGTCTGAAACCAGTAAGGAGAACCTTGGCCAGTCCCTCTGACTGGGAGAGCAGGCAGTGAGGAGCAGATAATGCTGGGCAAAAGATGTTTGTTTGTGGCTCTGACGCTGGAGGTTGTTATAAAACTCAGGAACGTTTTTAGATTATTTTTATGTCAAAACTGTGGAGTGCTTCTTGGGAAGAGCTGGTTAGCTGGTGTGTGCTAGCAGTTGCTGAAGCTTTACAGAGGAGGAAACGTTTAAACAAACTGATATTTTATTAAAGTGCTCTCAGCTTTCTGTTTTGTGCAGTTCGACTTTTCTTTATATTTTTATTTCCTATCAGCCTGTGAGTATTGCTCTGATGAGCCTGATTCAGCTGTACTTGGCTGATACTACATGAGTTTTCTGACACTTCTCACCTTGGCCACTTTTATCAGTTGGTTGAAAAAGTTCTTCAACTGTGGAAGACCAACTCCTAAAGAGATAGAGGGAGAAGATTTAACTTTATTTTTTTCTTGTTATTTGTATTTGTTTTTCTAGTACTACTGTGTTTACTTATGGTTATATTTACTTACTAATACTTAATTTACTTAATTAATGAATAGGTGCTGAAGCAGAAGCACAGATTCATGCCTAATCAACATGCCTGCTTTTCAGTATTTAAGTAAGTCTAAAAAATATTGTGTTTATTTTATGGATGACTGTGGTGTATGTGACTCTTTGGTGGGAGATAAATTTCATTCAAAGTGTATTTCTTGAAAGGAGCATAATAGTTGCTCAGCCACAGTCTGTGATTAGAAAGCTATCCAACAAATAAGAAAAAAAAATTACCCTAACTCTAAATCACACAGAGTTTATAAAAACAACTTCACAAGCTGTAGGTTTAACATCTGCCTGGACTAAAATGTCTAAATGATTTGAGTAACTACTGGTAAGCAAAGAGATAATCTTTTGCTCTTGCATATGTGTTTTACATAGTAAAACCTATTTTGGATCGGATTGGAAAGATTTTTCTCTTTCCACTCATCTGTGCCAGAATCCAATTATAGAGCACATCCCAATAATGGCAATAAACAATAGTTATAAGAGGAGAATGCAAGCTACAATTTGTTGTTGCCAAATAAGACCCTTTAATAAGAAGCCTGGGTTTTCTCTTTAAAGTGACATTTTAAAAGGTTTTCTTCCCCATTTACAACTAGAGAATTGGTGCACTTCCAGCATCTCAGTGCATTTGAAAGTTAACTAAAGCAAGCTTATTTTTTATACTTCAGCAGCTTCTTCCTCCTCTGAATAAAGTATCTGAAGCATATAAGGAATGAAATCCTGACCACTTTGAAGTCACTTGGAAAATTCTTTTTGTCTCTCAGTGAAGCTAGAATTCCGCCCCAAGTGACTGAAATATTGCATTATTCTGAACTGCATTGTGGAGGAGGTTAGATTGCCATTTGTACCATTTCCCTCTTTCAGCCTTTAAAATAAATTCCAACTGGAATCTTGAAGCTCTTACCTTCTTCTCTTCACCTTCTCTACCTTGTGTCAGAGGACTGAGAACCAAGATGGGTTTTTTGACATTTGCATCCTGAAAAACAGAACACCCTGTAAGTGTTCATGCTCCTCTGACTCTGCACCAAGGATTTTATACAGAAAGACTCCTTCTGGAGAATTCAAAGGGTTTTCTACAACAAAAAGCAGCAAGTCCAGCAGTTGTGATTCCTGGAGAGTCAGAGTTCCTATCTCACTGATATATTTCATGATATTAGAAGCCATTTTCTTACCCCTGATTACAATTCTATTGCAGAGGAGGAATCGGGCACATAAAGAATTTTTATTTATGCATTTCCAGCTGATTACTTTCCTTCCATTTATTTGCTGCTGGTTCATTTATAGTGTGGAATTATTGTGCTTGTTTTTTGATTCTGTCACCACAGTATTCAAAATTTGGGGGGGTTGACACTAATTCAGCAGACAGGACAAGCTCTGTGTTGAAGGGACACTTAGGGAGGTCACAGCTGTCAAAGTGATGAATTTAGAGACCTGCTAGGAGTAGGACTTAAAAGTCTCAGCCATTTTTATGGAGCTTTTGGAGCCTTTTAGTTCTGAACCCCTTTCCCTCTTCTGTGCTGACACAGAATATTCAGAATATCCTGTGGGTACCGAGCTGGTAGCTTGTCCAGGACTGATGTAAACCATGTCAATATTACAAACTATATATAATATTTTTATTACCAGGAAAGTAAATTATAAGGTTTCAGGAAGTACATGGGATAAACTATTGGGCAGAACACATATATTAGAGAAAAGACAGTAGACATCCCAAGAAAGAGGGTGAAAAGCTCAGGATGGGGCTTGCCAAGAAAAATTGTTTGTGTTTCCAGAGCTACAAGAAGCATAGGATGTTTTTTACTGTAAACCCAGTCCAAATTCCTTTCAGTAGAGCAATATCCTGCAGAGGGTATCCAGTAATAGAGTTCATAAATAAGTACAGCTGGAGTAAGTAAAGCTGGTAAATAATGAATGATAGCTTGTAATCTATAGGACAAGTTTATATTTGAATGTTTATAGGGCATGGGAGAAGTGTAACCCCCATGGAGATGAACAGGGGGTTTTATCCCTATACCTGGGGTTTTTGCTCACAGCCATTATAAATTCTCTTTTGCTTCCTTCCCTTCCCCTTATGAGGAAGGAAGCAGCTGATGTAATTGAATTACAAGTGTATATTTTAAAATATATACATATAATGACTATATCACTGCATGTGTGTGAAGTTTATGTAACTGGATAAAGAAAAAAAGGCAATTTTTCTCTATACCATTGAACTGGTATCATATAAAATCAGTTTGAGTCCATGATGAAAAGTTTTCAGTGCTCTAGGTTCATATCTGAGGTTGGTCCATGAAGCAGTGGCATTGCCCTAAATGAAGAGAGGAGGTTTTACTGTGTGATTTGTCAGAAAAATTGGTAG
Source organism: Cisticola juncidis (assembly GCA_013400215.1). Lineage (NCBI taxonomy): Eukaryota > Metazoa > Chordata > Aves > Passeriformes > Cisticolidae > Cisticola > Cisticola juncidis. The sequence continues at coordinate 114,972 of VXBR01009227.1, read as the reverse complement.
TAAAGACCTCAGGTTACAAACTCTGCCTTGCTGATCACATTCATATGGGGGTACCCTCCTTTTTACTGTGGTGGATTCCATGGATTTCAGCTAATACAATTGCCTGCTTTTGCAGGTATTTGTTCAATTCTCTCAACACTGACATCAATAGTTTTGCCATAGATTTTGACAGAAATAACAGATAATTTTTGCAGATTTCTTTCATTTTTGAGACATATCTGTGCTTCCAAGACAGCCATAGAGTTATCCTATGATAACTAAATGAGAATTTGGCCCAGACTGTGTAAAGCCCCAGGGAAATCCTATAGCTGTGTGGGAAACATCCAGCTCTTCTTGTGCTTTCCCATTCATTGCTCCTCCTCTTTCCTGTTTGGCTGCTGGGATTCTCCCCAAAGAAACCCAAGACGTGTCTCTCTCAATATAAGTACACAGAGCATAGACACAATATTGGATTTTGTGCCTCTTGAAAGAGCAAATGAGTGTAAGTTCACATTATTTCCAGTTCATGCAGTGGTATTTTATTTTATGACAGTAAAAGTAAAGTCATTCATACAGATTGTGAGTTAGCCTCTCTAATTTTTGGCTGGTTAAAAGATAAAAAAGAAGATGATGTGGGGTTTGAAATAAACCAGAAAATTAAACACCAGATTTTATACTTTTATTCATTGTAAGGACACTGTAAGTTGTGAGTTTTCCCCAGGAAAGTCAGCGTTAGCTCAAGTGAATGCTCTCACTCTGCTCTCCCCTGGACATGCTGTACTCCATGTTATTAAATGTTTTGACTCATGATCAGAGTTCATGCTACCACAAATCCCCAGCTGCCTGCAAGGATCCCTGTGGCTGTGGGATCCACAGGCTGCAGCCCACGGACGTTCATGTGGACCTTTGAAATTCCTCGCTGTCCTTGTTCTGGAAATACGGAGAACACAGAAAAGACGCTGCGTTACCTGTTTCTAATAAACATTAAAAAACATAGAAACAGTCTATAATCATCTCAGGCTGGACAGATGAAATGAATTAAGCTGTAAAGTGCATAGTTACTTTCAAATCTGCTGGTTTCAGTCAAATTTTCAGCTTTCTGTGTTAAGGCAGGGCTGCATTTCACACAATGCTTACAAGGTAGGAGGAAACACAGAGAAAGCAACTTCAGATCCTGCTATTGAAGTGACCAGGTCTGAGGCATTTCTCCCAAATTATATTTCCCATCCCACTACAAAAAAGTAGTTCGAGTAGGTTATATATATATTATTATTATTATTTAGGGACTCTGTGATCTGCTTTATTTGCAGAGATTCTCGTTCCCATGCTGGTTTTCTTCTCTCTGTATTTTCAGTGAATGATTTCTTTCCCCTCTCTGCTATATCCACTCTGATCAAATTACCATATGTATAAAATTCAGCTGCAGGCTTCTGGCTTGCCCTGGGTCCTGGGAACATACCACCCTCATTTTGATCTCTCTAAATTAGCTTCCTGTACAATTTCCTGTCAAACATGAGTTTCATGAGATTTGTCCTTGGATGTGTGTGTGATCATCCCTTCTCCCTGTAATGAAGTTTTGGCTTCCTCACTAGCTGGAACGTTTTCACCAATCCTGTTTTTATGAGAGCCAATACTAATGAGATTTATTCTTATTTTTTTAAAGTAATGACTCTTGGAAATAGATCTGCAGAGATAATTCAGGTTTACTCTCATGTAAGAATTTTAAGCAGGAGTATCTGATAGTTGTGTGTTTGTGAGAAAGAATCTATCCCCTAGCATCTTCTAAATTACTTTTAATATTATTTATTATGATCTTAATTTCATGCATTTTCTTCCATCTAGATGAAATAAAATATAATGCAGGAAGAAAGCATTGTCTGGTAGCTGAAACTGTTTCTGGAATAGTTTTTATTGCATCTTAATATACGGCTAAGATGACATTAATAAACATTCTCAAATGCAAATGTTATTTTCTGAGGGATAAATCCCAAGGATGTTTTGTGTCTCACTGAGTCAGATTCTGCTGTGGGATGAATTTACCTCATCTGAAGAACCAGGAAAATATGGCTTTCTTTGAGTCTAAAATCAGTAGATTCTCTCAAAACTTTTTCTCAGACTCATTCTTTACTATTTTGTTTTGGCTGTTGTAAGATTTAATTCTATGTGTGGTGCAGGATTAAAAGTGTAGACACGGAATTGTAAAAATCTCATTCCTCACTTCCCAGTTTGTTTCACAACTGAATTATCTAAGGAGTGTATTCTCAAATAGAAGATTTGCAGGGCACAAGGCTGATTAAAGCTCTGCTTCTGCCATGGGATTCTCTTTCTGCTGACTGACAGAAATCATAAAAAAAAAAGTTCGAAGAAGCCTCTCCAGGTAAACTTGGAACTGGAATAGCTGATTTGCAATAGTTAGCTGAAAACACCATTTCAGGAAAGCTGCAAAAAAGTACGTTTTGCTTTCATGCATTATTTGTAGGATAACATTCAAAAACTCTAAAGAAAAATTCTTAACAGTCAGATTTTCAAGGAATTATCTAATGTGAAGAGCTGGTGTCTGCTGCACAGCATTTTTGGGATGAATTTTGCTCTATTTCATGGTCAAGCAAGAACACTTTGCACCCACAGCTGGGAAAGGACAACGTGAGCTAAAGGAAATGCTCCTCCTGCTGTGGAGCAGTTTTTGTAATCTGAATATTTATGTGGGACATTTACATATGGTCCAATTTGTCACTGGATTGAGGCTTCAGTGGAGTGATACCATGAGAATGATTGAACAGGTCTGATCTTCAGTAAGTTCTAGTTAAAGACCTGAAAGTTCTTCAAGCTTTTCAAGCTTTCCAAGCTTTTTGCTTGTGGCCATTCCTTTTGGTTATCGTTCTACCCATGGTGTCTCTTATTGACATAATTTAGGACAAGGAAAATTTTGTGGACCTTTTTGTTTTCCTGAAGCTAATGCATAATTTAGCCTAGGAAACTGGTTCAAATAAACTAAAGTTTGGCTACCAGCCCAAGCTTTACAGGAAACAATTATCACTTAAGGAACACATTTCTTACTGATTTGCAGAACAAAATCGCTTCCCAAGTACATCCTAATCAGGAAATAATACCAAGTAGCTCAAATGAATTGGTGCTTCCTTTGAAGATAAAAATGAAATTATTCATAGCAAACCTGATCAGTCTCATATTTTTTTACAGCAAATTATTTTAATCCATTTTAGAAGAAAGAAAACTGTGGTAAAATTTTGGGAAAGCAGAAGCTGATGTTAAGTGACAGGATTATTTACTCTGATTACTCTTACTTAAAATATGAACATCAGTATATGGATACTCTTTAGTTCTTAGTTCCGTTGTCTTTTTCTGTTTTCCTGTACTTCAGAAAGGAACTTAAATGCAAGGCTTTTTTTTGGTTGTTAAATCACCGTGGTTCTTTTAAAATCAAGATTGTCTACTCATTTACAGTATCAGAAGTAAATCTCACTGTCTTAATTGCAAATAATTGCAATGAGCAAGAAAAGCAAAATGCTGTTCTGAGGCCTGGAACATGAAATAAATCTGAGCTCATGATGGATACCTCTAATCTCAGGAGATGCTCTGTGCTTTAGTGGGAGCCTGGGACTTCTTTCCTAGAGGCTGGCCAAGAGCCCAGTTAAAATCAACTTTAACTCTTACATGCTGTATTCATTTGTAAGTCATCAAAACATTTAAAATCTTAAATATAGAGTATGAGAAAAACTGCTGCAGGTAGAGACTTAATGGTTCTTTAAGAGAAATCATGTTCAGCTATTATTTTTCCACACCCTTACTGTAATAAAAGCTTCTTGGAAAAGAAAAAGGAAGAATGTTTTGTGAGAAAACATAGTTGTCAGAAAGTGCAGAGAAACCCTGGAAGTCCTTACTGAAAATTAGCCAGACAAGCAAAATAATCTGTCTGTAAGACAGTTGGATTTCAAAATTTATAAAAATGCATTGTCCCTCTTTCTAAGTCTACTTTGTCACTCAGTTCCTTTGAAATGGTCAGGACCAGGAAAACACGAGCTGTGATTGTTGCTCAAGAGCAGAGCAGCCAGTGGCTCTAATGAGCTGCTGCACTGACCCTTCACTAATGTGGTCTGATTTGATCTAAGATCAAAAAGTCCCATTGCTTCCAGAAGGCTGAAAACCATTTCTTCATCCAGAGGCAGCCTTGCACCAGCTCTGAGCAAACCCACTGAGTCCAGCCTCAGGTCTGCCTCTCCAGAGTCCCTGTCCCTGCTGTCCTGGTGTGGCCAGGCTCAGCTCCCTCCCTGGCTGTCACCAGAGCAGCTCTCAGCCCTGCCAGCCCTTTTTGGTTCTCTTTCTGCCCCTGTGAGCTCCTTTCTCAGTGTCAGCCCTTTCCAAAACCTTCCTTGAGGTAAACCCAGTTTTACAACCACAAAAGAACGGTTAACTTCAGTCCTGTTGTCTTTTGCTCTGTGTGTTTGTTAAGTCAAGCCTGGAAAAGATCATTTTCTGAAGTGACACTGCAGCAGATCCCAAACTGTTGTCCTCAGTGGCCATTATCACTTGTTTAATCTTTGACTGTTTTTTAAATAGTAAAACCATCTGATTTATGAGCATGTTTTGACAGCAGTAAGAGTCCCTTCCCTCCAGAGAGTTCTCTCTCCTATCATACGATACAAAGCAAGGTAGAAAAAGCCCTGGCTTACATTTGTGGTGTCACTCATATCATAAGCTGCATAAAGAATGGATTTATGGGCACAAAACCTTGAAAGATCCCACTTAAATGAACTGACTTTTGTTTTAAAGTCAATTATCTTTGGACTTAGGTGAGCAGAGAGGGAAGGGGAGGAGGTGGCAGGAGCTCTTTGCGTTGCTGGAGGTGCCCTGCAGAGTGGAACAGGCTGTCCTGGAATGGAGTTCTCTGAGTACCCCTCAGCTTCCCTGGTTCCACGCTGTCCCCACTCAGTTTGGGCTGGTGTTTGCATCTGAATCTAATCCTGGCCTTTAAATTCCCCATAGTTTTGAAATAAGGGTGAGCTTCTGGCAAGAACTGCTCTGGGCAGTTTAACAACAGCCCAGGAGTGGCTCATAGGCAGTTCTGGGTCTGCTGGGTTGTGCAGAAGGGCAGAGTCAGAACCACTCTGAGAATTTCAGATCCTCTAAGACTTTTTATTTCAAGCTTTACTCAAACACAGTTAAATACTGGACAGCATTGCAGCTGCATTGTGAAAATATTCAGTGAAGCCATTACTTGATACTCACTTGAAACCAGCATGGAGAGGGAAGAGATTTTCTGTTTATTGGTTTCCTTGTCTGATGCAGAAACAGAGTCCAGCTGCCAGTGCTGAGGTCTGGCCACATCTGCTAAAAGATAATGATCATTTTTCAAAAGGGAAAATTTCCTGGTGTTCAGGAGGTTAAAGCTCCTCTTCTGGCTTATGTTTGTAAGAAGTTTATGTTCTGGTACTTTTCACATTTCTGAGTGAATCAGGTTAATAGAAACTAATTCGATGTTAAAACTGAGTGTGTCTTTCAGAAAACTATTACATTTGATTAAAAAAGAGGTTATTCTATGAGAAGCCTTTCCCAAGTGTTTAAGAAACTACCAACCAAACAAAATGCTTTATTTTTGCCTTGAAATTGTCCTTTTTGAGTTCTATTCATAGTATCTCTTTAGAGTTTTGATGTTGAAATGCTTTCTATCATATTTCTACTTCCTGGCTAAAACTCCCAGGATGGACTAAGTTGCTCCTTTAACAATTTTGATTAGACTAGGTTATCAGTTACTCTAATTCCTCTGTTCAAAATTGTATTTGTGTCATTTGGACCTTCCCTAGAACCTAGACATGAGATCTGAGTTTCAAATCCTGTGTAGCTTTGTGACCACCAGCAGACTCCTGTTGATTTAGAGGGGAAGGGGAGATTTGTTTTGAGAAGTCTGAAATGGGAATACCTAGATGGACTTAAGTTATTGAATTACTGATGTTATTATTCAAAACTGTTTTGTAAATACTGATATATGTCATTAATATACACAGATATAGAATCCTTATTTTTTGTGATTTTGGGTGGGGTAACTTGTGTGCATTTCTTAACTGGGATTTTATTTGGCTTATTTGTTCAATGCTTTGATGAATCTTGGAAAAGCTGCAAGTGTGAAGGTGAAATTTTTTAGGTGCAATTAATTTAAAAAAGGCAGGATTGTGACCCAGTGATCCTTTTGTGCTGGTTCTAGATAAGAGAAGCTCTTTTTGCACACCACAAAGGTATATGTATTCAGTCCCAAGGAACTTTATAGCTGGATAACCACTGCCTTTCCAAGGTTTAACATTTGTTTTTCTGTGCCAAGTGTGTATGGGAGAAGCCTAGAAGGTCAAGAGAAAATAAGCAGAAGTCAAAGACAGCTTGTAAGACAAATAGTAACATCTGGTAAATGACTTTCTTCTGCATTTGTAGAGCCCTTGTTTACTGCAGTGAATGTGAAATGTTTTTCTTGGCAGGATTATAGCTTTAAAGTCCACCAGGCTGGGAATAAAGTTCATACAGGTTTATAACATTTTATAACAGTAAAAACCACCAAATGGAGTTGCATTTAAAACCTGTATGTCATAAAAAATCATAATCATCAGTGATGCTAAAATGTTAGAAAATACATGTTTTACGGTCGTCTTGTCTTTTTTGAGAAATTTCTGAGCATTTTGAATATTTCTACTTGTTTATATGAATATATAAAGTTCTTTGACTGTGCCCTCTGCCAGCTGACTGTCAGTAAATCCATCTTTATGCTCATTAAAGGACTGTTTCAAAGAAACAATGGAGCAAAGCAGCTAAAAACTGCTGGTGGACTAGGCTGAGGACATCACACACATGAAGGTTTGTGTCTCTCTTATGTGGGACCCCTAAAAGGGAAAAAATATGCTGAATAAAGGTAATAAAAGAGGCAAGAGCAGCTCTGGTTTGGTGAATTTGTGATGGTTTGCAGCTGATCCCACCCAGCTATTCCCTCCTGACTATTCAGGGAGAAATGGCCAAGCAAACAGAGCTTGGTTTCTGTGGGAACTGTCTGCCCAGATGAATGTTGTTCCTCTATGAGGAAAAAAAAAGGGAGTACAGATTGTATAATTTTTGATAGCATTGGTATAGCAAGCAAACAACTTGCCCCTTCTTCAGTTCCCCATCTCCTTTCTTTGTAAGATTCAAATTCTGCAGAGGTTACAAAAGAGATGAGGGCCAGCTGGACTCATCAAACAGAAACTGAAGAGGTTTGTTCAGTTGTGGGAGTACTTCAGTGAGTTTCTGTTATCATTAAAAGTTTTATTCTCTGAAAATTCATGTTCCTGCTGTATTTTGCATTGCTTGGACTTTGTTCAATGAGAAATAGTTTAACTGAAACAACAGCAGTGATGTCTTCTGAGATCAAGACACTTGGATCAAAGGGAGATGAGAAAAATCCATGGGGCTCTCTGATTGAAAGACTAAAATCAGTGCTGGCCTTTAATCTTAAATGCACTGTGGAAACTCCTAAAAGTTTTAGCTTTTGTTAGTTTAGTTTTTAGCTTAGCAATACTGACTGGAGTCCCTAAGGCTAGAGAAATGAGGATTTCTCCCTGCTTGCAGGAACCAGAATATTGAAAAGGAGAAGAGTTGTTTGTGTGAAGCTCTTTGAGTAGGATTTGGTACAGACACATTTCTAACCAGTTCCAAAAGCCGTGACTGTCTTTTGGCACTGTGTGTGCACCTGGTACTGAATCATGCCTGCATTGCTTGACAACTCATGCCAGCTTCCAGAGAAAAAAATGTGTCTGTCAGAATTCTCGTTTGTTCCTGCAGATGATTTGCTGGTTGGTTTTCATGCCAGCTGGGCTGCATCAATTTGAACAGAGCCTCTCCTGATTTCAGCTTGTGTTGTGGAGCCCGGCCCTTTGCATTTATATTTATGAAGAAGTCTGTTTATTGTCTTTGATACAAGCAGAAGAGGCCAGTCTGTTTGAGGCAGTGTGAATTGTTCAGTTGTCCTTGGGCAGAGGGGCAGTTGCACTTTGCTCTTCTCTCTTGATTCTCTCCAGCACTGCCTCTCTTCCCTGCAGATTGCAGCAGCCACATGTCAGCGAGGGAAGAGCCAACTCCTTGCCCTTTGGAAGTCAGACCAAGGGGAGGTCTTGGGAGCAGAGAGCTGTAATGGGCCATGGAAGTCTGAGAGCAATTATTTCTAGATCATCAAACACAAGAAATGGCAGGAAGCAAGGTTTATTTATGGAAGAGATGTCTACCAAGAAACTACAGTTTTTATTTACTACTTCCCTGGAAGATTACTAGAAAAATGAGCAAAATAAAAGCCTTGCAATATTTAAAAATAAAAACAGTTTTAAATGTAGTCAGAAGAGGGAAAAATCTCACAGTCAAAAGATGCAAGTTAACTTTTTTTGTGTCTCCTTTCAAAATAATGATTTTTTTAAGGTGATAATGTTGAGTGATTAGGACAATAAAAAGCAGATGGTTCGAGGTGAACTAAGCTTATTTTATTTTGAAAAGTCATAGTTAAGGAAGTTTTAAGCTGAAGACTAAAGCAAGTTATTTAGAGTGTGGATTCAGGCAGTGCTATCAGCCCTGGGTAGCTTAGGGGCAAATTCCACCTTAAGCAGGAAAGAACTTTATTTCTCTGTATTATAAAAAGCTGCCCCACTTCAGGGAATAATAGACTACCAACTTCCAAGATACTCCTGTTCTTTCCCACTGTGCTACCACGTTTTTCTCTCTGGGGAAGCTGGAGGGGCAATTCCTCCCTGATGCTCCAGGAACAAGTGTCCCGTGCTCCTGTCCCAGGCAGGCTCTGTGTGGATTGTATTTTTCTGTGGATTGTATTTTTCTGTAGATTGTATTTTTCTCTCTGGGGAAGCTGGAGGGGCAATTCCTCCCTGATGCTCCAGGAACAAGTGTCCCATGCTCCTGTCCCCAGGCAGGCTCTGTGTGGATGGCCTCAGCTTGAAATCAGGTGGAGGCTGCTCAGGCTGTGGTCACAAAGAGCAAAACCTGCTGATTTTTTCATGAGAATCATGTCCTATATCTTCATGATGATGCATTTGCTGTGCATTGTGTATTTATTTGTTGTGCTGCTTCAGGAGGGGTGGGGTGATGCTCCCTCTCCACTCAGCCCCCCTTGGAGCACTGTGTGTGCAAGTGAGTTCTTTCCTGTGAGTTCTTTTTGTGTGTTCTCCAGCACAAGGGAGTTGGAACTGCTGAGGAGAGCCCAGCAATGGGCCAGTGAGATGGACTGAGGGACTCTCATGTGCGTCTGGGACTGCTCAGCTCAGAGAATGCCCAAGGAGCCTGTCCCATGTGTACAAATGTCTGAAAACAGGGTGTAAAATTAAGAGCCGGTTTTCTCATCTCTCCTGTTTACCATCTGGTCACACCACACAATCCATTTTAACACAGACTCAACTCTGAAAATATCTGACAAACATCTCCACCAGCCAGTCAGTCACAGCCTGAACTAAATATTGAAAAGCACTAGAATGTCTTGGCCCAACCACCAGGCCCATCTGGATGCACTGGACCATTGTTCAAGGGTTCCTTGTGCATAACTGTGATTCTGACATATGAACAGTCGGCCAAGATTATTAAAGAAAATAAAAATAAAGCCATCTGTTTATTCGACTTGCAGGTCATTTCCTGCATATGCAGTTCTTGGAGATAAATGCTGTGAATTATGAAGCAGTGCCTCTTGTAGGTTAAATTAATCCAAGAAGGCACAGTGGTGTTTATGACATCGTAATTACTGCAAAGGGAAAGAGGGAAAATCATGCCTTCAGGTGAAAAACAGCTGACCAGGAAAAAAACTGTGTGTGACCACTTGAAATGGCCCTATAAATTAAAAAAATAATAATACAATAAAACAGAGCTTCAGAAAAACATGCCTGGGTTGCTGAATTAAAGCTTTTCTTTCTCCCAGTCACAGGATATGAATGGAAGGACTGTGAGCCTTTTTGTACATCTGTTTGGTAAAATTCCTGTAGTGTGGATTTCCCTGGTAAATGCATGAGAGATCTGCCCCATCACTGATGTGCTCAATGAAGGCAATTTTAGTTGTTGTGGTGGCACAGGATGTTCTGATTCTGTCTGTGCTGTGTGTTAGATGGGCAGGGTGCTGCTCTGGGGACACTGCCTGGGGTGTGGTTCCACCTGAGAGCTTCCCTGTGGGCTTCTGGAAGCTTCTGGATCCCCAGGAAACAGAGACAATTAGAGTTTTATTGCATTTGGGAAGCTTTTTTTTACCTGCACTCACAATTCTGAATGGTTAACAGTTTCATTTTAGTTCAATTTAAACAGATTTTAGTAAAATATTTACTTGAAGGACTATGTGTAAGCTGTAAGGGAAATCAGGATATGCCAATCTATTCTTCTTTGGACGTGGGTTTACTTCTTTACAGCGCAGCAAAGAATGTACTTGTAAAAAAGTAATTGCACAAATAATCCAAAAGAGGCATCCATGACGTGCCACTGCTTTCCAGAGGAATAGAGCCTAGGTGTATTAGTGTTCTCTAAGATTAAGGAAAGTTAATGTCTTATTGGAAAATTGTTCAGTTATAAATTGCTCTGGACCCTAAATAGCCTTGACACTCTCTAGCCATAATAATTACAACTTTTGTAGCCCTAGGAAAGACAGTCATGCTGAGTTGGTACCGGGTTTTGCCAATTGATTTCTTTGTTTCTGGCAGACAAAAAGATAAATTAATGTTGCAACCTGCCTCTCCTTTTCCTTTTTTGAGTTTGCTTAAAGGACTAAGACTAAGATCAAGAGCTTTGCAGATGTATCAAGAATTAATGACTCCTGTGCAAGTCACACATTCTGTGCCAAAGAATCCACATCCCAGCTGAGGTGACGAGCACAGAGACAGAGCCTGACAAGGAATATGTCATGGGAGTAGAACTGTACAGGAACAAGTATTGGGAATGACTTCTTACAGGGAAAACAAAAGAAGATTATGGATTCAGAAAAAGACATGACCAAGATGTCCATAGAAATGAAAGCTGACTAGTCTGACAAGTCTTGAATTTCAAAGTTTTGTTGAGTGTATATCTAGACCCTAATGGGTCTGATTTTTTTTCTTAGTGTCTTTTATGGCTTTCCTTTGTTTTAGTGTGAAATAGAAGTATCCTCCTTTGCAGTGACTCCCTAGAGCTTCTGCTACTTATCTGTCTTTTAATCATAGTGAAGAAAACAGGCCTTTTGATATGTCCCCCGTGGCAGATGAGGAGTGCTCAGGGTTGAGGGGAATTGCCCCCGCCAGAGTAGGCAAGGTTGAGATACATTTAGAGGAAAACTCAGTCACAGAAATCTTTACTTTAGTTTTTTTCCTCCACTTGCTGGAGACCTTTTGTGGAGAGAAGAACACATCATCTCTTTATCTTTTTGCCCATAAAATGCCAGACTGTTTCATCTGGCAGAGAAGCAGATCCCAGGCAGAGTGAGCAGAGGGGCCCGTGCTGAGCTGCAGGAGCTGAAGGCACAGGAGGGGATGGACAGTGGAGCTCTGTCCCTGTGTGTTTCACATTATGCTTCACATAAATCCTCCTGCAGCCATTCCCAGTGAGATCAAACTCTTTAAAGAAAGAGATTTGTGAAGAGAAGAGCCCCACACCTGCCTGCAGATACCCAAACTGTTTGGTACTTGCTGCTTTTGTTGGTGTTACCATGGGACAGCCGTAATTTGTGTCAGTGACACCGAGGATGCTGCAGTGTCACCCCTGTCCCTGCCATTGTCACTGAGACAGCTCCCAGCCAAACTCAGCTCACTCCTCAGAGTCTGGGGAGGTGGGAACCCGGCTGGTGTCTGACAGCCTGCACTGGTATCATTTCTACCTTATCACACCCAAGTGCTTTGTGTGGCAGCAAAAGCTGCAGTGACAGCAGCAGGCTGCCAGTGTGCGACACGAGTGGCTCAGAGAGAGAACTGATGGTTAGCTGGAACTGGTTAAAGCTGTATTTATTTTTATGGTATTTTATGTGACTGATGAGAGAGTCAGTGACCTTTGCAGTGCTGCTCACCAGGTCTCTCTCTACAAAGCAAGGTTGTACTTCTTACATTGAAGAGATTTTTGAAGGTTAATGCTTAGAAGGGGGATAATTGTAAATATATATTTTCAAAAGTCCCGCTGTTCTTTTGTTAGCTCCCAAAAACAACTTTTAGAGACTTGGAGGGGCAACCTTTTTTGGTTGTGTTGTTTTTGTTTTGTTGGGGGGTTTTTGGTTGGTTTGTTGGTTTTTTTTTACTTCTACCAAACTTGTGTGAGAAGGCAAATGAGCCTGCAGGCCTTTATCTCTTCTTTTCATGCTTGCTGATCACTGGGCTCTCCTACCCTTACAGAGACTGGCGTGGCTTGACACAATTCAGGGCTGCCTCAGTTTTTAGCTTCCCAAACAAGTCAGCTTTGCTGCAACTTCAGTGCATCCACTGAAAATCCAGTGAAAGTCAGGCAAAGTCTTTCCAGGGTTTTCAGTTTTATCACTACAGCCTTGCTCTATCAGGGAGCAGGAGTAGAGGGAAGAGTCCTGCCTGCCTTTCATGTACAAAAACCTGGCTTCTTCATCCTTTTCAAGGCAACAGAATGTCAAGTCAGGTTGTGTTGCCTAAGGCTGCTGTGCAGTAAGGGGATTTAAATGTAACCTCTGCATACAGAAAAAGGAAGTCCCTTAATTCATTCAATATTTTATTAGAAATCTCTTAATGCTGGTCTTATTCCTAAAGGTAAACATCTCGGAGGCTTTTCAAAGCCTGTATTTCATTATTTAATAATCTGTTTTCACTAACACAATTCCCTAGCTCTGAGCTTGTAACCAAGTCCACAAGCTAGAAATATCAGCAGTCCAGGAACTGTTAAATAATTAAGCCAGTGGTGCCTGTAAGTGTTAGGGCTTGAATCACTCATATTTTGTTTTCACAAACTGCTGGGAAAAGGGTGTCATTGCAAAAGATTACTTACCAGCTCTCTTTAAAGATGACTTTTTTCTGCAATGGTGTGGCTTGAAACTCTACGAATGTTTGTTTAAAAAGTAGGATTTATAGGATAGCATTTAATAGTGGGACCGTACAGACCTGGTTCAAATTTTGTTTTCTACATCTTGAATTCTCTTGCATCTTGACCAGGTCAATAGTTTCTGGTTGTTAAAGCTTTTATTCGTTGATTCTTTGTTGTCCAGAATAAGCAGTAAATGGCTAGAACTCATTTAAATGCAAAGTGTGTGAAAACGAGAGGGAAATAAAGTAAAATATAACAATAATAATAGTAAAGAAAAAGAAGATGACAAAAAGAGAGAGGAATAAACCAAAAAGACTCATCTTAGGGTAAGCACTACTTAGCAACACCCAAAACATCAGTGTGTTATCAACAATCTTCTGCTAAATCCAAACCACAGCACTGCAGTGGCTGCTGAGAGGAAAATTAACCCAGCTGGAACCAGGAGGAAAGGAAATAAGGAATAAGGAAGTGGAAGATACAAACAGGAAAAAGAAGGTATATCTCAAACTGGGTACATTATCCTAAACTGAGTGCAAGTGTATTTTGAGCTTTATCCTCCATTTGCAGTGTTTGGAGCCTGTCCTAATTAGGTCTAAGCAATCTAATAGGATTATTGTGCTAGAAATGTGGCACTGGAGAGGTTTTTTTAATTAGGCATTTTAGCTCTGATACCCTCTACCAGGACAAACACAAATCCTGTCAGCTTGTCTGTGGCACATCTACTTCTGTTCAGTTGACACATTTGTGTATTCTGGAAAAGAAACCAAATTATAGCTGACAGCCCACAGAATTCCCCTTTGCACTGGTTTGAATGAATTGAGTGGGTTACAGAGCTAAGTTTTCTTACAGCCTTTTGGGTGAAAATTATTGGTTTTGCCAGATCCTTGACTTCCTTTGTCTCAGGCAAGGGGTTTCTGCAAATCCACATAACCTTAAGGAGTGTTTAAAGAATTCACCAGTTCCTAGAGGGTCTGCTGCTGGATCAGTTCAATGAAAGACATAACAGGAATGCAAATTACTTCCATTATACAATTTTAATAAATATGTTTCAAAGACAACTGTTCCTGTGGCTTGTCCAACAGAAAAAAAAAGCCAACCCAGTTGCTGAACAACAATGCCAGTAGCTGTGATGAATTTTAATTCATTTTGGAGAGGAAAACATAAATATATGACCTTAAGGAAAAATAAAAACAACTTTAGGCAATGTAAGGGAGGGCAGGGGGAAATACCATTAGTAGTGTGGACTATGGGCTGAGCAGGAAACTCCCAAGCACTAGGAATGAGGGTCTAAAACTGGAATTGTTCAATACCAACCTAGAAATATGTACAGAAGGGATGCAGCAACTCCTGCAGAAGGTAAGGGACAGTTTCTAAGTGCTCATCCTGAGAAAATTCAGAAGTGTTTTATTTCACATACAGCCCTGGCAATTCCACAACCACTTTCCTGTTCTTGCCTACAGATGGCTCAACAGGTTTCTGCTTTCTCCTGCTTGAAGAGCATCATCAGTCTGAGACCTGTTCATTTGTTCTTCAGGGTGATTTATGTAGCCTGCTGCCTTTTCCTGTGTTTCTCCTGCTTTTATAATGTAATTCCTCTTGTTTTCCTTCTAACAAGGTATTTCTTACCCTCTAAGTCAATGTAAAATTGCTCCTCATGTTCTCTTCACTGCCTTTTTTTCAGCCACAGGAGAAATCCTGTGTCTGTGACATGAAACTTAATCTCATCAAGTTCAAACCTTGGATCACCCATCAGCTGCTGCATATCCTTTCACTGAGCCATTCTTTCTTCAGTGCTACCTTCTCTTTTCCTCTCCCTGCTCAGACCATTCCACTTCCCATGGATTCAGAACCTTTGTGGGTCCCCTTTTAGGGCCTCAGTTCACAGCTGTAGTGCCAGGCAAGAAACATAGGGAGTTTGCCATTACTCTGCTGGCTTCAGATCCTAGAAAAAAAATCATATTCAAAGACGGATCCCTGAACGTTGAGAGGCAAAAATGCTTTAAAAGTTAATTGTGAGTCACCATTTCTCTGTCCTTAATCTCATTAGGGTTTGGCTGTTTTAATTATGGAAGATAAGCCATGCTATCACTGGGTTCTAGTAAAATTCCTGCTGTGTGATGGATTCAAAGCAGCCTTGACTGTCCCCTGTCAGTGAGCCCTTCCTGTGTGGATGTGTCCTGCTGAAGGCAGTAACAGCCTCAGAGCTGAATGATGGGGCTCTGTCATTATTTCAGATGTACTAAGATTGCAATGTGGAGTGGTTTTACTGGTTTTTACTGCGTGTTTCTCACATTTCAGTATAAAGATGGACACTCAGAGGGGAGATTCAGCAACAGAGAGAATGTGTTATATTCTGGTTTTGTTGGTGGTTTTGTCTCCAAGCAGTGTCTGAGGTGAAATGTGCAGATGCTGGCGCTGCAGGGCTGCTCTCCCTGCATGGGAGCAGGGCTGTGCTCCATGCTCGATGCACAGCAACAACCAGCACACAGAATACTGGAGCACAGGGACAGCAGAGGGGTGACCTCTGCTCTGCTGGTGCCAGGCCCAGCCCCTGGGGACTGCGGGCAGGAATGTTCTCCAGGGATGGGGAGGGTGGGACAGCTCCTCCCTGGTGCCTGGGGAGACACAGAGCATGCACAGCCTCCGTGTGATGTTGTTTCCTGGAACTCTGAAATGGAAGCCTGTGCTAGGAGCTAAAGTGCTGCTGATGTGTTTGTGTGATCCTTCTTGACGCCAGTGTACTCCTGCAGTGTTTTCATCACTTCCCAATTGTGTTTGAACATAAAAAGCCTTTTGAAGTGCAACTGAAGTGTGGAGGAGCAATACAAGTGGTCATGTGCAGAAGAGAATGTAATGTCTGAGAGGAACTGAGCTCTGGGAGTGCCAGGCTGACCTGAGGGATCCTTTATGGCAGTCCATGAGTGACTCCTGGTGTATCCATCAACTTTTATCCATCTCCTTCTGGTTTTATCCTTCCTCAGCCAATGCCCTCCTGGTGGATGTGGGGCACTGCACTGCACCCTGCTTTTGTGAGGGTGGCAGGAGCATTGCAGTGCCTGCCCTGCCATCCCCTAGCCCAGGAACACAGTCAGAGCTGATTGCTGATATCTGCTGGGCCTGGTACTCAGATTAACAAAAATCTAACAGGTGGCATCTGAGTGACACCTGAAATGCCAACCACGCGACTCTAGAAATAAAAACTCTCTTGTTCTGATCCCATCAGAAAAAGGGGCTTTGTATTTAAATGTTGAATGTTAAATTCAGTATTAAGGGCCCGATTCTTCATTGCATTGCACTGATTCCAGAATCAGCATTCAGAGTGCATCTTTAAATATTAAATTTCTCCTGACAGGATGGAAGCTGATATGCAACCTCTGACACTGGGCTCCCATGCTGTTTCTTGTGTCAGAGGTGATGACAACTGCCAGAAACAATGACTGGCAGGAAGAGACTGCAATATCCACATTAATTGCATCCTACATTTTGCCATAATTTACAGTTTGAAAGTGTTGAAAATGAGTATCCTGACGTGAGTGCTCAGTATCCTGTAGCCACTGGGAACAGGAAAGTTTTCCTTTCAAGAGTCAACAAAAGCAATCCCTTGCTGCGTGACAGATACAAGCTGCACCAAACCTGCCAACCATGCAGCCTGTTCTCCTAAATTCCAGCTGGGCTGCAGCCTGGAGCCTGCAGCAGAGATGCAAACCCTGCAGGGAAGCACCAGAGGCTCAGGCCACACTCTCTGTGCTGAAATAGCTCAGCAAATGGCTCCAGGGCACACAGACAGGGGCCAATACACAGCATTAATGAGCTTAACACTAATTAGCAAAATATTGCTAAAAAATCTTAAGTGGCACAATGGAGAGCTGGGTGAGGGTTTGAACTCAGGAATATTAAAACTCTTGTGCAGTAGCTGTGAGTTTGATGCACATTGGGAGGTTTCAGTGACAAGCAGAACAGTTTGACTGGAAGAGAGGAATGCAGTATAAAATATGGCTTGCTGTGGAATTAACAGTTTTGAATGAAATGTAAATTTTTCCAGTAAATTCTGACCTAGGCAAGACAGGGAGGAAACAGACACTACCCTTTCCTAGAATTAATCCCATGAATTCCAGTGAACTTTTCTCTGACTGTAGATGTGTTTTTTTAGATGGAAACTGTCTTGAAGTGAATAATTCATTTTTTGAATATTTTCATCATTCAAAAGTTTTGGACAAATATTTATTAAATTAGCTTTCAGCTTATGGATCATGCATGAGCTATTCTTAGTTTTACTTACTGCATTCAATATTTAGTATGACATCCTTGAGCTATGTGATACCTCCCAGAAATCTTAAGTTTTTAAATATTTTCTAATTTTTTAAACATTTTTCACAGTACTTCTGCTCTTGACCAGTTGGAAATGAAGAATATGTTTATCATACTTGGCTAAACACAGGAGTCTGTTTAGTCTGCTCCATTTAGTCTGAGCACTAAACAGAAATTGCATGTGCCAGAAATGAAACCAGGTTGAAAATCACAGAACAACCTGGGGAGAGATACATTTGTGTGCCTTAAAACTGCCTAGGCAGCACGTAGAAGAATTTATTACCAATGTAAATGATGGAAATGGAAATTCAGTTGTAGTGATTGTGTAGACATGAGTAGTTGGAGTGTGTCCCTATCAATCATTGCAGAAGGTCTTTGAGGAGGAGACAGTACAAAAGTTTTAAGATGGACAAACAGTGTCATAGACTTGAGCTGAGGTTTACGATTAGGGTGGAGGAGAGAGAAGGGCTGACAGTGGACTCAGTCTGGCTGTAAATGGGTTGATAATGAAGGGGATAAAGACTGATAAAGAAGGTTGATAAAGAAGCTGCCAAAAAATTTATCCTCTGGGAACTCCTTCATGCAGGACTGTGTTGTGGGACTTAGGCTGAGGCTCAGCCCCTGCAAGGGCTGGGGCTGGGGCTGGGTGTGAGACCAAGTGCAGAGCTGCAGGTGAAGGGGGATGGAAAGGTGCTGCCAAAGAAATAGGCAGTGTGCAAGCTGGATTTTCCTTTGGGAATTTTCCTTATGGAGGAGAGTTCTGGGGCTTTCCATGTGGCTCAGTCTGTGCCTGGGGCTGCAGTTGGGGTTGGTGGAGATGCAGAGCCCAGAGCTGCAGTGGATTGGGACTGCAAAGGAAGGAGCATTCTGGAGAAAGATTATTCCTGGAAAAACCTCATACAGGACCTTGTGTGGGTTTAACATCTAGAGGTTTGTTCCAGCCTATATTATTCTGTGATTATGTATCAACTCTGGGAAACTGCGAAATGAAAACCAAAAAACCTCTGTGGCTTCAAGTTTCAACAGCAGAAAATTCAGGATTGTTCTCCCATGGTCTCCTCGACATGAAAGAGTCGGATGCAGCCCTGCCTTGGCCACTCTCCAGTCTCGTTGGGAGGTAAACTCTGCAATCCTGCTCCTGGAACCCAGCCTGCACCCCAGTGCCCCCAGCTCCTCTGCTCCTGAGAGCTGCAGTCAGCCAGGAGGAACCACACCCCTGCCAGAGGCTGACATTCCCAAACCAGCCCTGCCACCCCTACCTCAGCATTTCCCTCCTCTGCTGAATTTCCTGCTCATCCCAGACAGCTCCAGGCCAGACAAGCCTTTGCTGTGGCCAGCCCTTGAACCCCTTTGGGTGCAGAGAAGACAAAGAGTGTTTCTGGCTCCAGCTTGCAAACAGCTGAGACTTCATCACACCAAAAATGCAGCTGTGGATGCTGAGCATGTGCTGCTCCCAGCACATGTGGGAGAGGCTGCCTGGGAACTGGGAGTGCCGTGTTTGAGTGGCTGGGCCACCCTCCCTGGGAAGGCTCTTTGGGACTCAGGTAGCTTTGTGGGGCCTTTCAAGAAGTCAGGCTGGTGTGTCAGGCCTGTAAAACATTGATTTGTCAGCCAAATTTACTGCTCTCTTTCTGCAAGAGTTCTATGTTAGCCCTTAGAAAACATCTTCTCTCATCAGTTTGCAGCTCTCTGTATAAATCAAGGAGTTTGTAGAGATAAGGTCCAGACCACAGAATAAAATATTGCATTAAGTACTAGAATATTGCATGAAGTACTAAGTGCTAAATTTTTAACTGTTGACCATTTCAAGGGCCAATTTAAACAAGACAGGATTAAGCTGAGCTGTTTACCTTCCTAGCCCTGCTCACTATAGCATAATAAATGATGGGGCTGTAAGCCAAGGAAGGCGACTGCAAGAATGTTTTGTTTAGACTGCTACAATAGCCAATTCAACATCACCAGAGGAATGCAGGATATTAGGAGTGATCTGAACTAGCAGAGCTACCATAAAACTGATGCCATGGAGGTTTATGCTTCAGATTTGCCCAGAATCCCTATATTATTTAAAAATTTTAGAACTGGGGAAGAGATTATTTTTGTCTGTATTTTACTCTAGTTTTTACATTTGTTTCCAGTTTTACCACTGGTTAAGTGCTTTTTAAATTAATTAGCTGCTTAAGTGCTGGTTTTCGTGTATATTGAGTATGGATTTGCTCCATGTAAATGGACACACTCATGTGTTTTTCATATGTCAGCTCTGGCCTTCATCATCATACAAATATGTTTGAAAATGTTTCATGCAATTGGAAAGAACAAAGCTTTAAGGACAATAATTTCATGCTTTGTACAGAATAAACAAAAACCCCCAGAACTTTCCAGGCAAGGGAAGGGAGTGTGTCAAATTAATCTATAAAAGTCAGACAAAAAGACTTTGCTTGGAAAAGAAATGCAGAATGGTTTTAATTAACATTTTGCTTCAGGTCATGCCATGTTCTTTCAATTAGGACTGTGGTGTAAGAAAGACTGTCTCGTCCTGAAATGCCTTTGCTTCTCTAAAGGGAAAGACTTGGTCCTTTTCCAGGATGGGGGAATGGGATACTTCCAGTTATCTTTAGTTTGGGGCAAGTAGGGATTGTGGTTCATTTTCAATTTTGAATATAACTGAGAAGTGTTGGGTTTAAGTGTCATTCTAAACTCTTCGTTTTTTCTTTCAGTTCAGCTCTCTTTCTTCAGAATATTTTTCCATTGCAAAACTCTGACATAAATAATTTCCCTTCATGCTGTAGTCACTGTTTTTCTTTAATGCTCTGTGCATCTATTTAACAGTTTAGCTTCTGCCTGGAATGAAGTACTGAGGTGAGCAGGATGGTTTGCTGAGGGGAGAGCTGGGTGCTAATTTCCCATTTTGTCCAAGGTCTGAAAATGGGCACCTCAGTTCATCACCCCTGATGAAACCAAAGCAAGAAATATAATGATGTGTTTCTGTATTTAAAGCAGACTGAAAAAAGAACTGTGGTAATCTTTATTATTTCTTTTTATAAAAATATTCTTATTCTTTATTTCCCATGTCAAACACTGTTAACAAAAGGTGCCCCACACTGCCAACCTCTGGGCACTGCCATCCTTTGTTTTAAGTAGTAAAACCCATTTTTGGGGAAAACAGCCTTTACATCAGGATAATGCTACAAGAGTTCAGTCATAAGATCATATAAATACCAACTTAGGTCTTCAATTATGTAAGGTACAATTAATAGTCCTGCCTTCCCTTGCACAGAACTTTGCACTAATGGAATAGCACAGATGTTACTACAATTATACCATAAACTATAGATTAGCAGCAGTGTGGGATTTTATTTATTACTAATTGGCTTGCAAACCAAGTCCTCAAAAGTTCAGAAACTCCAAATTCAGAACTGCCCTTGCTGTCTCATAGGGCCACTCTACACAGTCCTACTCTCCTTATGAAACAAATATGCTGCAGAGATAATTTATGCATGGTCCTCTAATCAGAAAGGATCATAGCATCTTGATATAATGACATTTAGGCAATTGTAAATCTACCCAGGGTCTGGTTTAACCCACTAGGCAGTGAAAATTGCTTTAGAAATTCTCTTAGAGCTACTTTTTCCTTTAGAATAGGAAAAAAGAAAAGGAAAAATAAAATTTCCTTGCATTCTTGAGTGCAGCATGCTGCAGCTGCTGCCCCAGAGGTGGTGTGAGTCAAACTCCTTGTCGTAGTTGGGGCCATCATTTTCTTTTGAGATATCACCAGCATTTTTCTGTGGAATGGATGTGGCAGGGGAAAGTTTTTTGGGCACATCACTCACTTCCAAAAAGAGGGACTTCTGTGTATCCTTTACAGACAATTTCAAATGCTTAATGAAAATAACGTTGGGCATTCTCAGGCAAAGATCAGAGGAAGTTTTAAGGTTGAAAAATTTAGCTCAAATTGACTGTGCAATGAGATCCCAAAATAAGTGAAAAAATGGAAATAGTAGTGTTATACAATAGAAAGTATTTCTGAATGCACTGGTTTGGGGGTTGGTGCTGGCCAAAAGTTTAAAAAAAGTTTAACTTATTAACAATAGAAAGTGAAGAAAGTTTGGTTTGGTGGAAAGGATGTTCTATACAAAAATATAAACAATGTTGGCTCTCGCAGCCCCTCGGGATCAGCTGTCGGGGTCTGACACGATCTACCAGGCGTGTCCTAATTCCTCACACTGTTAATTTACAGACCCACATACTTCGGGCAAAAGAGTTCAGGGTTTTGGAATTTCTGACTGGAGCTATTCACGGTATTGAACAGGAACGGTCAGAGCCTGCTCTATAGTTGTAGCTGTGTTCCCTTCAGCTGTGTTTGTTTCGTTTAAATAGGAATGGAAACAATTAGTAAGTTGTTGTTCTCTGAGTACCTCGCCATTTACAGGCGTTCGCACTTCTAAGCTGGATCCTGTTTCCTTTTTACCATTCAGCTATGGAGTACTCTACTTAATTGTAAATGAGACAGAGATTAAATCAATTGTTGAACGTATTTTGCACTTTTTAGCGTTAGGAAACGCAGTTTTTTGGAGTCATGTTTAGCTCGTAGGCTGAGACGAGAGCACTGAATTAATTCTAAAGACGAGGATGACCATTAACGATGCCGTGTCATGGCTTCAAATCTTTTGGATTTGCTTCCAGCTTGCGGATGCCTTGCAATCCCCTGCATGCCTGAGTTTTTCAGTGCTGAGGAGATACCACGAGGCGCACAAAGCTTTGGGTGTTCCCTGTGCTTTTCTGTGCGTGTGGGTCCCTGTGTCTCTAGGGGAGAACCCGTCAGAATCCCTGTGACTCTTCCAGTGAGAAACACCCGGGTGGATACACCTACATCCCTGGCACTAATCGTGGCTGGGAAAGGAGAGGGCAGAAGATAAATGTGTGGAGAACTGGAGACCCAAACACAGGGGAGGGCAGGAGAGCTCCCCATCGGAGAGGGGCGAGGGAGCTGCCAGGGGGTGCCCCCTGTGCCCTGCAGCACCTGGAGATCAGCCCGAAGGGTGGGAGACAGAGCTGGAATTGCTGCGAAGAGTTTGGGTCAGGGAATGAGGACTGCAGAGCTGGAATTGCTGCGACGAGTTTGGGTCAGGGAATGAGGACTGCAGAGCTGGAATTGCTGCGACGAGTTTGGGTCAGGGAATGAGGACTGCAGAGCTGGAATTGCTGCGACGAGTTTGGGTCAGGGAATGAGGACTGCAGAGCTGGAATTGCTGCGACGAGTTTGGGTCAGGGAATGAGGACTGCAGAGCTGGAATTGCTGCGACGAGTTTGGGTCAGGGAATGAGGACTGCAGAGCTGGAATTGCTGCGACGAGTTTGGGTCAGGGAATGAGGACTGCAGAGCTGGAATTGCGGGGAAGGGGCTGGGTCAGGCCCTCTCTAGGACCAGCTGAGGACAGAGATGGCAAAGAGAGCCCGAGACAAGCTAATCCCAGTCCCAGCGCGGGGACAGCCTGGCCTGAGGGAGGCTGATCCCCGGGGAGGCTGGCATTGCATAAGAGCGCTGGGAACCAAAGCCGGCACAGAGAATCTGCACGGCTCTGACTGAAACAGGCTTTGGTTGTGATGAAAGGAAAGCTGCAGAAGGGATGGGAAATGAGGGATCCTTTCCTTTTATTTGGAGCCCACAGTTGGCCTGCTGGTGTTAGAGAGAGAACGTTCCGCACTCCAAGTCCATTTGAAATTTAGTCAAGCATTGCAGTAAATGATGTAACTCACTGCTGGGAGCTTCTCCAGACCTCTACTGTTCTACTGGCTTGTTACTAAGGCATGTTTCACAGTGCAAATACCCCTTTTTTCCCCTTTCTCTTCCTTTTTCTTTTTTAATTTACAGACTCCACATTTGCTTTTCTCAAATATTCCCTACTTAGGTTTTTTGCTCAAAGCAATTCTAATCAAATGATTGATTTAATTTATATCCTTTAAATCATGGACTAGGATCTTTTTGACATGTAATAATGTTCCACATTCATTAAACCCGCAGCTCTTCAGCTTTAATAATTGCTTCCAGGCTCTTTGGAAATAAATAAAGGCTGGACTCTTCCATTTGATGCATTACTAAGTCCTTTATCATGAGCTGTAACTCTTACTATTCTTTCTAGTCTTCTGCTTATATCATTTTAAATACTTTTTGATCTCAAGTTTAACAACTAAATTAGCTCAAGGGTACACAACTGAACTTTGACCTTGTGAAGACATTCAGTCAGATGTGTTTATAAAGAAATTTGGGATCATTTGTGGCTTTTGAAAGCAATTAGGGAACTGTGGATTCCTTTTCTCCTCCAAGCTACACATAAACATTCATCCACATATGCTTGTTTCCCCTGTGTGTAAGGGATGTGCTTTTATGAGAGAAAAGGTTGTATGCATTAGAAACACTTGAGAAAATCTGTTCCAAATTCCTCCTCTGTTGCTGCAGTTTTCTACAATACCAGTCAGAGAGGGTTTTTTGCTGAGCCAAACCCGTGGTTTGAGTTAACTGGAATTTAGAGGCAGATTGAATTGGTTCTTTTCTCTACCAGCCACATCCAGCTTAACCAAGAGGCCTGTGAGCTCCAAAAGGAACTCCATGGCCTCCTTACAGCAGTTCAGCCTTTGAGTTCTGCCTTTTCTTGAATGCTGTGTGAATATAAAATTGGTTGGGCCTTCAGTCACTGCTGATCATGTTTTCTGTGTGTACAAAGCATGGTCCAAAGCAGTCAAACTTACATAAATAATCTGCTAAAAGAGTATTGGTCTGCCTTACTCCTTCTCCCAGAATCTCTGGAAATCCAGAAATTTTCCAGGGCTTTGCTGATCCTTCCAGCCTCCCTGTATCTTTTGAAGACACCAAACAAGGGGGCTGCAGCAGGCAAATGTGCAGATAAGAAGCCAAGGGTTGTGTAGTCAAGGAGCAACATTTTGTGATGTTTTGAGATCTGTGAAGTGTTGGCATCCCTGTAGATCCTCCTGAGCACAACAGAACCCAGTCCTACCTGTGATACACTCTGTGTCTGCAAGCTTCCTAAATTCCGTGGCTATTATGACAGATACACAGATATTTGCAGTAGAGAGGATCTTCAGGGATATCTTTAGAGAGGATTTCCAGGAATATCTTTAATTTCCATTCGAGTTCAGGTTTTAATATTTAATATGCTCTTGCCAGAAATTACGTACTCAGTATGGAATTTTTTTTTAATCTTCTGATAAGAAATTTAGAAAATCCACCTGGAACTTGGAG
Source organism: Cisticola juncidis (assembly GCA_013400215.1). Classification (NCBI taxonomy): domain Eukaryota; kingdom Metazoa; phylum Chordata; class Aves; order Passeriformes; family Cisticolidae; genus Cisticola; species Cisticola juncidis. Next base: position 90,429 of record VXBR01009227.1, on the reverse strand, counting down.
ATCTCAAATGCAGAGCCCTCCCATTTGTGCTAAGTGTGGGAGCATCTTGACTGGAATAACATCTCAGGGTTGTGAGTTGGCAACTCAAGCAGAGGTTGGCTCATTGAAGGGGTTCCAGATGAGGACAACAAAAATGGTCCCAAGTCCAGAAACCATGAGCTGTAAAAAAAAGTCAAAGTCTGCTGCTTAGTCTAGAGAATTCTGAGGCCACCACTGAAATCATTGTGTAATGAGAGGCCACTGCAATCACAGATGGGAACCTTCCTGCCACATTTGGGTGGGGTAGGAGGACAGTGAGTTCTGTGGGCTGAAACTGCAGCAAGGACAGCCTGGGTTAGGCTTTAGGAAGCCCAGCAGGAAGGTGACTCACGGGAGCCCTGCAAACTGCCTGGGAAGGGCTGCTGAGAACAAATTAATGAACTGTTAGTCAGGAAAGACAGAGGTGGAACAACAACAACAAATTGATTAACTGTTAGTCAGGAAAGACAGAGGTGTAACTGTTGTTCCTATGGGTGCTTGTGTCAAAGGAACAGTCCAGGTGACCCTTCAGAGGCTCTTTTTAACCCCACAGTTTCTCTGAGGACCCGATTTTACTGCATGACCAGATCCTCTTTCTCTGGAGGTCTTTGAGAGCCATCTGGAAACAATCCTGAGTGAAGTGTGCTCTGAGGAGGCTGGGGTTGGACTGGGTGACCTGCAGAGGTCCCTCCCAACCTTGCCCATGGCAGGAGCTTTTCCACTGTGGCACAGACAGAACACTGACCCTGCTGTTGGGAATTTGGTGTGTTTGACAGCCTGGAGCTTTCCAGGAAAATGTAACCAGCAGCTGGCACTGCCTCCTTCCCTCTTCTGAGGAGATGCTGCTGACCACAGGAGCTCCTCTGGTTCCCTGCTTTGAGCAGCCACAGCACTCCAGGCTTCAAAGGGAAAGGAAGCTGGAACACTCTGTATTCAGATATTAAATATTGCTGTCTAATAAAAATGGACTGGAAACACATTTCAGAGAGCCAAAGCCTTCCACTGGAAGAAGTGGTTATCAGACCATCAGTTTGATGCTTGCCCAGTTAATATATGCCTGCTTTAGCTTATCTGAGTTTGTCTTTTCAGAGAACACTGCTTCTCTCTCAACCTTTTCCGTGTTATTGCTCTTTTCTTCCCAAATAAGGAAGCTTTAACCGCAGTGTGTGCCTGCCAAACTTTAGCTTTTTGGAGCTGCAAATCCAAAGCAGGATAATATCTGGTTTTATGAGGCCTTTCTGTTATTTCTATAATCCTCAGCCAGCCAAGAACCCCTCATTTATCCTCCTGTCCTGATCCTCCTGTGTAAACAAAAGACAGACACAGTCTTGGTTCCAACTCAGCTAAAAATCAAGGCAACTCAGTGTGTAAAGGTAACTTACAGAGGGACCTGGTTTCCAGAAATGTACTTGTTACTTCAAAGAAAATGTATTAAGGTCCTCTACTGTTTGAGAAACACCTGAAAAATGTTACTGTCTCAAAAGCATTTTTGTTTGTGTTAAAGGAGAGTCCAGAGGCCTCACAGTCAGGATTTCATTATGCTAAATGCTGCTGAGCAGTGCCTATGCTGAAGAATTTGTTTGCTTTTAAAACAGATGGAGGTTTGTCAGTGAAACTCAGAGCAGGATAGTGAAATAATGTCATTGTGTACATAAACACTTACTTGAAATGAAATGAAGTCATATTGGTGAAATCTGTAAGATTAAAAACTAAGAAACAAAAATAAATGAAAGCCCTCACATAAAAATGTTGACATTACTAAATCTCTGATTTGTTTGTTGTGGCCTAGCCTAACATAAGAGGCACCCCAGCATTAATCCCTGCTAAGGGAATAAGCACAGAGGCAGTTTCAAACTCTTATTTTCAAGCAAAACTCCCTGTGTGATATCCTAAAGGTGATGCTTTCCATAGTTTAGCAGTTTGTTTAAATGTAGGGCTTTTAAAAATGTCTTTAATGACTTTATGGTGCAAATTATAAAGTCTTTAGTTTTTTCAAGATTATTTTTAAGTCAAAAATTCTTGGTTCTTCTTCCAACCCTTAAAAGTTGCAGATTCCAGGGGTGAAAATCTGCCCAAGTCAGAAGTTAAATTTCCTTTAACTTCATGGGGGATTTCCCTCAACAATATTCAGTTACAAAAGTCAGACTTTTGTATTTTTGTTCCTCTGTGAGAAAATAAGGCTTCCTTTTTTTGCAGTTATCCTGTCCATGAAGGACCAAAGGAATCACAAATCCCACAGTGGGGCAGGTTATCATTTGTCTGTGGTTAATTAGATTTGGTTACAAATTGTGTTAAGAACATGACAAAATTACTTTTATATCTTGGTCACACATTGATAGTGCCCTGTTGTGGTTTCCCCAGTTCCCTGGGTGGATTTAAAGCAACAAATCCTTTTCTGAGCATTGAATATTGTAGAAGTTGGTTTTGTTTTGCTTTAATCTACAAGTGGCATTTGTACTGATTTAAAATCATTGATATTGCAAGACAGCTTGTTACTGTGGATTTGTGAATGAGCAGGAGGTGTAATCTCATAAAACTAAAAAGTAAGGTTATATAAAAAATGTAAAGAAATATAGTACATGAAGCAGCATCCTGGGAAAAGAGCATAAAAATAACTGAAAATAAGTCTTATAAATGAGATTGGCTCTTATATAGAAAAAACAACTTGGAGGTAAATGATATCTTAATTCTTTCAAAGCAAACCAAATAGAATGCCATCTCAGTAGTAAAAATCTTGTCAAATTACCCAAAATCAAGTGAAATAATCAACATATAAGAAACTTGGAAACATTTGGTGGCATAATATTTGTCAGCAATCAGTAAATCCACTTAGTGCTCTGTGTTTTGAAGAGGTTCCAGGAGCTGCACAATTTCCATAGTCCCTGAAATCTTAGGGACAAATATTTTCATTGGATCTGTTTTCTACTCTTCAGTGAAACTTAAATGAATAACAGCTCAGAGTTGAATACATTTGTTTACTAAAGGCAAAGAAACAAATCTTTGAAGTAGAGCACTGTTACCTTGCAACATTCATCCTATGCCAGTTAATGCCAGCAAAGGATTTCAAAAATCATGGATATTAAAATGTATTACAAATATAAAAATAGGTTTAAAACATGGTCAGACAATAACGGCAGACTGGGGTCCATGAAAAGATTTTAAATTGATTTGGAGATAGTTTGCATTCAGAAAACAGCAGATAAAACACAGATCCTACATGAACCAAAACAAAATGAGGGCCAAAAAAACCTGAAACAAAGAAACACTAGAAAAGGCAAAGAAATGGGTAGATAAATCCACTGACTAAATCATTGCTGAAAGAATGTGCCTTTTGAGAGCTGGGCTAATTGCATCCATTCCTCAGGCAAAATGGAACCTGACTGTGAAAATGTGAAAATGTGAAAAAATCGGGACAAAATGAATCCAAAATATCAATAAACCTATTAAGAGAAACTGATCAATAGAGTGGGCAGAATGGCACAGCTGCTGAGCAGCTCACTTTAGTGCCATCAATAACCCATGGGGACAACTCTGATCTTGGTTTGGGAGCAGGAAGGAAAAAGATTAGGAGGAAAGAACAGAAAAAAACCCACAAAGTAAATCCAGTGTTTTGGGGGAAAGCATACTCCTTGCAAGAATGTCTTTTATGTATGATTTAAGAGAAGTATCTGGTGTTGATTTGAGAGACATTTATCATCTGTGCTGGAATCGAGAAGGGAACAACTTTAATCTTAAGGTAGATTGTCCAGAAGTCAAATGGCTGAGTTCTGGTCCTCTTCAGTTTCAGCAGCAAAAATCCAAAAACTGCAGTTAAAGAAGAAATGGATCAACACTTGGCTTTTTTTTTTTTCTTTTTTTCTTTTTCGTTTCTTGTTTGTTAATTTAATTTTTGTGCAGCATCAATTGAGGGTTTCTTTGCCGAAGCACTCCTGGCAAATTCCGTGTGTCAGAATACAGAACTTGCATTTATTTTAAAATCTTTGTGGAAATATTTTTGAGGCAAACACACTGATGGAGATGGCGGGAGTTTGTCTAATAACACTGAAGTTGTTAACAATGTGGGCTTCACAAACCTGTTCCAAATGGATCTCTCTATCCTGGCAGTTTCCATCACTGCCAGATGCTTTGCTTCTGAAGCATCTTTTGTAGCTCCATGGGAGCACAACCCAAACCTTCCCTCTGCCTGGGAGTTCTGGCAATCCTGAACACCAATTCATCCTCCAAAATCAAAACCACAAAAGGACAGAGTTTTTGTGAAGGAAGGAGGGAGTTCAACAAAACATCTGACTTGGACTTCCAGAGGATGGACTTTGGCCTGTTCAAACTTTACCTGGTTTTGAGACTCCCTTGCAGTTCTATCTTAGTTCCTACTGTGGAAATACATATAAATGTGTGTGTGTTTTTAAAAAATTTAAATTATTCACCTTGATAACATGATGTCCACTGCTAACACATCTAGAGATGTGAACATTTCTGAGTGTGAATCATCCTGGACTTTCAGATCTGTTCCAGTTATGCTTTTGTGTCAGAGCTATAAAGAAAATGTGTTTTGGATATCTCAGGATACTTTTCTTTCAAATGGCTTTGTTTCTATGACCATTAGTGCAACATTTACTCTTCTAGGACATCTTTGCTGAAAACTGTGTTTGTCCTGTTTTGTCTTTTCAGTTTGGTTTCCAGGGTTCTGTGTTCTGATAGAGTTTGTTTCCCACAACTGCAAGCTGTGAGTCCCACAGGACTTTACAGCAACATCAGCCTCAATTCTCATCACCACTGCAGTGAGATCTGTATGTCCCAGCTCTCCCTAACAAATCCCTGGTTGAATTCAGTGATTTTTGCCCAGAGCTGTGTGTGTCTCTAACACTGGAGCATTTGCAGGACTGGCTGAAGGTTGCAGCGCTCTGTGCTGACAGGACACGGGGTGTGTCAAACAGCAGCTCTGGCTGCCCCATCCCAGCCTGCTGGGGAGTGCTAAACTTAGCTGGGCTTATCACAGTCCCAGAGAGGGGAAGGTGCCATTCCTGGGGCAGGGAGCCAGCCCCGGGCACTTCAGCCGTGCCTTTCACCACCCTCCCTGGCTGGGACAGCAGTGGCATTCCTGTGTCTGTCACCCAGCATCAGTGCTGGACAGGCACAGAGCCCTCGCTGTGCTTTGCCTGATTGCTGCTGATTTATTGTGTGCTAATCACTTTTGTTAGGACACTCTGCAGTGAAAGAGGCAGAACAGGGCTGGAACAACGCAGAGATAACAAGAATTAATGTGTGTGCAGATGGACAGCTCCAGCACTGCGGGGCACTGTGACCTGTTCCCACTCGGGGAAGCCAAAATGACCTTGAAACAGAGGGTCCTGCAGCTTGTTAATACCAAAAACAAACCTGGGGACAGCCTGGAGATGTGGGAGATGGTCACTGTCTCTGTTTCCTACTTAATTAAAAAATGAATTTGAAGGTGATTAGGATTGTAACAGAATTGGTGCCCTGTGGGTGATACAGTCTCTGAATGCCAAACCAAAAGTACAACTAATGTATGATTATTTTATGTATTTATTTTTTAGCATTAGGGAACTTGGACACAGAAGGAGTTTTACCTTCTCCCATTCATGCAGTGCTGAATTTGCAGTTTCTAAAGCCACAGACACAGTGTAAATTCAGTGGCCATCCTTGTCTGGGGCAGGCACTGGGAGCACCCAGCCCGGTGCTGCAGATGCAAACGCCCCTCAGGGGGTGACCTGGGACTTGTGGGGCAGTAGAGGGAGTGCAGCATTATTCCACAAATAGTCTGAACAAAGCCTATGCAGGCCACACTTGACCTGCTTCAATTTTAATATTGAAGCTTAATGACAAGAAAAAATTATCCCATTACATATAAATTTATATTCAGGGTGCTTCCTGCTTTTCCTAGGTTTATAAATAGTGTAAGGTCAAGCTTGCTGAAAAGCAGAAACACACACATTTGAGTTCCTGTTCACTGAAAGCAGTACATCATCCAGCAAATAGTATTTTCAAGAAATTAACTTCCTATCTGTACTATCGTGGTACTTCTAATACAACTCTGCTAGAACCCAGATACTTCAAATTAAAAATCTTGCAACTTTTTTTTTAATCCAATAAGCAGAAATTTATATGGCCTTCTTGTAGAAATAGTTTGTACTTAGGGATAAAAATGTGGATAAATCTCCTTCTATTATAGTTACCACATTCTCCTGAGAGAATTTAGCCCATAGAGGAAAACAGAAAACCAGAGGCTTAATCAATATCTAAATTTGACTTGACTGTGCAGTGGGGAGGTGACAGTCCTCTCCTGGGACAGGGACTTGGCTCCTCTCCTGCAGGGGCTGGCTCCTCTCTGGCCACAGGAGAGGCCCTGGTGCCAGCTACAGGGGTCACTGCTCGTTTGCCCTCCCTCTTGAAATGGAAAAAAGGAAACTCTGCCAAAGAAGAAGGGAAAAATGCAACGGAGAGGAGGCGGTGGAAGGCCAGTGGCAGCAGAGTGGGTTGGTGTGGGTATGCTGGGGAGGAAATGGCTGGAAAGGAAATGTGGCAAACTGGGAGGGGACTGAAGGACCTGGGGCAGGAGGGATGGTCCTGGCAGGATGTGGAAAACCCCCCTTTTACAGGGAAAAATCAGATGGGCACAGAGCAGGAAAAGAGAGGAAATACTAGGAGAATGAAAGTCCTTTATTCTCAGAGAGCATTTGAAAGTGAGGAATAAAACAACACTTGTCCAAATGAACAAAAATACATTTTGTTTGGTTAGTGTTTTTGGGTTTTTTTCCTAATATATTTGCTCACTTAAGTGTTGACTTAGAAAATTTCTATGGCTCACAATAGGACCTAAAATCTTTCCAGTAGAGAGCTTTCTGAAGTAATATACTGCTCAGAACAATTTAGAAAGGAAACATCTGTTTCCAATCTCAAAAAGCAATTGCTGAATGACCCAAGGCTTTCAAACACTAATTTTCAGTAGATTGCATATTTTTTCCTTTCTACTGATTCTTAAGTGATGGACCTTTTCTGCCACAAAACATGCATCAATGAAAGTGCATGTGTACAAACATGCTTGCAGTGTATGAAGTGTGCATTAGTGCTGTTGGAAACAAGGCATTCTTTTCCTGGAGTCAGATTTCCAGGGCTTGCCCCTTGACATGAGCAGTTCACTTCCTGCCCTCCCCTTCTCAGACAGCATAAAGCTGGGGTTGGATTTATTTTTTCTGTATTTTAAATGAACCATAAGAAAATTGATATCATGTGATGTGCAAACTTCTCAGCATGGTAAATATACTCCTTTCTTTTGAGCTGAAAAGCACTGAAGTCAACATTTGTTTCAGATTTCCTGCAATACCATCACTGCTGTGTAATAGCTGAAATGGTTCCATCCATCCCATTATGAAGATACTTCACTTCTTGACAGGAAGACATGGAGTACAAGGCAAACTGGGGGTGGGGAGAATCAAAACTGTGTGAATTGTTTAACCTTCCACCACGGTTCAACAAAGTTTTGGTTTTTTTTTTAAAAAAGAGCCTTTGGCAACCTGCCTGGATTTTGTGAGCCACTCACGCTTTGTGAGCCCCCGAAGATCACAGCGCTTCTGGCTCAGGGCTGAAATCCCATTGAGCCAGAGCTGGAAAAAGCCTTTCAGCCCTGTTGAGTAAACACTTCAAGAAGCAGCAATTTGTCAAGATGCTCTGAAATGCTGGATGTGAGCTGACTGCCACTTCTTGGACAGAGATGAGCACTGATCATGAATGTGTTGTTTAACATCAAACACTTTCTGAAGGTTGTGCTTGGTGCTAGGTGCAACAGGGGTCTGTTGTTCCTGTCAAAACTGGAGGCTGGAAAAAGGAGCACAACAATGAATTTGTGAACTGAACACTAATGCAAAGTTAACTGCATAAACCATCTTGAAAAAAAATGGAAGCAAAGGCTTCTCCCTGCAACAAGAGTCCTGATTTCTAACACCCAGTTTTCTAATTAGGAGCCTAGAAGAAATCAAGTCTCCAAGAAAAATACTCCATTCTGAAAAATTGGGATTACTGATGAATTCAGTGTGGGGATCAGCTAAGAATGCAACTGGCTTGGGGTTTTTTTTCCATGGATAAGCTCTGTATCTGTCGTGATTGCAGGGAATAATTCTGACACCCAATAGCATCACAGGGAAATCCTGAGTGCTTGAGAATTGGACATGCATTAGAAGTGTTGTCAAAGATGAATCAGAGATTTCTACATAGGGCTTGCAGTCAGATTCAATGGCTTGTCTGGAGTGTCTCAACTGCATACTTCAGTAGTGACAAAACTGATTTAGAGAGTGCAGCCTTTTGTGGTTTAAGTGGGTTAAAACTCCTGATAGATGTGCACGGAGGACACAGCCAGTTTACAACAAGTCACTGCATTTTGATCCCTAGGGATTTAACCTATGTGCACAGTTAAAGTTCAGGGCAGGTAAGGTGATTAATTTGTGGATGTTAATGTAACTGATGCTCTCTGGAAGGCCTTTGTCCTCGTTCCCATAACAATCTCTGACACTTCTTGAGACTTCTCCTTTTGGACTGAAGCTTCTCATGTTTCATGTGAACTCTGATTTTTGGACAGAGAAATGGAGCAAAGGGAATGTAAATGGGCTGAGATGTTGATGTTCCTCCCACACATCCCTTCTTTTTAATGCATGTGTAGGAGGGATGAAGAAAAAGCTATAGTTTCCTTTACTTGCTGCAGCTTTCATTTCCTTTCCCAACGTGGAGGCAGAGACTGTAAGAAATAAAAAATGCTCTGCACCGTTTGCTGGGATTTCTTGTTGAAGTTTTGGTGTTTGGGTTTTTCTTCCACCACAGGTTTTGCAAAGTTGCCTTATAGAAAACACATGGCAAAATCAATTCCTCTCAGTTGTCAGTCTAATTCAAGGATGTGTGTTTAACTCTAGGAACACACTGAAACATTTTGCTGAAAGTTTCTGGAATTGCAAGTTGTGTGAATTTTGATACAAGCCTCAGTGCTGTGCTTGGGCAGGCAGGCAATTTTATTAAGACTTCATTTGCCTAAAGGTAGAGCTGAAAAAGAAAAGATTTACTGAAAAATAGACTAAAAGCAGACCCCTGAGATCACAGGCAAGGCAGGCTGTGCTGTGGCATTCCTAAAAACACTTCCCTCATCTTTTTGTGAAGGCTGCTGATGCCAGAAATTTTATGACTTCTTAGGTAATCTTTTCCAGGCCTTCACTAATCATGCCATTANTTTTTTTTTTTTTTCTGTCTGCCAGGGGCAGAGTCAACAAATTAATCACTTTATTCCTTGCAGCAGCTTGTCTGCTGTTGAAGATTGTTATCTTGTTTTTGCTAAGATACAGAATCATTATTCAAAGATTTTCCAGGTGGTATTTTCAGCTGTTCCCAGAGTTTTCAATCTCCTCTTAATTTCCATCTTTGGTTCTTCAGGAAGGATGGTGGCTTTCTTCCAAACAAGTAAATATAGGAAATGGATCAAAAAGTACTTTTAGTAAGAGAGTAGAGCAATCTAAGGAGACACCTGCCCTCCAAGAAGGCATGGCAGGCTGGCAGCTGGCAGCCAAGTGTGCCAGGGGAGGAATTGCAGGTCCTAGGATTAGGAATTAGGAATTAGACCAGGTCCTAGGATTACGCCACTGAAGGGGCCTCAGAGAGCAAAAGCAAGGTCTAAACCCAGTGTCAGTTAAGCCAGAATTGAGTTCTATGGAGGATCTGATAAGACTTCAGTAATTACAGCTATTTATTTTAGAAAATAAGTAAGCTATGTAATAGAAAAATTAGCCGGGGTATGTTTTTAATTTGTAGTAGAGGGGACTCAAAACACCCAAACCAATGCAGGACCCTGAATTTTTTGGCAAAGGTCTGTTGGCAGGTAAAGGCACATGTGTGCAAGAGTATTGTTAAAATCCTTCAGTTGAATTTTTCCTAGAGTGTTAAATTCTTCAGGATAGTAACACTTCTTTTACTCATCTGGCAAGATGCTGAAGCACATCCATAATTCCAACCTTGTGGCTAGTCCAGTTAAGTCAGTAAATCTGTTCATGGTCTGTTTTCTGTCAAACAAACAAAGAAAAACCCAAAGCCTAGCAGGTTTCTTCTTAGGAAGAAAAAAATAATTCAAAAAGTTGATAACCTTCTTTAAATACACCTCTCTGTCTTCTTTGTAGAGAAAAAGCACTCATCAGTCAGAAATCCTTCTAGAAGGCCCTGTAGGATCCTATTCTTGTTCCTTACTTATTTAATATTTAAAAGCAACTAAAAGATAACAGGTAAAATAATGAGAACTCACAAGTAAGGAAACAGATGGAAATGGGAACAGGAAATAATTGGGACCACCTTGGTCTGTGTGACCAAAAGTTGTTTTGTACAACAAAACAGATATTTAGGAGCTAAGATTTTTGTGTGTAATTTCTGTATGAAATATCTTCTCAGGAGCAGTAATTTTATGTATCACACCCTCCAGGCCTTCCCCAATCAGCTTTGCTGAATTTCAGGAGGACTTAGGACAAATGTGCCTAATAAGCAGCAGAAATTCCTGTAAGAACAAAGTGATGAACATTGCTGTGTTTGGTTCAGCCATTATTGGAACACTGTGCAATGTGCTGGAAGCCAAACTCCACGGAGAATTTCCATAAACTGAAAATGGCTCAGGGAGAAAACACCAAGGTAACCTGACAGATTCTTGTGGCTTGGAAAGGACCATGGTTGGTAAATGGTGACATCTACTCCAGCCCTGTGGGACAGGACAGACAGTCAGAGCCTTTGTTATTTATCTGATATATTTGTCCTGTCCATTTGTTCTCTCTCTGGTTGTGCTAGATTTGATCCAACAAGGTGGGTTGGTTATTTTTAAAGGCTGTCCTTCACAAACAGTTCTTTGTTTTTGTGAACTGTTTCCAGTAGTGGAGCATCCCCAAGCTCCCTTTGACACCAGTCCTTGATCATCACTTGATCCTGCCTGTTTTGTCCTGCTGCTTTTGGAGAACTGAAAAATATCCACAGAAAATTGTCTTAGCCTTCCCTGGCTTCCTTGTATTCTCTTCTTCTTTCATTGCTTGGTTCCATTATCCCACCCAGGTTTTTCACTTAAAGTGGTTAGGGATTTTTTGCTTCAGTTCATCACTGTTTTCATTATTACAACAACCCTTTTATTTTTTTTAAACAATTTCTAGCTTTGCATCTTTTTTTGGGTAACTTGTCTCTGTCCTTGTGGCACCCTGTTCCTTCAGCACACATAGTTCTTCCCTGTTCCTAGAACTTACTAGAAGTTATGTCCTGACATCCAAGTTCCTGTTTATTAGGATAAACAAGTTAATTTAATCTCCTTCATTAGGCTTATCTTGGATGAAATGGCTTTATCAGATCTTATCAAAGATCTGATATGAAAGACTTATCAAAGACTTGTGCAGAAACATTCTGCTGCTACATATAAAAACAAGAGTCTTAAAAGGAAGCATAAAATATATCTGGAGTTATTTTATTCAGTGTTCATTGACAATATTACTGGGGAGCAGCTTGCTGCTAGAGGAAGAAAAATTCTTTGCCTACAGTTAATCTGTATAACATATGCAATCCATATTAACACATGATCTCTGTGAATTTATTGGAGAGGGATTAAGCAACAGGTTTTTAAAAATAATAAATTTGCCTTCAAAAAGGGCATATTTTTACTAAATGGTAAATGGTTGCAGCTGTTAAGTTCCTCCTAGTTGTGGGAAAAATAGCAAAAAAAGTGGTATTTTCATTAGACTACCCTTTCTTTCTCTTTAAATCCTCAGGCTTATTGGGGGAAATTAATGTTTTCATTTCCAGGAATTCTTGCTTCAGATTTCTCTCGTGTATTTGCAGCTGACTTAAGACCAACAGCAGTCAGAAACAACAGCCCAGTGCAAGTCTGTCATTCTTCAAGTAAAATTATTTTTGAAAGTATATTATCTAGAGCCCTAATTGATTAGGCAGCTGGAAAAGGAAGAGTGGAATGAAAAATCAGTTCTTGCTGTATACAACATTAGACCTGTCTGGCTTCAGGAGCAGGTCAGTCCAGTGGGGAAGGGATTCCTGCTTGATTGAATTCCCTGAGCACACAGAAATCCATGGAGCCACTGCTGACCATTCCCTCTCCATGGGAGCCCTCCCTTGGCAGTGCCCGTGTTCCCTGGCACTGGGTCTGTGCCCATGGGGATGTTTTAAAACTCTCACTCTCATGTATATCCACGAAAGTGTGGGATCTATTTACATGAGGGTGTAAATCCTAGGATAAACTGTGATGCAGAAGGGAGTATTAGTGAATGCATAACTAGAATTACACTATTTCTGTAATCTAAAGAAAAATAAGGCTTATGCCCTTTCTTTTCCTCTTTACTGAGATGTATACACAGCCTCATAAAGCATGTGAGACAAAGTTTCAGTTCCATCAGGAGTTTCCACTGCAATCTGTAGGAACTTTTGTTGATTTACTCAAAATAAAAATGCTTATTTAACCTTAAAAATATCAAGAACATCAACTCATTACTTGTCTGTTTTTACTGGAGATTCCTCTGGATGACTGGAAAAAGTTGTTCTGAGTTAAAAAAAGAATAACTTGGAGAGAAAGCCAAGCTAATGCCAAAGGACAGTTTAAAACTGTTGAGGACAGATGTTCTGTGTGTTCTCTGGGTCACTTTGGGGAAAAATATGCTGCTGTGACTCCTCAGAAACTGAGCTGATACTGACAATCTGGTTTGTTTCTTCATAAACAGAAAAGCATCATATCAGTTACCAGTAGTAGTGTATTTAAAATTTATCTCTTTAGTTATGATTAATTGCATCATTAGTTTAGTCAAGATTCAGTTAAACTGTGGGCAATCAGAAATACAAAAGACAAAAATGGAAAGCAAAGATAATCCCTGGAAGCTGGGCCTTATTAAACTAGATGAAGGAAAATCAAGGAGGAGTTAGAAGTTTTTCAGCAGGACAGAAGTTTTTCAGCCTGTGAAAACCTTGAAAACATCACCCTCAAGGTTGTTTGGTTAGGCTCTGCTCTAGCATGGGTTGGAGTAAGAAGTGGGTGGGAGTAAGAAGTATGGGTGAAGGTTATGAGTGGAGCAGAGAGAATCTTGAGGCTGCCCCACAAAGACCCCTGTATTTTAACCCTATATTTTATTGGGTTAAAAATATTACCCAAAATGGGGAATTGTCAGCCTCCAGAGCAGTGTAGGACTAGGAAAGTGCAAAGTTGCTGCCTTCGAGGAGAAGCTTTGTAAAGTCCCAATGTGCTGTTCAATGGAATTCCCAATGCCTTTCATGACCTTCCCAAGACCTTCCAGGCCTTTCTGGGTTCCACTAAGTCATTTGTGAATGATGTGAAGGTGGCAAATCAACAGTGATGGCAGAGCAATGTGAGCGTCAGAGCACTAGGAAGAAATCAGAAAAATATTTGTGTGGGGGGGAAAAAGGAAGGGAGGAAACAGTTCTGCTTAAACCTGGCACTACACACTGGGCAAAGGGAGGGGTGTGACACTGAACATTTCAGGGGTTTTAGCAGCTCAGAGGACAATTGGCTTGAGTTCCTCAAGGGGCACCCCGTGGTTGCCCCATATTTTTGGCTGAAGTTCAGATGCTTGCAGAGCACTGGTGGGTTCTCATGGGTGGTACATGGGAAATGTGGCTTGGGCAAAGAGCAGAGCCTGCAGAAAGGTTTCTCTGCAGAAAGGTTTCTCTGATCCCAGCAGAGCTGATGGGGAGCTGCACCCATTGGGAATTGGGATCTGCTGGAGCTCAGAAGCTCAGTGAGCTGCGAGTGCTGCTGACAGAGGGATCCTGCCTGCCCTGGGGTGTCTGTAGGTTATACAAAAATGGGGACATTGCATTCCTGTATGGGCCCTGCTGTAGACAAGAGCACAGACAATGCAGACTTTGCCTTAGAATAAAGGCTCCAAGGAGAGTTGTTGACTTATTTGTTCTTTGATGTGACACTCCAGATATCAACCACTACCAAGAAAAGAAACCACTGTAAGAAGCTGATATTTATAGTGGTACTCTGTCCTGTCCAAGCAACAGGCTGCTTTGTCATAGAACAATGACCCCTGCCAAAGCAAATCCCTCATTTCTGCTACATGAAATAGTATCTTCCTCTGAAATTTCCAGTTCCAAGTGCTAGAGGAGCGGTGCTGAGCTGAGTTATCCATGAAGGAATACCCTTCCTTCCCCATGCAGTGCCTGTGGTGTGGGGATGCCCTTTGCAAAGCCTGGCAGGAGTTTCCTGCTGACACTGAGCAAAGCAGCTTTCCCACCAGGTGACATTTGAGCACCCACAAACATTCACAACTGCGGGAATGCTCTGGATTTCCCTTAAACTAGGGAAAACACCTCAAAAATGGTTTATTTGCGTAAATGGGGAATGTGATTTCAAAGGGGAAGACAGCTGACAGCTGTGTGTTCTTTCCCTCACCTGAGGTCTGTGCAGCAGTGCATATAAATAGAGCCCTGTTATCCCAGAGCATGGCAAACACTCCAGTGATATCAGTTCTGCTCTGCCTTTACCCTTAGCATGCAGCTCAGTTCCTTTTATTAATAACCAGACCTTGTGTTTAACCATTTCTCTTGCAGGGCTGCACAGCTCTCCTTTAAGGGACCTTCTGTGTGTTTTCATCGCAGTTTTACAGCCTGAATTCAGAGCTGGCGATAAATAAAGCTGTTCCCAAACTTAGAAATGCCAAGAGCCAAGAATCACAGTTTCTCCAATCTCCAAAATAAATAAGTCATGTGTCAAACCTGCCTATCCATTGGCAAGGGAGTGCCATGAACACTAATGTCTGGTTGCTGATAAGGGAATGTGGATGTTGTGAAGTGTTGACTGATACAGCACTCAAGGGAATGGAAAAGAGAAAGTGGTGGAAGATGCAAAAATGTGTCAGCTGATATCTCAGTAGGGCTCTTTTTTTTTAATTTTTCTGGTTCAGTGAAGATACTGTCCTGAAGGGTTGCAGAGGAGAATAATTAAGTTCAGCAAAATCAGTTCTAGGAGTTTTATTCTAGTGATTTTGTGGTGATGCACAGTCTGAGGAAGGTGAACAGGGTTTTTTTAAGTGCATATCAGGGCTGGTACCCTTGGCTTTTGTTTTTGTAGTTATGGATTCTTTTCATCTATGATGAATTACAACCTTTGTTATCTTGATTAAAACATCCAAGAGCTCACATAACAGAAATGATGCTTTGGCTTGTTCTTTACTCCATCTACTTGTTTGTAAATGAGGGCAATTAAATCCAAAAGGAGACTTTTCCATCTTGATTGTTTTGTTTGTTTTGAGTACCTTTCATGCATCTCTTTCAGGCTTCTCTTCTCCCTTTGGTACTTCCTCTCTAGAACTGCCCTTCTTGTTCTGATAGGATGTGTCAGTCACTCCTCCTGCTGCTTATAAACCAGGATCATTTCCAGTAACAGAGGTCAGTGGCTTTTGCACCAGCACTGGTATCCCACAGCTATAAATAGATTTTCCACAGACCTCAGAAGGACAAATAGACATTCAGAATTGCTGCAGTCATATAGGAGAAGAATAACAGCTCTAAAAACTAATGCCAGGACCCAATGTTTGGTTATTCAGAGGGCTGCTTTTTCTCTCAAAGGGCTTGGCTTCTATAACTCTTCAGATATTTTTAAATTATTTTTTTAAATTTAAGTTTTATTTTATTTGCTTTCTTCTGGCACGTGGGCAAACTGCTGCTACCCAGCATGTGCTGTAGTGTTGTTATTAGATTTTAGGAGGGAAAGGAAAGGTTTCACTGTTGTGGTCATTTCTGATTTTCATGTGTTCTTTTCACAGCTTCTGTCTCCACATTTGCAGATGTGTGAGTGTGTGTGTAAGAATGTTCCCTGAATGCTCTGTATAAGAAATCTGCTACTTGAACCAAGCAAGAATCATTTCAGTCATGGGGACTCAGCAAACATTTGAAAATGCTTCATCTGGGCCTCCATGAGTGCAGTTTTTGGCAGCACATTCAGGATATCTGTACTCTTTTCAAGAAAAGCAGTTGTGTGGTCAGAAACTACTGCTTGCTGTGATGTACGTGCTAAACCTAGTCCCCCTCCTCGCCATCTTATAGGGTACAGCAAGAGGTGGGTGTCTGTAAAAATGTCACTGAGGTTTTTCGATTTGGAGATTTAACAGATGACTTCTGGTGAATGCTGATAAACTGTCTCTCAATCTCAATCTTGATAATCTGTCTCCTCAATCTGCAGATCTGCAACCTGCGTCTCTGCTGGAGGTTTCTGCCTCTAAGCTGAGTCAAGGAAGTGCCTGGAGTCTCAGCTATTGTAATGTGTAGCATTTCAGCTCTAAGCAGTAATGAAAAATTGTGTATTCCCTTCTTGTAGGTTTGGAAAGCAAGCTGGGGCTGGTAGAGATGTGTGGCTGTGGCTTAAACCATCACAGCTCAATTCGCCTTTTGCTAAAGCCTGTGGCAGGATCTCCCAAACACCCCGCAATGTCCCCGGGCATCCCCGATGTCCCGGACACCTCCGATGTCCCGGACACCCCCGATGTCCCGGACACCCCCGATCTCCCGGACACCCCCGATCTCACGGACATCCCCGATCTCCCGGACATCCCCGATCTCACGGACACCCCGATGTCCCGGATACCCCCGATGTCCCGGACACCCCCGATCTCCCGGACATCCCCGATCTCCCCCGGCCGCCGCTTCCCGCCCTGGGCCCGGCGCGTGAGGCGCCCCGCGCGCCGCTAGGTGTCGCCGTTGCTCCTCGGCGCGTGAGGCGCCCTCAGAGCGGCGGCGGGAGCGCGGCGTGAGGCGGGAGCGTTCCAGGGAGCCCGGCATTCCAGGGGACCCGGCATTCCAGGGAACCCGGCATTCCAGGGAGCCCGGCATTCCAGGGCACCCGGCATTCCAGGGGACCCGGCATTCCAGGGGACCCGGCATTCCAAGGAGCCGCGGGGCCCTCAGGGCCGGGAAGGACCCGTGACACCATCGAGTCCCACCGTCCGCCCAGCACAGCCAGGTCTGTCGCCAAACCCTGTCCCCAAGCGCCGCACCTGCGTTTCTGTTAAATACCCGGTGGTGACCCACACGCTGCCCTGGGCAGCCTGTCCCATGTCTGACCCTTTCAGAGAAGAAATTATCCAGATATCCAAACTCAAGCATCTCCTGGTGCATCTCGATGCCATTTCCTCGTCATATTGTTATCCCAGAGGAGAGAGCCACCACCTCCCGGCCACAGGCTCCTTTCAGGGAGCTGTGGAGAGCAGTGAGGTCTCCCGAGCATCCTTTTCTCCAGCCTGAGCACCCCCAGCCCCTCAGCCTCTCTCACAGGATTTACTCTCCAGGCTGAGCACCCCCAGACCCTCAGCCTCTCTCACAGGATTTACTCTCTGGGCTGAGCACCCCCAGACCCTCAGCCACTCTCACAGGATTTACTCTCCAGGCTGAGCACCCCCAGCCCCTCAGCCTCTCTCACAGGATTTACTCTCCAGACCCTTCCCCAGCTCAGTCTCCCTTCTCTGGGCTCCCCCCAGCACCTCCGTGCCCTCCCTGCAGCGAGGGGCCCAGGACTGAACACGGGGTTGGAGGTGCAGCCTCACCTGTCCCAGGTACAAGGGACAGTCACGGCCCTGGCCCTGCTGCCCACAGAACACACCCGAGGAGCCACGGTCCCCACAGGCTCCAGGTGTGTCTGGCACCAGCACCCTGGTGGGGTGGGGTTCCCAGACCCATTTTGCATGGTTTCATCTAGAATTGGTTTGGGGGCATGCTTCTCCTTGTGGATCCAAAATCCAAAATCCGCATCTTCCACTGAGTTCACTATGCCTGGAAAACACAAGTGGAAATAGTGCACTTGCTTGATTCTGTTCTTACTGGAATGAATTGATTGTCTCAGTGCCAGAAAATTAGTCAATATCACGTAATTAAGTTTATCTTTGACAGAACTTTATTCTGCCATTTGTTCTAAAGTAACACGTCAGGTTCCAGTTCCCAAACTGGTACAGGATCATAGAACTGTTTGGGCTGGAAGGAATTTTTAAAGGTGACCTAATCCATATTCCCTGCCATAAGCAGGAAAAATGGATTGCACTTTGAGTCTTCATCTCTCCTATAAATGTTTATAGGAGTTTATAGCATGTTGCATTCAAAATCTGAATTAACAAAGCATTATTAAAGCTGAAAAATCAAGCATGGTTGTTGAATTTAACATTGTCCATGCATCCCATTTTCTTCTTTGTACAGAAATAGAAATTACGGGGTCTGTGTACACAAACACACAATGTTTATTTTTGCCATGTCATGTTTTCATCTTCACCAGGGATAGCCTTTACCATAATTCAAGTGGCTTTTGTGTAATTTCAGTTGGACTTAGGCTGTGCACAGTTTATCCATGTGCTTGCATGTCAGAGAAATGCAGGCGGGAGATCAGCATTCAATTAACACATTAAAAAAATCTTCATCTAAATAATGCTTTATTTATTTTGACTGGATAGTTTTGCTTTTAAATCTTGGATGAAGTTCAGCCTCAGACAGTTTGAGAGGTGTTAATAGTTTTAAAAGTTGTGTGATGTTGAGTTTCTCAAGATTGCCTGGTTCTTAAAATGTTTAAAGAAAAAAAAAGGTACAGAAACATTATTGAGGATTTATTCCATTTCCAGGAGAGAGGGGGAAAAAATAAAAGAAGAGGAAATGTATTATTTAAGGTAGAAATACAGCCAGTGTGATAAAAGTGCCTCCCCACGTCTTGTGGCCAGGTGCTACGTGCATATAAATGTTTCACGTTCAGCTTTAAGATCAAGGAGGAGTCTGTGGGGAACCTTGTTTCCTGCAGATCTGCTGGCTGGAGTGGCTCCCAAGTACAGACTTCCCATTTCTTATTTGGTTATTAGGGATGAAAGGCTACAGCGTTTTCTGGAACAGCCTTCCTTGCATGCCATTATCTGTGTCCACAGCCATGAAACTTGAATTTCTATAGGTGCATGTGGGTGCTTAGCCTCGCTCAGCTCAGCCACCGTGACTCCTGCTTTATGGAATTTAATTCAGAGGAGCACCTCTCTGTCGTGCTGCAGACTGAACCAAAGATAAAGGGTTTCATTAGCTGAGAAATTCTCCTTTTTACATACAGCTGAGTATCACGGGTCCTCAGCCTGTGTAACTCTCTGCTACTGCTGCAAAGGAAACTTGGAAAGTCTCATTTTCTGTGTGTGTGCATGTGCAGCCTTACATCTGCAAACTGCCAGTATGAAATTTGTGTGCTCCAAATATGCACAGATATATACAAATATGTATATATATATATATATGGACATGTCTGCATCTATATATATAAAACTCGTGCTCCTTAACCCTTCTGGTACAGACATGCAAGTGCTGCCAGCTTTGATTTCAGTTTAGAGGATAACCACAGATAAAAGCACAGCAAGCAGGGACCTGCTGTCCTTGGCAGAGCAGGCAGACAGACACTCTGCATGGTCCATTGCCAGCAGCTTTTCACTGCAGAAACTGCTGCAGTTTGAATGCTCTTTCTGGAACAGCTCAGTGAAGTGTCTGAAAACAGTGTAGGAGTAAGAGCTCAGAGATTCCTCACAGATTTCTCAGACCTGGAAGGGAACATAGCCTATCTAACATGAACAGAAATGAGCACTCGTGCTTCTGCTTCTAGTTTGAAAATACATTTCCTACCTCTAAGGATGTGTTTGAACACACTGGGGAATATGTATAATTTTGTGAATACCTTCACTGAGAGAAACGATGCATCCCAAGGGTTGTGTTATCAAAGGAGCTTGAATTTACATCTCCGGTATCCTCTGCTTTATTATATCTTTGGATGGCAGGTCAATATCAGTCAAGGCAGCAGGAATAAATGTTTTCCTAACCTTCCTGTGAAGCATGGCAGTACAGTTTCTGAGCATTTTAAACTAAAACATCTTTTTGTGGGGTCCTGTGATACACATTCTACTTTGCTCTCTGCCTCAGACTGTATTTTGGTGCAGTAAAGCATTTTGGTTATTTAAACATTTGTTATGTGGTTCATGGCCTGACATAAACTGAATAACTGGTGGGCAGTTCTGATCTGGGATTCCAGAATACGGCTCTGTGAGACTGCAGGGTGACTGAATTGGGGAACAATGCAAAGGCCTCTGTCTTTATTTTACACCTTTATATTTTTCCTTCCCTCCATTTCCTTCCCTCTCATTCTAATTTCCTACATTTCTTCTGGTTTGTCTGGGGTATTTTTGGTTGGGTTTTTTCCTTCAGGAAGCTTTTTGATATACTGTGGGTGTTTAACATTTTCCTTATTTCCCTAGACTTATGTTAAACTGAACAAATGCATCAAAGTAAATATTTTTATTTGTAGTATTTCCTTTTTACTGTACACTTTCCCTCTTTTTATCATTATTAATAATATCTCCTATTCTCTTATCTAACCTTTATTTTCCTTCTCTACTCTTCTCATTCTTATTTTATCTTTAATTGTTCCCATAGTAGGGGGTGATTTTTTTTTTGTTCCTGCAAAATATGGAATAGTTCTATTTCTGGTTTTTTTATTAATTCCAGCCTGAAAAATAATTTTGTTTTGTTTATTTTTTTAGGCTCAACTTTCACACTGAGGGACAAGGTGGAGCCTTGTACTTCTGTGAAAAGATGTACAGTTTGCTGGCACTATGAGGAATAAAGACCTGTGCTCAAAAAATAGAAAAGTGAAGAAAAATCCAAAGTGCAGGGTCCTGGAGGAGCTGAAGGAGCTGAAAACCGAATGGCACCTCGTGTAGGCTGCTCCGGGCAGGTCAGCGCTGCTGTAAGGTAAGGCCTCTTTATTGATAATATTTGTCTGGTTGTTGTTAATTTGGCAATGCCTTGGCCAGTGTGTAACTGTGATTTCAAAGGTGTGTGCTGGAAGGGAAGGGGAGGTTTTAAAGCAGAGTTCCTGCTCGTACAGTGTCCCCTGGGACAGCAGAGCCTGGGTTCAGCTGGGTGCCCGGGTGCCTCCTGCAGATGGCAGTGCCGGTCATTACCACAGCGAGTCCCAGCGATGCGGTGTGATCTGATCTGGCACTCGCAGGGAAATAGAGTGGCTGTCCTGGGGCACCTCTGCTCCAGGTCACCTGTCCAGGGATGGAGAGAGTGAGGGAGCCTCCCAGAGGGATCCATCCCGTCAGTCACACCTGGAAAAGGCTGCTGCTCCCAGCCCCTCTGCCTGAGCTGTGCCCTCTGAACGGGGTCAGTGTCACAGCTGGGAGGGACTGAGTGCTCAGGGAAATGCCACAACTGACTCTGTCAGAGAAAATTAAAGAGGGGAGACAAGCGGGCTTGTCTTAGATTCACTTTAAAAAAATACATGTATAATGATTTGTGTTTTGGATCATTGATTTATATGTCAGACACATGAAAAGCGAAATTTCTGTGATGCCTTTATCATTATTCTGACAAGGATTGCTTTTAAGTTAAAGAGTGATAAAGAATGCCAACTTTTGACATTACTAGAACAGCCCTATCAGCTTTAATTTTCTTTTGTTTTCTTCTTGTCAAAGAAAGGCCATTAGAGATAAATTATGATCTCAAACTGGTTAATCTAGTGATGCATTGTTGTTGTTGTTGTTGTTGTTGTTGTTGTTGTTGTTGTTGTTGTTGTTTTCCCCATCAATTACCCCAGCCACCTTCTAAAGCTTTCTATAATCCCAAAGAGAAGCTGTGGGAACTGACAGTGGTCCGATTTTAGGCTTCAGGTACCACCTATAGTTTGTGTGAAAGACAAGAGAACAACTCCCATTCCGGCCTGGGAAAATCCTCAAGAGGAACCCAAACAATCCTTGGGAGGTGAAAAGCCATTGGCAGGTGGTGTTTGTCTAACTTTATTTACTGGCAGAGACGTTTACCGAGAGGCGTAGGCTGTAAATGACCAATCACTCTCTCTGCCCCGAAGTGCTGAGTAAAGAGAGGGCTGTGAAGAACAGAGATCGCTCTCCCTTGCTAAATGAGCTGGAGTCGTGCCGGTCTCCTCACGCCGTCCCTAAAACAGCAGGGCCAGGGAGCGAGGAGAGAGCAGAAACTGCACCGCTAGAGTGTGCTCGGGCACAGATCTGAGCGGCGCACACACACCGGGAGCTGCTCGGGCTGCCCCAAGTTTATCAATTCCACCAAACCAGGGAGCAGCGCGCTTGTCATTAGAGATCAAAGTTAATTAACCTCGTGGCGGTAGCATCAGTCAAAGCGCACAGTTATGCACAGATCTGGAAATACAAAACTTCATTTTCACCACTCTGTGTGTCTGCACTGGTTTCACATTTCAGGTGAGGAGAATCTGTGCAGACTGTGAAGATTTCATGTAAAAAAGTTCGTTTCTTTGCATCACACTTGGGGTTTGTTTTTTGCTGTTTCAAAGCTGTAGTTGTCCCCTTTTTTATTTCTTTTTCTTTATTTTTCTTCTTTCTACTAATTTACCAATTTGATGGGTGTTCAGCCATGGTGTTTTCTATAAAACATTATTGACAGCTAATAATAATTTGCGCCTCTTTAGCCAGGCATAGCCTGTGTTTTCACAGCCTTTATAAGCATTACCTGAATCAAGCAATACCCAATCAAAAAGGCCAGTATTATTCATGTATTTTGACAAGTAAACCAAACCAGAAAACAAAATCAGTTTCCTTGAGACCACAAGACTGTGCAAAAGCTGGAAAACAACACATATCTTTTGACATCTCTTCCTATGCTCAACCATAAAATACTTGAATTTTTCCAAATGTATGTATGATCAGCATTATGATTAAAGGGTTATGATTAACATTCTTTGGGGAATAGATAATATGACTTTTTTACATCTGAACTAGAAGTTTTCAAGAGTAATTTATCATCCTGAGTATGTTATAATAGGACTGACACAGAGAGTACACTAAGAAAATCCTTCCTGCAGCTCAGCTGGATGCTAGCACAGATATAAAAGGCAGTATGTGAAGTGTAAGAGAGAAACAAAGAATTGGCTGGAGAAGATGCTGGGAAAATCAGCAGAAAATATAGAAAATGACAGGGGGGGGGAAAGGGAGAAAAAATGTGAAGAAATCGACTCAGGTTGGATTTATTTATACCCAGGGTTAAATTATGTATTTTAGATATTATATGCAGCATATAATAATTAAATTTTATTTAGTAAAATAAGGACATAGAGCCTTGAATCATGTAAATTTGAAACAGAAATAAAAAATCATGTTTCCTATCACAGTATGTAGACTCTGCTGTCACTCTGCTCTGTTTTTAATGCATAATGGTAATGGAATGGAAATATTCTGTATGTTTCACTACCATGATGTGATGTGATAGATCAGTGTGTGTCATAACACAACATGTTATATATATATGTTACAAGAACTGAAATACTTGGAGAGAAAATTAATTGAGCCATGAGTAGCAGCATACCTGTGGAAGGACAGAGGCCCAGAATAACAATACCATGCAGAGAGTTTTCATAAAAATAACCACCCTGTATTTTAGCTTGTAGGCTGTGTCTGCAGTATCCTCTTTCCAGACTTTGGGATCACAGAATATCTTGCAGTGTTCAGTTTCTTTCTGCACCAGTGATTCCATCTGCTGGGGATTCAATTGATTTTTCACATCTCAGCATAAGAAGGCCCAGACTGTGCCCTCTTGCCTGCGAGTGTTTGGTGGCACCAGCAGTAAGGGATGTCAGGAAAAATGCTTTTAGGACAAGAGCAATGCAAATGGAAATACCACAGAGAGTTTGCAGGTTTCATGGAGCCAAAGACATTTTTACCTGAGCAGTTCAAAATGTGGATTTGCACAGAAAGAAGCTTTGCCCAGTAAAAATCTGGACTTTTTACAGAAAACATTAAGAGAAATATTTTGTTTGTGTGTTTTGGGGGGTTGTTTTTATGAAAAGGAAGAGCTTCTGAAATGATCATGCATATATCATAGATATTCCAGCACATCTGCCCTTCCTGATCTCCTGTTTCTCTGAGATCCATATAAAATCTGACTGGGTTTTTTTTTCCCCTTTATTTTCTACCCTTAAATATTGTAAATCAAACACTCAACACATTCAAAACATATCAGTCCTTTGAATCTTCCTGGAAGACTCCCTACTGTGCTCTCTGAATTTTTAAGCCTCTCAGCCTCTCATATGACAAGCGTGTTTTCTTCCAATGGACACGTGCACAGCACAATCTGTCGGATTTTCCCCAGCGCTGTCGCTCACAAAGAACTTCAGCTTTGCTCACATCAACTTCTTTTTGAACTCTGGGAGTGTTCAGGCCTTTCTCAACACATCCTGGAACCATCATTTTTTTGTGCTGGAAGAATAAATGCAGATTCCTGCAGCCCCTTGGTTAACCTGTGCTCACACCCAGCTTTCTTTGCAGGCTGAAGTCACCAAGGCAGGCAGGGTGGGTTTTGTTCAGCCCAGCTCTGTGTGCTTCCTCCAGTGATCCAGGACATCAAACCCTTCCTGCTGAGGGGGGAGAGCTGGAATTTCCCTGGTGCCTCACAAAATGTTTAATGAAGTGTGTAGCACAACCATTTCATTACAACATATTGTGTACTTTTGCCTTTAATAACTGCATTCCTCATCGAAGATGTCTCTATAGCTTTCAAAAATGAATTACAGTGGTATTATTTTTCTCAGAATATATTTTTCCATGACAAGAATAGCACTTTCCTAAACTATTGTATTTATTAGCAACCTGTTACCCTCTGACACTACTGTCGTTTTCATCAGCTTGACAAAGTGAGTATCATTTAAAATCTCTTTTAAAATTATTAAATCAGTTTTAGTGGTTTCTTTTTTGTACTTTTTTTCTTTTTCTTTTTTTTTCTTTTTTTTTAAATTCTGATTGGATGGTAGTCAAAAAATCAGATTAGCTTGAGGGTGGAAGAATTTCCTGTGGTGGTACAGAGGAATCTCGCAGCCTGGTGAGGAGCAGGCTGAATTAAAAGGTTTTTTCCATCTCCAGTCCAAAGTATGAAACTCTGCACTGCTCCACTGCTTCAACTTCAGGAGCAGCTGCTGGTTTTGCTTCTTTGCTCCTTCACTGCCTGTTCACATTCCTTTCATCTACTGAATTTTTCTGGCCATTGAAGGTGTAAAGTCACGGATAAAGATCGTATACAGATGAGGAAGAAAAACTTGTTAATTCCCTAAGTTTGTTTGTGGCAGATGAATTTCACCCAGTGAGAGGAATATCTTTGAATCACAGAATGCTTTGGGTTGGAACCTTTGTGATCATCCAGTTCCACCCCCCATAATGAAAATGTCTTTCATTGACCGCGCTCAGAGCCCCATCCAGCCTGGGTTTTAACACTTCCAGGACTGGCATCCACAGTTTCTCTGGGCAGCCTGTGCCACTGCCTCACCACCCTCACAGCACAGAATTTCTTCCTAATATTTCACCTAAACTGCTCCTTTGCAGTGAAGCCCACGCCCCTTGTCCTGCCACTACCTGCTCTTGTCAGTAGTCCCTCTCTGTCTCTTGTAGGCTCCTAGTGATGGCATCAGGGAATTTATCCTTTAAAAGAGAAAACAAAACATTAAAAACAGGATGAATATATTGCCTCTCTGTACCTGACAGGATCTCTGCCTCAAGTAATCATTCCCATTTTAATAAGCAAGTTTTTCAAAACAGTTAAATAGTTACTGGTGGACAGAGCTGTGAATTAGTTACCACTGGCACCTCTTAGCTGGGCTGCGGAGCTAAAAGCAAAGAGATTGAGCTGCCTTTTGATCCAAAAATCATCCTTCTGAAGTATGCTCTTACATCTTTGGAGAAATCATGTGTGACCTAGTTGCAGTGGGCAGGGATAGGAGGCATTCTGCTTCCAAAAAGGTCCTTTCAGTTCAGTCCCCTGTAATAAGTGTCCTTATGAAAAGCCTCACCCACTGTGTAATTCAAAGGAGTTAGAAGAGTTGTGATCAAAATAATTGTGTTTCTCTTATAGTTGCATAAAATTCCCAGAACAAGCTATTTATTTTTTTAAACTCTGGGCTTTATTGCCCATATCTTAATTCTGTCCTTGGAGCAACAACCAGCAATTCTACAGTGAAAACAATATCTATTACTGAATTTTCTCCCCTCATTTGTGACCCGAGTCCAGAGAAGCTCTAGTGGAACCTAGGGAATGTGAAACCAATGTTTCCATGTGTTTCCAGTAAGATAAAGGTAAAATTCCATTTTAATATAAATGTAACCTTGCTCTCCACCCCTCTGCCTAAACCCCAAAACCAGCAAAGAATAAAATAACAGAAGAGTTGATCTGAAGAGTTACATCAGTCAAATGGTTCTCCAAAGCAAGGGAGCAGCTCAAATACAATTTTAGCACCTCTGCCTTTCAGAACTCAGTTGGATGTAATGTCTACATCAAGGAACTGACAGAATGAAGCTAACTGGTGTGAAAAAAATCCACTCCTTCTGAAGAAGCTTCTAAATACCAGTTGTCTAAATCTATTGATAAGCAGGGATGCATTATTAATGAAGCCTGCAGCCTGCCTAGTGCTGCTCAGATGGTTCAAGCATTTAGTAGGAAATATTTCTGTGAAGTGCTGCACAGAATAATGACAGTGTCTGTCTTAAATCGAACAAATGACTGCAGCAAGCTCTGGGGAGGCTCAGAGCAGGCAGCTGCTCTCCAAGTGAGAGGCAGTGGGTACCACCTGCTGTAGGCAGGAACAGGCCACTAAATATTGACTCGTTAATAATTCAGGAATACAGGAACCCCTCGCTCTTCATGGATGGCACTGCCCCTTCATCGTGTGGCTTTTCATCACCCTAATGAGCTACTTGAAGAATCAGACACTGAAATGTCTTGCAGATATTCCCCAAAGACTGCGACTCGAGCTGCCAGAATTCTGAATAAGAAGTTTTTGGCAGTACACAAAGTCAAGAGAATTTTAACAATGGCAGGATGGGTGCTTTAGCTAAATATTGCTGCTTGCTCTGTAGTGACTCAGTCTGCAGCTTGTACAGCTCCTGGGGCTGAATTTCTGCCTTTTGTGGCATTTCTGTGGCTGAGAATAATTGACATTCCAGTTTATTAATGGTGAATTGATAGTTTCATTTGCAACAAGGAAAATCTACAAGAGGTTGCTTGCAACAGGGATTCTCAGTTAATACTCTCTAAAAATGTATTAGTATGTGAGACCCTCCCTCCATCATAGGTGTGAAAGCAGCATTTTTCTAATGAAAACTCTTCAACTGAAATATTTGAAATGGAATAACCCATTAAAAATGGCCTGCTGGAGTGCCCTAGATGTCTCTGTCTCAGTTTTGCTAAATGGAGATTACTGGTACTTCTAAAAATGGTGCATATTCTCTGCCACTTCAGATCAGACAAAGATTTTAAAATGTCAAAACTTCTCACAAACAGATAATGTAAAACCAGAACCAGATATGTATTTGTATTATGTGGGTATCTGTAACACCTGAAGATACTTGAAAAGAATGCTAACTCTTATATATTTGCTTGCATGTTCATTTTGCATGCAGAATGTGGAGAGTGGGGAGTCAGATTCCAATCTTTTGTGGCTATCTTTTGTAGCCACAGGTGCTAATATTTTGAAATTTGATTTTAAATTATTTTTATTTTTTAAGAAAACCAAGTATTTAAAAGCCAAGATCAGGGTTTAGACTACAAGAGAATACAACCAGGTAACAATAGGTCACAGACCCATGTAAGAAAGGGAATTCACTGTTAATCTTTCTCAGAGCTCATTTTCTTTGTGGGAATAGCTGTTGCCTTCCTGTTCTTTCTCCACAAACTTGAGCCAACAGATAGGAATTAAATCACATTAATAATTTAATTAGTAATTACATTAGTGACTGCAATACACCTAATTTTTATCCCAACCTCTTTCTCCCCTCCTGGCAAGAAGAGAAGTTGTGTTTGTCATAATGGCAAGAATAAACAATCATGTAGGTTCCATGGACAGTTTGAACATTGAGTGATATTCATCAGTGTTGTTCAAATGGAGAGATAAAACAGTTTAGAACTGAATGTTTTCACTTTATGCCAATAAATCCAGATGGATAAAGCACAGGTGAGGAGCTGTATGGCCAGGCAGCATTTCTGGTGAATCCCCTGGCACCTGCATGGAGCTGCCTGGATACATCCTGCCTATGCTGGCAGGAAAGCAAAGGAAAAACCAGCAAGAAATTTTCACAAGGCAGAGACTGAAAATTTCCTCCCCAATTTTATTTTCAAATAGATGTTACTTTCAAGGTATATGACTACAAAGTGGCACCTACATGTTTTTCTTGCCTACAATGATATTACTAAACATTGATCACTTTTCTGCTTTCTAAATTAAGCGGTGGGATAAGCAGCAATGTGGTTTTCTCAGAATATTGCTATGTGTTGTCACATCCTGGGCTGTCACAGGAACGTGTGACACTGCAGAGGAGCTGTGTGCATGCACTCTGCATGTTCCAATGGGCCTCAGGAGCAGTGAATGCCCAATTCCTCACCAGCACTGCCAAGCACACAGGGTTTAAGGAGGAGTACATAATAGTGTGATTCAGGAGTGCCTTTGATCACGGGAAGCTTAAGCTTTTGAAATAACCTGCAACTGGCTAGCTCAGAATGAAATTTTTAAAGGCTGCAAGGATCTTAAAGCCTTCAAAGGTGTGCTTTCTGTCAGGAATGGCTGTGATTGCTGTGCTGTGTGAGGCTCTGCTAGCAGGAGGAATGCTTGTACATCAACACTGGTATCTCTGAATGCCAGGAAGTGCTGTCAGTAATGAGTTCAAATGGCCACTGGGCTCTGTAGCCCTGCCAGGACCCTCCAGTGCAGCCACCACACAAAATGTTGGGTGGAAGCTGCAAGGGCCTGGGAGAAGCACAGCTGGCACACAGGACTGGCCAACCCTGAGTGTCTGTGTGGAATCAGAAATTCACAGGCTGTGCCACAGTGAAGTCTGAACTGGGCATTGCTTAAAATGTTTCCCTTGGTTAAAAGTGGTTTTAACCAGGCAGAAAGTAAAGCCATCGTTTTCCAATTGCTTCAGTGTGATCAGAAACAACACTCCAAAAATCTCTGCCAAAACATCAGAGGAATCCCTACACACTCTTTGCAGAAGGCTGAAAAGGGAACAGAGTAAAAAACGCCTTTTTATTAATTCAAACGCCTTCTGTGATTAAAATTGTAACTAGTTTTCCTCTACAAAACCAATTTTGCTTCATCTGCTGTTACTCATGTGAGTGCTCCTTTGACAGAGGAGAAAAAATTGGTGGGAATTCTGCACTGTGGCAGTGCCTGAGATTGCATCTCCTTGGTGACACTCGCTGCCCTGGTGCAGACTGAGCTGCTGCTCCATTTAAAAGTCTCTGTCTTGCCCTTCCTCACTTCCCTGCTGATTTTATTACTTTTGTTTCTGTCTGCAGAGAGAATAGTGCCACAGAATGCAGTAGGTTAGGGGTGCATATATTCAGTGCCACCTCTTAATTTGGTCTCATTTTTCTTTAATTGTCTGGACCCTCGAAGTCCAAAACCAAAAGTATCTTCAGAATTTAAGCTGTTGGACATGCAAACACTTGTGTGGAGGTTCCTTTCCTCCACCAAGAGGAGGAAACTGCAAATGGACAGGATCAGGAGCCTTCCATGCAAAAGGAAACTAAAGCTCTTTACCTGAAAGCTGATAAAATCCAGGATGTTTGTTTTATTAAAAAATCATTTACCTTTAAAACATTTTAAAAATCTTACGAGATTTTTGTTTGCAGTGGCTACATAGTTTAGTATAATTGGTTGAAAATTCTGTCACCTCAAAGTCATCTTGTTTTGGTTTGAGAAATGCTGTTTCCTGCTCTAGAAAATGACTGTTCTCCTTTTCAGTCACCAGCAAATCACTGCCACACCTTCCCCCTCTGGCTTTTCACCCATTGGTTGCAAAGTGTCTTAGAATGCAGGGGGAAACTTGCTGGCACAAAAAACACGTGGAGTCCTCATGATACAGCAGGGAAAATACTCTGAACTCATTATCAATCTTGTTACATCAGACCTGAGATCACATTATGTTAATTCTCTCATTTTCTTTGGGTTTTGTTTTTTCAGCTTTTGCTTAGGACTGTCACTTGATTGCAGCTTTCAGAAGTGACTGGAACTGATCATTCCAAATTATCTATTTTAATACAATTATTCCTTTCCTTAGCACTATTCACTATTTGATACTACCTTTAGTAATATGCTGAGAAAGAAAGTTTTAATAGCAAAGGCAATTGGTCAGTGAGAACATGGCCACGGTATTTAACCTGGTTCCATGTTCCATTATAAAATATTCTCACCAGAAGAAGGAACCTTATTCCTTTTTTTCCTGATTTTCCTTTTAAAGAACTAGTGAATTTTTAAGTACATCTTAAATAAGTTTGTAATTTTTGGCATCTTAAGGTGCCAGAGCAGAGAAATGAACCATAAATGAGAAACATCAAAAGTAGCTGAGAAATTTTTTTTAATATTAAAGCGATGAATCACAGGCCAAATTAACAAGTAAAGGAATCCGCCTGTAATGAAATCTTTTTTTCTAACATAACACTTCATTATAAAGGGAGTTTTTTTATAATAGTAGCAAGTGTAATTACATTTTTATATATAATTAGGACATTATTATCATTTCCCCATATCAAAGTTCATTATAAGACATCTCCAATGCATTTTTCATAGAGCAAAAATAAAAAGAGAACAGGGGTCCTTCAATTAAAGTGGTATAAGGACATCCACAGAGACTGAGGGAAGCTGATCAAACAGCTTAGCCCAAAAGGGACCAGGTAGAAACTCAATGCTGCAAGTTGTGTTTTTACATATCCTACTTGTTATTAATTATACTCCTCACCCTTCTCATCTACCACTACATTGTCTGAGAGACAAAAATGCTTTAAAGTCATAAACCCACTGAACTGAACAGGGAAGATGTGAAATACCTGTGCTCTGTGAACCTGAGGCCTGAGCTCTCCTCTGCCTTCCTGTGCCCGTGGCTGCTGTGCCCGGCTGGGTCCATCTCTGTCCCAGGACACAGCTGGGATGCACGGAGGAGATCCATGCTCTACATCAGTTACAAAGTGGTTACGTTCTCTTTATGTTCTAGTTTGAAAAATAATCAGACCCTTTCCTCTTTCAAAAATCCCTTTCTTCCTGAGAAAGGTGAGAATTAAGAAGCTACAGTCAAATATTGTGTTGATTATTAATTTGTCTATTCCTCAAACACTGACAAAACTGTGCATAGTTTGATTATGCCCTGCTCACTTTCCTACTCTTGCTGGATTTTGTTTGCTGATCCCTCCATACACACAAATCCCTGCATGTTCTTCCAATCAACACAAGAGGTGTGTTCTGTTCCTTCAAAATGCACGTTAAATTTCTCTGGCAGAGCTGTGGATTGGACAATGTTTAATTTTGAATTAGCATTAGGCTGAGGGTGTTACATACTGTTTATCTATTGGGCTAGAGGATGGATAGGTTAAATCACAAAGGGAGTAGGAAATGGAATATTCCTATTCTTGTTTCACTCAATAAATTTCAGACCTGTGTTTTGGAGAATATTTCCTGTTCATTTCTGGACCTGGCAGAGGCCCCACAGCCCTCCTGCCCCCCTGCCCCACCAGGCCTGCAGGGCTGAGAACAAGCTCAGGCCTTGTGTAAGGAAATATTTCCTGCTGTGTGGTGCCATGCGAGTGAGGTTTGGATGATTTAGGAAATTAAAAACCAGTGAACTAAATAGAAAGTGTTTACTGAGGGACTTCTTTTTAACTTATCAAAACAAGGAAAGCTGTCACTTCATCTTAGCAGTACCTGGTAGAAATCAGGTGAATGACCATTTTTAATGTGTCATAGCATAGAGAGAGTCAGGTAAATTTCTTGTTTCATTAATCACATGGAGCTCAATCACTTCATTCCACTCAAAGCCAGGAAAAAAGGCTCATGTGGAAAACCCCCAGGCTTCCTAAACTGCTGCTCTGCTTTCTCTCCATAGCACCCTTTGCCTTGTAGAGTGGCTTTATTCTATGAAAATGTATAATAATAATTTTTAGAGAAAAAAAGACATAAAAATGATTTTTTAAGGAGCAAAAATGTGTGAGACCTGCCATGAGAGGAGGAAGATGAAACTTCTGTATAATTTATTCCTGTATTTCCAAGAGAATAAGGCAACAGATGATGTGTATGATCAGTCTGTGAAGTGTTTGTCAAAGCCAAACAATCCCATTTCTGCAATGCTGCTCCTCCCTGCAGGGCCCCCTGCCCCAGGTCCATCAGAGCACTGGTCACAGCTGCAGGATTCCAGCTTGGAGCAATCCATGCCTGAAAGCCCAGGGAATGAACAGAGCAGGCTCTTGTCTGTCTGAGGGATTGTAGATGTCCCCTCACCCCTCACTGCTGCACAGCCTGACTTTCCAAGTGTTTATGCAGTTTGGCCTCTGGCCTTTTCCATAAAGGTTGGGTTTTTGCACTCACACAGATACCTACGAATTTCTGGTGCAGGAGTGCTGAGCTAGAGGAAATCAAATCTCAAAGACCCCACTAAGATGCTGAGTCCAGTTTCTTGCACTGAAACTTTCAACACTTGGACTTCTACCTGATAAAATTCTAGTTTAGTTTTCTGTGGCAATGAGCACTGACAAAACTCTTCTTAGCTGCAATTGGGAGGTGATACCAAAATGTTTTGAGCACACAGCTGAAATATCTACATTACTTCTATGCCCCAATTTAGATTAATCCTACAAGTTAAAGATTATGGTTGAACCTTGAAGCAGAGTTACAGCACTGTACTAAAATATGTCCAAAATGTTCAACCCACAAGAAATACAAAAAATGTGTAATGCCTCCAAATCTATCAACAGTTTTAAAAGCAGCTGGAAGCGTCCAAAGATGAGAACAAGAAGAAACAACTCAATGTTTGTTGATCTCTGGCCAAACATCAGGAGCAAAGGACCCTATGAACACGGGGATAATTCAAAGATTAAGAATTATCCTGGTAACTCCTTCTAATGCCCAGGCCATTGAAAACCTCATCTCTGAAAATCAGAAACAGCTCTCAGGTAGAATTGCCAGTGCTCTGGAGAAGCACACGCTGGCCAGACATCACCCAGGTTAGCAGTGACCTGAGAAAGGAATTTCCCCATTACCAAAGCAAAAGCTGCCAAATCTGTGTTTCTTTCTGGTGCCCAATGCATGAGACAAATATCAGAGCAGAAAAAAGAGAAATCAGGCACAAAGTGTGTGAGGTGTTGTATCCAAAAAGGAGATCTGGACAGATTATTCCACTGCCTCTCTGCAGCCTTGCCTTCAGTAAGAAATGCTTGGTTCTCCACTGTAAAAATGTTTGTGTATTTTTTATTGTAACTGTTGGTTTGTAATTATCATCATCCATGGAGCCAAGCTGACACCTCCTAATTACTTTTTTTTCTCCCAGTTATCTGAACAAGTGTGGCAGTGCTGTTTAGATTAGGTTTGCTCTGTTTCACCAGGATATTTTAGAACAATGTGATTATGCATAGTTGCACCTAGCTACTACTATCATGACAAGTACAGAAGTTAAATTATGAAGCAAACGTAAGCTTTGAAGAAATTTTTATTTAATCTGTATTCCCCTGTTTCATCTGCTCATCCATCCAGCACAATCTGCATCATTATTAACCACACCATATTTCTAAAAAAGGAGTATAAAAAGTAAGACATCTGTGTTATAGCATTAATATATTCAAAGGTTTTTACTTTCATCTTCCAGGCATTAACACTGTGTAAGTGCAATGTAGGCGCAACTTCCAGCATCGATGAGATGCCACGAGAAAAATGTACTGAGTGTCAAAAAAGAAGGAAAAGAAGATACAAGTAGACCAAGCATTATGTAAAAAGAGGACTTTTATTCATAAATCGAGCACTTTTGCCTATTGCTCCTATATACATTTGTGTCTAATTGCTCCCCCAATTTGGAGGCACTGAGGCAAGCCTGCAGCAGTGTGCTGAAGGTGTGTTTGTCTGTTATGCCCTCTGGCTTTGCTGCCAGCCTATTCCCTCAGATCAGAGCCAGAAGGCAGACTGTTTGCGAATACCGATCACCTCACCCGGACCTAATCCTTTGAGTTCTCTTTGGCATCTATTCCTTCTGCCAGTTTCCTCTTCTGTTCCTCTCTTTTCTTCTGAAGTTGACAACAAAGACATCCTCAGGGCCCTCCTTGATGTAAGACCACTCTTGATGTTGTTACAGTGTGGTTTTTTTTTTTTTTGTACCCTAAAGTTGTGCTACTTTTATATTCAGCTAGCACAATATTTGCACACCAGAAGATAAAGAAAATGAGAATACGTTACACAGAATGATAGTTTCTTTTTTATTTGTACACCTTGGTCCTTTCAGTGGAAACCTTTCTTTTCTTTTTCTGTCATTCATCTACATACCTGATCAAGAACCTAAAGGTATCTTTTTACAGGCTGTGCTGCTTATATACCTTAAATTGGCTGACCTGCCACTTCTAATTTTAAAAAGATGGCTGTATGGGATGTGGATGAATATGGAATTTCTATGAAGCACAAAACTTTTGAACGGTTCCTGTCCTCTGTGATAGTGAGTTTTAAAAGGGAAATCTCCAAAGAGCTAATTAGTAGACAAGTAGAGCTCAGGCTGAACAAAGCTGAAAAGATAGCAGATAACTAAAAGGACCTGGCCATAGCTGACAAAAATCAAAGCACTGACAGAGAGCTGGCAGTAACCTTGGGCTGCTAACTGACAGGGACAATAAAAAAAGCCTCTGAGTGTGGCAGAGAGTGACAGCCACAACCAGAGGCTCTCTGAAGAGCCTGAAACCTCCACCAAAACGAAGACAGAATCTCCTGCCTGGCAGCACCATGTATTTCCCCTCCCATTCCAAACTGGGGAAATTGGAGCTTGTCTGAATAGTTGTGCTGCATGAATGTGAGCCAAGAATGGGAACGTCCAAGGCTGGGGTGCAAAGTTTAGTGGCAAACCTGTGGTGTGAGGGGACAAATCTGCAATAAATGTAAGTGTGATTGGGGCACTCTGACACTTCTGGAGCAGACACAGAGTTGCTTGTTTCTTGCTCTCTGTAAACCTTCATAAGATGAGCATTTAGCACAAGCTATGGAAGAAATTGAGTCACCATATAATCCCTGAAATGTAACATAAAATGGAAAACAAAATTAGCTTCTCTGCAGTTGGTGGGGCAGGGGAAATGCTTGTCCTGCATCATGTTCATAGTGGAAATTTCACAGCTTCAAGTTGTGAAATTCTTTTGTTTAGAAATTCTGAGAAATTCTTTTATTTAGAATTTTTGAATATTAATATTTCCATAAATTTCACTCATCCTCCTTGTCATCTATTTTCCTTTTTGATTTCATGAGACTGAAATAGCCTTTGACTATGCTTCATTCCTCCTTATTCTAAACCACGTTCTTCCCTCTTAGTCTTTGGCCTGACCTGTCCCTGTAAGGTTTCTTTTTCCTTCTTTCATGCTGCATGTCTTAGAGTCTCTTTTCAAGCCTTTGAGTTCTGCTTCATGGCTCCCACTTTCTTCTCTGCAGGCGTTCCTCATCCTTGCCTACACATATTTCACTTGCACCTCCTGCCCAGGATGCGTTTCCCTTGCCTTTCCTCAGAAAGTGACTTTGCTCTTCCAAGTATTTGTTCTTTGTCCTTTTTTAGACACAACTCTGGAAACACAAACCAGAAAAGCAAGGAAGGGAAGCAGCAGTGTGGCCATTTCCTTTCCCAGACTGTAGTGTTCTCCTGTTTTACTGCACTGTCCTGGCACCTGCCCTCCCCTTCCAAAAAAACCTTCACAGCTTCATCCTCTGTTCTTACACTGGTACAGCCGAAGAGAAAAGCTTTTACAGTCTGGGTTTGTTAATCTTTGTGCTTTAATTCCTCACTGGCTAAAGGGCTGGTGCAGGTTAATGTGCTAACACACATATATACTAAAATCCTTGTAAATTGGTTTTGGAAGGTAACACTGGACTGTGTTATACTCAATGCATTCAAAATGAACACAGTTTGTAAGGGTGACATTCATTGCTGGTAGGAACTGCAACAAAATTGGGCCAGTTTAACTGAGATTGGCATTAATATATCACTGAGCAGTTAGTTATATCACATGAATTAGATATTACAAATTCAACAACCATTTGTTATGCTTTTAATACAAATTTTCCTGACATAAGTGAGATAGAGATAAATAGCCACTCACAAAGATGTCATTTGGTCTCTTGGGTATATATTGATGATTCCTGCTGGAAAACTGTAGCAGCAGTTTACCATGCAATAAAATGTGGAAGAGGCATCCATGGGTTTTGTAGGGGTCTATTATGATTGGTTCCCCTCTTTTTAGTATTGGTTTTTATGAGTAGAGTGTGTGTGTTTGTGTATTGGTAGAAGAAACTCCACTGAGAAACTCTGAAGTCTCCTCTATTTAACTAACATTAAAATAAATGTCATAATCTAATTATGAGTTCTACTTTGTTGCTTCCTCAGTGGCAGGAGAAGAGCTCTAAGTAATGAGGTTTTATTTTGGGTGTTAACTCAGACAAATCTTTGCTTTCCTTTTCTCAGAATTACCTTGCACAGCCCTTCTGGATGTCAGTATATTCACTATTCCTGTAATTACATTGAAACTGTTGATACCTAAAAAAAGTTAAAGTTTATTATTTGCATGTCACATTTTACTTTTGCACTTAGCTTCATGTATTGCTATGTATGATTACATGAGGTTGAACTGTTGAATTTTTTTCTCCCTTTATGGTTGATGGGAAATTCAGAAATGCTGCCTTCCTGTTCTGCTTTGAGGCAGAGATTCAGAAATGACAGAATTTTCTCTTGGATAAATATTCAGGTATAATACCAGATGCTGACATTAGCCTGTGCTCAAGCTGTGTAATCTTTGTCCAGTCCAGTGTGGTGGCTCTGGGTCTCATGGACAGCACCTGTGCCCAGGGAGCACCCCTGGTACCTGGGGGCAGCAGGCAGGGGCTGTTTGTGCGCAGGTGTGGCTCACACCTGCACCTGTTCCTGTGGGTCACACCTGCAGTTGTTGTTTGTGTGGGTAACACCAGCAGTTGTTGTTGTGGGTAACACCAGCAGTTGGTTGTTGTTGTGGGTCACACCAGCAGTTGTTGTTCTTGCAGCCCACAGCCCTCATTTCCCTAAACAAAAGCATTCACTGCTCAGAAAATGCTCGGTGAGCATCGTGCCCATTTAGAAACATCCAAATGGAGATGTGCGTTGGAGATCAGCCCTTTTTATTTCCTGTATCCTTCCTGGCACGATGTGAGCCCCTGTCAGGATGTGAGTCCTGTCAGGACATGAGTCCCTGTCAGTCCCTCATGCTCCTCTCCCGGGTGTGCGGTGGCACCGCGCCTCTCCGAGGCTCTCTGTGCGCACAGACCCCGCTGCATTGATGAATAACTCGAAGCTGTGTGAGCCTTCCAGGACCTGAGGCCTCACAAGCCTCATCCGACTCTTCTGAAACACTTCTACATTCCAGCGATGTAAATGAAAGCGCCCCTCTTTCCTTTTCATATGCACATTCCTTGAACGCTGCCTGAAATGACCAACAGCAGTGTGAAAGGAATGAAAGCTGGAGCTCCTTCTGCCAAAGCAATCCCAAATCATCTGGAACCGCAGCACTGAATATTTACTGAAGAAACAGAGTCACAGAATTAAATTAATATGAGTGCTGCCAACACAGCCTCGCAGAGAAAATGTGGGGAAATCTAAAAATCTCTTTTCTCCCAGTCATACTACTCTGCACATCCTTGTGTAGTTTTTTCCTTGTACATAAAGTAAAGCCATCAGACACTGCATGCATACTTTGGTCCACCATACAGAGATTTTCCAGGGCTATCTTTAAGCAGCACTGACAAGGGATTATCTTGTCTATGTGTGGTTTGTGAGAACCGTGTCTAAAAACTGAACATAAAATTGTCTCTTGTTATAATTTTGAATTACTTATTGTGGCATTAGGCAAATAGGATCTTTTTCAGTCTTTTCAGTAAAAGAATTTTCCTTCTTCTTTATTAAAAAAATTATTAAAATAAAAATCTTTTATTTCAACGAAAAGCAATAAAACCCATGTTGCAGCTCTTGCTGTTAAGTGCATTTTAAGGAGACTCTAATCGTTGCTAGAGTTTTGCTTTTTATTATGAGGACACGGCTTCTGGTAAAATATACCTGATGGAATAGACATACTTTTGTTTGAAATAGATGCAAAATATTATTTTCCCTTCTTTTTATGGACAAATAGTAACATTTGGAGCCGAGAGTGCTTTCTCCCTTCCTTTATCTGGCAAAGAGAAGCACAAATTCTCCTTTTAGAGGTTCATCTCTGCGATGTTTTGCATTCGAGCCGAGCTGAACGTGCTCCTGTCAGGGTGTGCGTGCCTGCCCGCGGGGTGGGAGCGCTCACAGGGAAATTGCAGTTAATTCCAGATTGTTTCCAAACAGGAGTTCTCTGGTTCGAGTTACTGATTAAAGGTCACTTCTCTATTTGTATTCTACTTTGGCACTTCAGATGATATGAAATTCTTGAATTATAAAGATATTTAGGCTGCTATGAATTGTGCTGAGCAGTGAGAGCTCAGAGTTCAGCTCCCTGGTGGCTCAGAAAGCCCCAGGTTGTTCCCCTAGAAGCTTCAAGGGCTGATTTTTAGAGGAGACTTTGTTGAGACCAAACCCTGCAGTTTTGGAGCAGCCTTTTAATTGACAGTGGCTCCATTAGTCTAATGTATTTTAATACCATACATGATTTTAATCTCATAAGCATATTTTATATATCAAAAGGGAGATGTTCTGTTGTATTTAAACCTGTTAAAAAGAATATTAACATTATTTAAAAGAACCAAATAGCATATGGGGATTAGTATGAAATAAAAATGGGATTACAAAATAATCTCTTCACACTAAAAATATTACTCATTCATGTTAAAAAACGTTAATTGCAACTATTAAACTACAATTATGTATCAACATTCCCTGTTCTTGTCTGTTCACTGACTGCAGTACAATGATACCTGAACTGGATCTGGCCAAGTTACACTCCCCTGCCTGTGCCTGAGGATTTGAAATGATGTTTCTATCTCAGGTCACCACGGGCTCGTGGGGCCCTGGCCTCAGTCACTCTGGGACTGTCGGGGCTCTCACTCTGCAGGGACCACAGCTCCCTCCTCCTTGCCTTTCCCCAGGATCCAGCAGGTGAAAACTGATGGGAGGGTGATGTGTAACTTAGGCAAAATGATCTTCAAATCATAGAATTTAAATTCATTCGGTCAGTTTTCATTTTCATTTTTATTTTTATTCAATTTCTTAAATATTATTTCATCACAAGTTTCTACATTTCATGTGACAGTAGGGGAGCAGCTTTGTGTGCACATCCAAACAGCCATCAGAAAGATATCAGCCAGAATTCCAGTGAACAGACTGTTGTTAATAGAACTATTCCACAGCAAAGCTGCAGTTTAGCTTAACTGAAGTCCTGGTTGTCTTCCCTTTCTTTCCTCAAATTACATGATTAAAAAAACCCATGGGGGAACTCTCACACGTGAATTCAGGGAAATGCCTGCTTTGCTGCAGTGCAAGGGAGACAGAAACAGCTCTGAAGAATCTCACTCTGCACTTGGGTGGTGTTGTGGCTTTTGGATGCACAAACCAGGGGAGTTAACTCAGAACGTTCTGTTCATTCTGCATAGAAATTCTCAGGGTGCTCAGTCTTGTGGCACTGAGCACCAGTAACATCTGTAAGTACCTCATAAATCAGATGGAAAAAGCAAACAGCTAAGTAGCAAAGCTGTACAGCACTACACGTGGCTTTTAAAAGTTATTTATTGTCTCTCTTTCTCACTGTAAAGTGCATGCTAAGAGCATTTGGTTGGAGTTACCTGTTGCTAACTGCTTCATTTTAGTGGGAATGAGAAGAAACCTGCTGCAGCTTTTTAATACTTTTGCAGGTCTACACAGACAAGAAAACAATGTGTTTAGATTGAGCAGAACAGCAGGGAGCACAGTTCACATTATCACTATGTTTTTATTAACAGTTATTATAAGGGTGATATATTTTTATGTTCTGATCCTTGTGATCTTCAAAATCACGCATCAGTAGTTATAGGCCTACAAAGATTTTTTTAAAAATGACATATTAGGGTGGGTGGTTTGGCCTTTTTCATTTGCAAAGTGGCTGCTCTGTTTCAATTAGGCTGACTCAAAGAGGATGGTGAATTAAATCTGGAGAGGCACCCTGGCTAGGTAGAACACTTCTCAATCTTTTGGAGTGTATGAATTATGATCGCCCTTGGCTAATCATTTTGCAAGATTTATGGCCATTGCATATTCAGTTGCTGACTTGTCAGGGGATAGAAAGACCAGCATGATGAAAGAGTCTGCTGCTGCTGGTGGCTTTTCTCCTCCTTCAAAAACACCTCACAAGGAGAAGTCAGAAAGACACAGCAGAGCCCAGGCACCAGAAATGCTTTGAGTGAAAGTTCTTTGCATCTTTTTAACAGCCAGCCCAAAGATCTACTCCACGTGACCCTGTGTGAGAATTCAAACATCTTGTGTGATATGGAAATCACACAATGTAAAATCCAGAGCAGCAAGAGTTAATGGGTTGGTTCTCGAGAAACTCCACCTCAGCAAAGATAGGAGAGAATACAAGATACAAGAGAATTCAGTCCAAAAGTCATGGCAAAATATTGACTCAAACATTCTGCCCTCCACAGAGACAATAATAGTGATATCCACGTGATCTGACAGATACCTTTCACCAAAAAAGATGTTTATTTTCCACACAGTTTGTTTATATTTACCACAGGCAATGCATCAGCAGTTTCATGGTCAGGAGAAAAACCTGGATTATAAATTGAAGACTTGAGTCAGAAATATCTTTCTTACAAAGGTGTAAAATTTGCCTGGGAGGACAAACATGCCAGTGAACTAATAAAAGAAATGTATAAATGTGTAAATATTACTGTAAGCTGTAACGATTATGGCAACATTTTAATTCCCTAAAATTATGACTTTGCAGTCAGGCTATGCTTATGTAGACTTAGCTTGCTTATTTTGTTTGGTTTTTAATGACTACCTGTTTGTTATTTTAATTAGTCACAATCTCCACTAGTGAGTCACTAACAGCAGTAGACAAAAGAAGCTTCTTTATATCCACAAATAATCCAACAAAAATTACTTCTCAGCCATCAAACATTATTTATCCATCTCCTTCCTCCCAACAGATCTACAAACCCTTAGTGATAGCTGCAAACAGGCTATAAAAGCAGAGGGGCAATGGCACCTGCCACTCTCAAAGCTGTTGAGTTGAAAATTTCTCTTCCGTCAGTCCCTACGTGTTCCAGAAGATGTCTCCCCAAAAATCAAAACCAAACCAGTCAAATGTTGCCAAGTTTTGATCATAAGTGACCAGATAAAGAACATTTATATTTAAGTTTGCATGGCTATCACCTGAAAAAATGTGCTGAGGAAAAAGAGCTGAGGGAATTCAGCAGCACAATGGATGAACTTGGAAATTCCTCTAAGATTTTCATTGTTTTCAAACTAAGCAACTCTTTGAGCAGACATGAAATTATTCCCCAAATTCCCATAAAATGATCCCCTTTCCACTCTCCATTTGGATGAAGTGCAGTGCAGAAGAAACAAGTCTGTTTGCCTGATGGGCTCTATGTTTTTCTTCACACATATCCAGAAATAATGGAATGAGTCCCTCAAACTTTCAAAAAATAATTTTCATTCAACAGCTACCTAAACTATGAAAAATTTCACCCAGCAGCCAGAAGTTTTCAGAAAGTTCTGAGCTCCTGCAGATGGGGATAGCATGGCAAACGTCACAGCCTGAGCAGTCAGAGTCATTTTCTCTCCTACTGTAATGTGCAGCCGTATAATTTATTCATGTTCCAAAATACATTAGGCAAAGGAATGAATTCCTAGTGCTGGTAGCCTTAACTCAAATCCTCCAAAAGTCAATACAGTTTCTCATGTGTTAGATTAAAATGGGGGGCTGTCCTCAGTTAATTGTTTCCAGTTGCACTAAATGAGCCAGGTTCCATTTTGGTTGGAAATACAAAGTGCTTGTCAAAATGCCACTTCCTACTGAATTCCAGCTTCCTGCCCTGGGAAAACAATCCTTAATAGCTTCCACCTCCCTCCATCCACCAGCTCTCTTC
The DNA here is from genome assembly GCA_013400215.1 of Cisticola juncidis. NCBI lineage: Eukaryota > Metazoa > Chordata > Aves > Passeriformes > Cisticolidae > Cisticola > Cisticola juncidis. The sequence goes on along the minus strand of VXBR01009227.1, from coordinate 48,281 downwards.
ACATTTTCTCTGCTTTTTGAAAAAATTACGGCAGTACCTGAGAATAAAAATGCTTGCCTGCAAAGTAAATTATTTTAATTTAATTCTTCAGAGAGGGGAGTTCTTTGGAAATTAAAACATACTCTTCTCCAGCTATTGAGCTGCAGTGCCTCCTTCTGCTTTTTTTTTGTGATCATCTCCAGTTTTCATACTGAAGTGAGTTCCTTTTGTTGTTCATTTCACAGAATTCCATGGCTTGAATTTTTGTTGGTTTATTTTTTTACATAGAAACTAGATTTTCCCCCCCATACAAAAATCTGTATCCATAGGATCAGAATCAGGGCAGGGTAGGTGTTTAATTACCCATTAATGTCTATCCTTTGAACATTAATGGGTAAAGACAAAGTTTATTTTCACTGGAAAAAAGCTAAGCCCCTAGCGTATTTAAATCATTTTGAGTTAATAGGCAGCATTCACTGCAAAGTTTGTTTTTGTATTACCTTTTTTGCTTGAAACCATCAGAAATTTCTGTTTTACAGTAAGGATTGCAGCGTGTTCTAAGCAGGCCAGGACTTCCAAAGCATTATTTAAATGCCTCAGCTGAATACCAGCATTCTTTCATCCTGTTTCACACACTGAAGTACCAAAAGGGTAAATAACTTGCAATATCATTTTTGACTGACTTGACTTTGAAAAAGGCACAACCTACACAAACAAGTGAGCAGTTGTTGGGTGCTTCACTGGAACTCTAAATGATCCCATAAGTTAGTCAGCTAATGCTGGTAATGATTATAAACACCTCAGTCCGTCATATTAATGAGTTATAGCCAATAGAAAAGGACAAAATATATAACTTTTCCACAAACTTAGTTAAATGTCAAGGTTTTTAAAGGCCTAGTTAGCAAGTATATTAGATGAGATATGTCAGCTTCCCAATTTACGACTCTGACTTGTCTCTTGTGATTCCTTATAGCCTCTAGCCATTCTCCTCTTACCTGAGGCATTCTCTGGCAAAAACCTGATGCTTCCAGTCATTCTGCATTCCTGTGTTCCTTCAAAAATAATTGGACAGGCACCTCTCCATAAACAATCATCATTAGGCACACAAGGTACACACATAAGAATACCACACAAATAACTTTCAATAGAATGTCTTGAGCCAAATAATAACCATAATTTGGCCGGCATGCTAAAAATATGATTGACAGGGAGTTAATGCACTTAACACTTTTTCCAGCAGGCTGTTAAAATGAGTTCCTTGATGCTCAAAAAGTCCTGCTCCCAGAAAAGTGACACCGACATTGACCAGTGGGTTTGTTGCTGTTCAGTAACCTGCTCCATTTCCAGACTATATGATTAAAGTCATTATGGGAACTGTCAGGAGGAGGGAAAAAAATGGGAACTGTCACAAGGAGCAACTGTTGGAAACCTTGGGAGTTTTTTTATAATGCTAAACTATTTCAAAATATTGTCTGTAATTTTAATATCACAATATCCAGCCATATAATAAGGATCCATGTAATGAAATTAATCCTTTGAGGTTATACATAAAATGGTATATACGAGCATCTTTATTACAGATATTGTAGTAGGAAGAAAATTAATCATAAATTTCCTTCTATATGAAAGGAGTGAATTAGCCTACAAAAAATATAGAATTCTTACTGAAAAATTTACTATCAGAATTAAATCCTCTAAATTAAATAAATGAAATAGAGAGTGGGGGGAGAAAAAAGGATTCATGATTGAAAGAATTTTAGTTTTTTAAAAAAAGCCTGTCAAGCATATGATGCTTTCTTAACATCAATCCTATGGAGCCACTAAGATGCCTCATGAGAATGCACTAAATTAGAGAGTTAAAAATGTCCTAATTTCAACTTTCAACTTTTGTAAATTTATTTTAATATTTGATGCAATTATATACAGATAATTTTACAGAGTATTTTACTCTCTAAAATACCCACTAAGTTCTGTTTTTGCTGACCCACCAATTCCTTCTGCTATTGTTGTTGGTTACATAGAGATTGCAATACCTGTCATATGTTGCTCAGACATAAATTATAGTATTTGTCTTGAAAATTGATTTAACAAATCCACAAATACTTAAAGTGTTTAAAGATCAGGAGGTTTTACATTTCAACATAAAGATCTGACCCTTTCCTTCAGTTTAAAATATTTTTATAGATCCAAGAGGGTGCTTAAGACCATAAGACCATAGTGTCTTTTATACAATAATATCAACACAATAATTATCTTATATTTATTTTTCTTTTTATCACCTGCTACGCCTAGGTTTTGACATTAAGAATATTGCTTTTGATATTTTCAGCATTAAAAACCACTTTATGCTTTGGTTCCATTTTACTCCCAGTCAGAAAGATCAGAAAAAGCTCAAGTCACACAGTGAGAAACTTTATCCACTGAATGAGACATTATCCATTCCACCAGACTACAAATCAAAGAGTATCTCTTAGGCTGCTTAAAAATTCATTTTAAAATCTGATCCTGATTGTACTTTTATGGTAATTTCATACCATCAATCATCCTTTTACCTTTAGTCTCTAGGTCCACTGCTTTCCCCATAGATCTCATTCTCTCTACCTCATTATAATTCTTTAGGTGAGAAAACAGGGTAAGAAACCTTAACAGAAAATGAGAGAAAGATGTAAATTTCTTGAGAAAAGTCAGGTTCACTAAGAAGCACAGCTAATGATATGTTCTGATCTAGGATTTTTTTTTAAATTAGAAGATGGAGGGGGATAGAATAGAGTGAAAAACACATTTGCCATGCAAATAATGTGTTTGTAATCTGCATTCTAACTCAACAATATCATTTGTACAACCAAGCTGTCAAAATATCTTCTTAGATGGAGTTCCTTAAAAAAATTGAAAAAAAAAGAAAAAGACTAAAATAAAGATTTTTGGATCTCCACAGAACTTTTCCTAATTAAGTGCTGAACTTACTAGAATTCTGTACTTCCCATTACTAATGAGGCTGAGCCATCTTTGCTAATACTATAGATTATGTGAATTGCAGTAATTAGGAAATGGAACTAACTGAGAAGCTCTAGATCAAACTCCCTTCCTTACACCCAAAATTGAAAGTACAAAATTCAGTAAAATGAACAAAAGCCGTTGTTGGTGTGTTCAGCAGTGGTGGTTCCTCCATCAGGCTGATCACAGCAGGGAAAGCTGCTCCCTGTTGTTCCTCCAGCTCTCTGTGGGAGCTGCAATTCCTGGGAATTGTCGGAATCTGGTCTGCCTGTGGTGGCTCCTACAAGAGCTGTAGTCAGGATTATTGTTCCACTCCTTTCATTGGAATCCTGGCCATAATGAAAAGCCTTTTTACAGCTTTGGGAGATAGGAGAAATAATGAAACCGCTGCTGGAGACATCTGGGCTGGAAGAAAAACCCCTGTTAATCACAAGGGAAAAGGAGGATTTTCCAGCACTGTGGGCTTGTCCATGTTACAGCTCCTAATGTCTTTAACAAAATGTAGCCATGAACCACTGAATCCTGGTAATAGCAATAATGCCTCCAAAATGGTTTGTCACCAGCAGTTAGTGACCAGTTTCTTAGTTAATGGCCTGAGGGGAAAGGCTTTAGAAAAGCTGTATGCACTGTTTCCTCTCAGGCAATTTAACTGCCTGCATTAAACTGTATTTTCATTGAGCTTCCGAACATTTGTACTCTGATAAAATTCTATCAGGGGAGGAAATGAGGTGCTGGTGGAGTGTGCCATCACTCTACTTTGTAAGAGAACACTAAAAAAAAGTGTCTAGTGTCTTCCTAATCTGAATAATGTTAGGACATGGTTCTGATGATCATAATAAATGCTTAAGTCTTTAAATATCATGTAAAATTAAGAGTAATTAGCAACTTTATCTGAAGAAAGATGAAAGAGTCTTCAGCTTTATGGTATGATACAATGCCCTTGAAACAATCAGGGAATACAAGAAAAAGCATTATGTGCTTTTATGCAAAATCAAAATGCTAATCTGAAATGCTCATTTATTTTCATAAACCGAGTAAAAATAGCACCTTATTTGGAGGAGCAGCACACTCTAGCATGATACTTGATATATTAAAAAGTTAATAAAACATGAGTATAGGAGGGCACATAAAGCAATTAATATACAGCTTTCATTTGTATTTTACTGAGTTAATACATTGTTTCATAAAGTGTTTTCAACTATGTCACTGATGTACTGATTTACACAAGTGGGATTTTTTTTTAAATATACATGCTTTATCCATACTTTATAAATAATATTTTCAGTAGATGAAAATATTGTACAGCACAGTGCTCTATTAGAAGGTAAAACAAGAATATTCCTTCACTATTTTAGTTGTGTAACAAGCTGTAAGTCAGTCAAAAAATATAAACAACCCTATGCTGATTCCTCTGCCTGCTCACTGGGCTTAAATGGCATCTCTTCGTTTTGTGCTCACATGGGTAAAAAAACTCATTAATCAGAAAGTTTTTCCCAAGTATGGCAATGAAGTCAAAGGAATGATTGGCATTACACAGAGCACTCTGTAACATACACACAGGAATATAGGCTCTCATTAGGCACAGCATATTAAAAAATCCCAAACAAAATGCTGAACATCTTTGCTTGCTCTACATAGGATGCAGGAATGACAGGGACAAGAGGCACGAGTAGAGAAGAGGGGTGAACAGAGAGAATTTGGGGGTCCTGGATCCCACAGGAACAGAAGGAATCAGCCCTGGGGAGCTCTGCCAGCCTGCCTGGGTGCCTGGGGAAGGGCTGGGGATAAAGTCAACTGAACTATGGAGAGTGAACTATACCACAGCCAGATATTTAGAAATAAACAGACGTGGTGCTCATTGGGATCACACCACTCATGCAGTTACATCACTCACAGAGTGTCTTAAGCAAATGAATAGTGATAATAAACAGCATTAAAAATTACCAAAATGGAACAATTTGGTAGCAGCCCTGGAATTTTGGTATAATTATGTGGAAAGGGGAAAAGGACAAGGAAAACTCGTAAGAATTGGAGAGAAGGGCTTATGATTTGGGAGCAGAGACAAAAGTTGGCTTGGGAAGGAAAGGAACACTTTGGAAAGGCCCTAATCAAGGAAAATACTTATTTTAAAGAGCAGACTTTACATCAAATTTGCAATTTACAATTTACAATGACAAGCTGAAACATTGTTCTTTACTAACAAAATAGTAACTGCCCTTTTTTTGTTTTTCTGTGTGTGCAATATCTAAAGGGAGCTTGAAAACCTTTTGTTTTTGGGGTTTCCATGGCCTTCTTAATCCTCAAAATACCAGATTTAATTCCGGTTTTGCTGGAGGACGTTTCTGCAGATGTACCTCCTGTACCTTAATTGAACTGATAAGAGAGAAGGGTCTGAACATTTAATAATACATTCCTCCTTCAAAAAATTAATGAAACAAGAGTATGAAACATTCATGGAATGACTTCACATTAAACTGTCCGGAGAAGGTGCCAAACATGACGGGGCTCATCCCTGAGGTGAGGGTGCAGGGTAAGTGCTCTGTTTGTGTGGAGGGGACTGCAGGACTCTGGGCTCCCCTGGACACTGTTTCACCTCAGGTTTCAAACCGTCAAACAGGAGACAGCTCCAAAAGCTGAGCAGGGGAAGGAAAAGAGCAGACTAAAAGCAAGAGGAAGAGATGAGAGGGGAGAAAGGGACTTTCTTGGCTTGGTGCTGTCTGATTTGAATATTTTGAAAGCACGATTACTTCAGTTTGGATCATCTCTGTTAAAAATAAAACAGTTGCTGTTCATGTTGAGCACAAAGACACCCAGAAGCTGGGGCATTTCTCTTCTGGCTGTAGGAATCTCAGAGCCATTGTAAAATCCTGATTGTGCTATGACTTTGAATGCAGCAGCATTTGTTTCTCCCTGGGCTGACAACAGAAGATATCTGATGTAGGAGAAGTTCCTCCCTCTGGGAGCCTCCACAGAAAGAGCTGGACTGGTAACAGCAGCTTGATTTCTAGACAATTTTCTTACACTGATGATGGAGCAACAGCTGATGGCTGAAGTTAGAATTTGAAGAAATTGCAGCTGGTGGCTTTTGTGTTTAACAGCATTGTGGTAATTTACAAACTGCCCATTTTAGGGTTATTTCTTCAGAGCACTTTGTCATTACCTGACTGTATTCCCTACCAGTTGTGCAGGGAGCTGTTAGCTCATGCAGACTGGCAGACGAGTGCCCTGCTGGTGCCAAAGCAGTGATTATTTGCTTACTTGGTTTGTTCCTGTCACTCTCCAAAGAACTCCCAACTTGTTTCACTTCCCAATGTTTTATTTAAATCTCAGTGAGATAATGGAGCATGGGAAAGGTCTCCTGTTCCATGGCTGAGGCTGCTTTCAGACCTGCAGGCTCAGACAGAATTGCAGTGTTCTGTGACCCTTGCACTGCCTGCTCTGCCAAAGCTTTGGCCACATCCTGCCCAGTGGTCAGAGATGAAGAGATCTCTCCAGGATTTCTGGATTAGAAAAGGTGTGAAAATACAGTTCTTCCATTAAAAAAAAAAGAAACAGAGAAACACACAACAAGTTGGTTTTGTTTAAATTTTTTTTCTACTTTACTCCTCATGCTAATACATTTGTGACAAATATTATTTTCCCAGATGACATTTGTACAGTCGGTCTATAGGAAATGTCAGCCAAAGAAAAAAAAATTCTGCATTAATCTGCATTCTAAAAGACTTCTCATTATTTCTTATCCAAACTAGGAGCTTACTAAACAACAAAATAGAATGCAAATAATTAAATAATCCAATTAAACTCATATAAAGTTGGAGCTGTCCAGAAATAGCAGGGAAAAATTGCACACCATATTTATAGGTGTATATAGGATGTATAAGTGTATATAGGATTCAATTAAGGAAGATTGGTGTATTGATTTTATGCACACTTTATATTCTTATCACTCGAATCATGTAGTTTAAAAAAAGCAAAGATAAATTAAGGTGATCCTGTGCTATGGAACAATGCCCAGGGATGAGTCCAGTGGAATCTCTCAGGGGTCATCTTTATGAATTAAAAAAAAAAATCTGTATGGGAACTGGAGTGGGGACAAAAAGGAATGATCAAAAAATCTCCAGTGAATGAGATTTTAAAAATTAATGAAGGGGACTTAATTTTTTAAGCAGATTAGATTACACCTAATGTTTACAAGAAATTATTTCCCAAATTTTTGTTCTGAAAAGGGAGGCAATGAGCAATCATTCCCTGATGACTTTCTCTGCCAAGGGGTCCCTCTTGATCTTCCTGCTCAGATTCACTGGTCAGATCTGACCACTGCACCCTATTTTCAACCAATCCCTTATATCCTGTTGGTCTTCAGCCTCCTGAGAGTATTTTAATTCTATTCTAGTATTAAGGCTTAAGAGAGAGCATTTGGGAAATTGTATTAAACTGTAATTTGCTTCTTCTTAGTTATATTGTTGTCATGCCAAAAGGAAGTTGGAAGTTACTTACAGGTATTTATAGAGTGATTTATCTTTTCAACACACAAATAGGCACCACTAGCAATGAAAAGTTCTCCCTTACCCAAAGCACGAGCAACACACCCAGGACATTTTAGAGCTCTCAGGAAAGTGCTTCAAAAGCCCTGCTCGACAAAGACTGTGAGAGTCTGGCAGAGAGAGTGATCTCTGCTGAGAGGAGCAGCAAAGATGCTGCTTGTGATGGCGAGGGCACCTTTGCTGCCAGGAACAAGCAAAGGAAGGCCCTGGGGTTACTCACTGGAGCTGCAAAGGTGCAGGAGTGCGTGTGATCCCTCCTGTGCTCCCCAGGCACGGCAGCAGTGCAGGAACAGCCACTCCTGTGAGGATCCACACGGGAATGCTCTGAGGAGTCTGACAGGCACTGCCCTGGGAGCCACTCTGCTCTCAGGAGCCTGCCTGCATGCTTTGTGCTTTTGGCAGCATCACTGGAAAAAAGGGAAAAAAATGGAAAAAAGGCATTCTTGGATCTCAGTTTTGTTTTCTATTGTTGAGAATTATTTCTGAAACCAAAAGAATACAGCCTTGCCTCTGCTAGATAGGAACTACAATGTTAAAAAGATCAAAAACTTATTTGGGCTGGAAAACGGAGCCAACACAGTATGGAAGTTAAAGAGAAAACATCGATAGAAACGATGTTTGTAGACATTAGATTTTTAGAGGGGCATGTCTCTGTGTAAAAGAAATTTAACATACTTTTCCATCAATTTTTTTAAAGTAATTTTTAAGTTCTCTGTGCATATTTTGGGGTAAATTCAAAACTTAACTCAAATTTGAAAAGCATAGATAGCTTGTTTCTATGATATGTCTCCTCCCTCCTTTTTTCTTTTTATCTGTTTTTCCTGTTGACAAAAAGTCAACAACTTTCAGTGTAGTATTTTTCTAGTGTCACAAATGTGACCTTGATCACCCCTTCTTCTGTTAAGTCTTCAAAACCTTCATGTCACAGCCAGCCATACTTTTCCAGAACAATACTAAACAGCTTGAGAATTTATTCAGTCTTCAGTTCTAACTAGATCTTTTTCTGCTCCCTCTGATCAATCTGTCTTGAGTGCTGCTTTACCCTGGTGTATTGTTTTCTCTCCTGCCCACATTTCCGAACAAGTCTATTTAGATAGTCTGTTTCATCAATTTTAACATCAAACTCCATCATTACCTGTTTTGCCTTAAAAAAAAAAATAATTGTGGAATCCCACAACATCACAACTTCAGAGCAGCTGTCTACCCATTAAAATAAAGACACAATTTCATTATCATGTGTTGGCATCCCTGGTTAGCCAAACCCTGCTGGCTCTGGAAACAACAGCCCAGCAAAGGAGGGGCAGCCGAGCTTTGGGAGGCAGGAGGGCACAGGGTCCTTCCCAGGAGCCCTGAGCACCCTGCCCTGGCTCTGCACAGCCAGCACAGCCTTGGTCAGAGCACTGAAAACAAGGAACTGCTTTTTCCTGAGGGCTTTCTTCAGTGCTCTGGACTGGAAACTTCTTTCTTCTAACTGTGTTTGATTCATGTCTCTGCCACTGCACATCCCACCCATCCTCAGACAAAAGCACGAGCTGTCAGTGGGGTCAAATACTTCTGTTAATATTATTTATCCCAAAATAACACAGTGCAGTATCATAATTTTTTGTAACATCACTTATCTACCCTCATAAGAGGATAAACACAGCTGCCAAATCGGGCAGAACCAGATGTGCTCTCTGTATGATGACTGTTCTCTCACCTACCCAAAGGCCTCTGACATCTCAGAGCAGAATTATGGCACAGTCTCCTCTGTCTGGATGTTTCCTTCTCACTCCTCAGTCTATTGGAAACAGTTCTCTGTAGCCTGCACCCCTTTTCAAAGCCAGACACAGTTCTAGGGTTGAGTACTGAGCTTTTTCCTCTTCTTCTATCTTTTTTTTGTTAGTTGACTATTTGTTGCTGCATTTTAAAGTGCTATTCAAATCTGGAACACAACACATTGATGAGCTGCTAGACTTAATATGTGCATAGAAAACCACATATATATTTATATATGCTAATCCATTTAGAACACCCCTTATTTAGGAAATGTATTATTAATTATGATCTCAATAATGGCAAAAACAAGTAAAAATCAATGTAGTATAAATAATTCTGAAAGTAAAGATATTCTGTTTCCTAAAAATATTTGTTAACAAGCATGAACTCTGAAATATCTGTTTTCTTGACTTGCCTTATTTAGAGAAAAATTCTGAAAATCTCATTGGTTTCATTTTTTTTCTATTTCCATCTCATGACACAATAAGTGAAAGGAGGTCACAGGCCATGTTCTCAGCTTGTAAAAAATGGCTTGGCTAAGTGAGAGATCCTGTATGCTAGCTGAGAATCAAGCCCCACACTTCTAAACACTACTCATTTACTATTTAAAACGTATTTTTTAATTTAAAGCATATATACCAATGAAATTTGGTACATATACACAGGAAGCTGTGAAGCATACTGCCCGTAATTACAAAAATGAAGGTGAGATTAACATCTAATATTAGTTTCTGCTAAGATAATTTCTGTTCCTTCTAGACAAAAGAAACACAAATGATTTTTTATCTGCACTTTAGAATGATACAGTGCTACATGGGAGTTATTTTCTGCAGTGGAATTTTTAAAAGAAAGTGTGTAGGGAATTCACTGAAGAGGAGTTGCTGCCGTACTGTGTTGAAGGCTGAAATAGCCAAGCTAAGGAGAAGCTGTGTGTAGGGGTCACAAAGTGGTGGTGAGGGGACAAATCACATGTAATACAGCAAAAAATGTCTTGGCAACTGGGAATAAGTGAGTCAAAGCTGAGAGGAAATTTTAAACACAGAGAAGCATCCAAATATGCAGAGAAGAAAATCACACTGAAGGTTGGACTGATTTCAGTGACATGAAATGTAAAACTGCAGAACACAAAATAACCTATTTAGAGATCAAATGTGGAGAATGTTTATGCAAGACCAAACCTTCCAAGTAGATTCAATTTTCAGAATTACTGTTAAGAAAATATCTAAAGCCTGGAGAAGGAAGATGCAGAGCCTAAGAATGACAAGTTTTAGTGACAACTTCGGAGCCATGAAGTCCAGGGCATGTTACAGGAGCACAAGTTTGTTAGTTTGCTGGAATGTTTTTTTATCAGTGTCATAATTTTAAAGGTTTAAATCTAATTCTCCTACCAGCCATAACTGATCATGTTCTATTGCAAATAACTTATGGGAGGGATGAAGTTTGTTTTTTTTTAAGAATCCTATGGGGATTCTTAAACATTCTTAAACATAAATCTTCTGTTCTCCAGTAAGTCTACCCTCTCTGCTGGAATTTCCTTCTCAGAAAAAAAATTCCTTTTCCAGCATCAGTCACTCCTTCATCTCAGCTCTCTCAGTGCTGAACAGGAAAGGTCAGCTCCAGGCAACACCACTGAGTGTCACCCTCCCGACCTAGCACTGGATCCCTCCTCTCATCTCTGCTGGGTGCAGCAGGGCTGGTTCCTCTGCTGTCTGAAGTGGCTTGGGAAGAGCACTCTTCTCCATTTCAGATTCTGCTGCTTTCCTCCCTTTTTATTTGGGGAAGAATAAAGCACAAACATCAGCACCTTCTTCTAACGCAGCACCAATTCCCTGGCAGCCAAACAAATCAATCAAAGCCACCACTATTAATGTTTTTTTGCAACTGAGATGATATGCTAAAAGGATACTTTGTGTTCCCCTCCCTTAAGAGAAATGCCAGATAAAAGTCTTACTCTGTTTAAATGGTGCCTGACTGAAGATCTTTAATATGTGGAATAGAAAAAGCAGTAAGAAAATAGTTCCTTTATCAGGCTATTCCCACCTGGCAGTTCAAACCTCTCCTACCAAAATGAGCTGAGAATGGAAAGTCTGTTTGCATGTTCTATCTGCCCTGGACACTCACCTACCCTTCATAAAGTCTGTTTGCATGTTCTATCTGCTTGGACACCTCACATACCCTTCATAAAGTCTGTTTGCATGTCCTATCTGCCCTGGACACCTCACATACCCTTCCTCACTGCCAGGCCTGCACTTGGCATCTCTGGGATTGCTCCACTGAATACCCAGTTGTATTCACTTCCATTTCACTCTCCTTTTCTCACACAGCACCCAGCCTGACAGTGGGACTCCTCTCTTTTCTCTCCAGAGGTTTATTCAACAGGTTTCTAATAACTTACCCTTTTCCACTAATATTAATTATTCTTCTTTTTCACATTCTGACTAATAACTTTAAACCTTTCATCCTCCTCCACACTTCCTGATGTTTCTTCACTAGCCTTTCAGATTTCTTTGAACTTCTTCTTTCCTGTCAGAAGTTTATTCTCCTTCTACTTTGCTTTCGATGTTTTTCTCCATGTCCATCTTTATTTCAATCCATATCTTTTTGTGAAAAGTTATCCTCAGTTTTACATACATCCTTTTCCAAAGCATTTTTAATTCCTAAAGTGATATCCTTGCTCTACCTAATGGCAAGTTCAGGTCAGGTCAGAACACTGATAAACAAATGTCTACAAATTTGCACTAAAAGTGTAGTTTGTTACAGTGGATCTTTTCAGGCTTCTTGCAATAAAAGTTCCTTTTCTGTATTTAACTGTATCACCATGGAGAGGCTTGGCATGAACTGCCAACAGTGGATGTAAAGGCAAATTTTGAAATGCACCAGCAATGGTTTCATATCTTACACAGCCCTGTCCAAGATTACCCACCCAAAGCAATCTGGGCATTTTCTCCCCACTAATAACTAGCAGGATCTGATCTGTACAATTAGAGAACAATATAACCACTTTAAATTTCACCACTTAACATTTCATTTACTAACCATGAGTATCTAATCTGTTAAAATTAGATAAGTCAGTTTTATAGGTGGTGCTTTTGTAATGCAACCAAATTCCAGTCAAAATAAGCACAGAGCAAGGTGAAGACACCGTGTCACAGAAGAAGGAGCCTTCTGCCTCAATGAATAATTCATTTGTGAGCCACAGAGGCCATAAAAACCTGAGAACAATAAATAAATGTAATGTGCACCACAAAGCTTTGAGTGCTGAGTGGGGGTTACTCACTTGAGCCTAAAGACAGTGATAACAGTTTGGTGTGGCTGCCCTGCCAAGGGCTCCAGGACTCTGTTAATGCAATAAAAGCTGTGATCACATCCCCTCAACCTCAGGTGCAAAGAAAACACCACAGCAGAAAAGCAGCTCTCAATTCTTTCAAAAACAACTGAAGAAAATAAGCAGAACACGCTGCTAATCCAAGCTGATGAGAAGAATGCAGAAAATTAAGAGACCTTTACTCCAAAAGGATCTTCAGTGGCTGGAGGCAAGGAGTGCAGGAAATTTACTGTGGGCTGTAATAATTGCTGCCTGCCCTGGGAAATGGCATCAAGGCCAGAGCAGGCACGGCTCCACGCGAGCACATCCTCTAATTATTGAAAAACCTGTGTAGAGTCTCAATGTTAATCAGTCTCTCAGAGACTTCAGCTTTATGTAGTTAGTGCAGATTTATGGCATTTTTCTTTTCTTGTTATTAAAACTGATATTTCACAAGGAAGAAACTATCTCCAGACAACTGTTAAAATGCAAAGTTTCAGCCATAAAAGAGAAGTGCAGAATTATTCTGAGACTATTCCACAGAGAACCCAAACAAGAAGGGTGAGAAACAAAACATCAAAGACACACGGAAAAGTGGGAAAAGATGAGACTTTAAAATATTAACTAAAGACGCAACAGTTGGCCTATAGATTCAAGAGGTTATAGTGTAATTAATTAAGTGCTTGTTACAATTAGGGAAATAAACAGCGCATATGCTAATGCAACATGAATAATACATAACTCTAAAAAGTAAAACAAATCGAGAGGTTTGCACAGTCACATTACCGGAGTCATTTGCATTACTGTGTCAAAGATGTACCTAAAAAACAAATACAGAACTTCAAAAGTCTATTGCAAGGCCAGAGTTTGCTTCCTTTTACAAGTGCTGCAATAACAGGATAATGCACAAATTCTGATTATTCCACTGAGATGATTTTATATTATACTTTGGTCCCTAAGCTGGAGCACCTTTGAAACATTATACACAGTGGTCTTGGACAAATAATATGTTTAATCAATAATTCAGATTTTCTACCAGCTGGGTCTGCAGATTTCTGGAAAATAAAGTGGGAAAAGTTGTGTGTCTCAAGATCTTTTCTCTTACATATTACATCAATCCCTACTTTCCAAAAGTACCTGCCACTTCATAAATAGATGAACTCTGGGAGAGTTCACAGAAATGAAACCATAAGAATTGTGAACTTCTGTGTAAGTGACAAGATTTGAGAAGGGCTGGCAGTGGGGAGGGCAATATTTGTGTTATTCATACCTCATTTGGTTGTCATCGTTCTGAAAAATAGGAAATAATAGATCTGATTTGTCTACAGGTTTTAATTTACTGGTGATGGCTCACTGTGCTCTTCAGTGGCCTAAATTAGCATCAAAATAATCTTTCTGGAAAGATGTGCATAAATACTGCATAAAACCTGACCATAGATTGTACTTATAACCCAAAAGAGGCACATTTATTCTGTCTAGGAAAGACTGTGCAAAATACCCAATTATCTATATGGGAACAGGAGGTTCAAAAGATGTAACTGGAATAAGCAGTGGAAATGCCTGAATCAGAGCACAAGCCTGGAATCAAAACAGGAGATGCAAACTGACACCTGACATCAGCTCTTTATTCCACTTAAGATGCTAATACTTGAAAAGAAAATAAGGACTCAAATACCACGGCCATATGTGCAGGAAAGATGCAGAATCATTTGAAGTACAAAAAATTGTATGCAAAAGCAAGCAATGTGTTTAAGAATTCTCTTATCAGCATAGAAAGCTCTTAGATGTAAAGACATCTGGGACATTATTTCAGACTAACTTGCAGCTGTAACCTTAACTCTGGTCCTATGATAACTTAAATCATGTTGTGCACTCAAAAGCGAATCACAGCTGCAGATTTTACTGCCTGGTTTACTCTGAAGGTGCCATCAGGTACAACAATGAAAGTACATTAAAGCACTGGAGGGTTTTATCTTCTATAAAGATTATGACCTAATCCTACTTGACACCAGAATAAATATTTCTCATCTCCAAATTGAACTTGAACAAACACCAGCTAATCCTGGGAGGTAAAACATCCCAGGGATGTGGGACCAGCATTTTATTCCCAGAATGACATTTGAAAGATGTCCCCACGTGAAGGTGGCTGTTACCAACACAACAAATCCTGCAATTCTTGTGGCAACAGCAAACAGAAATGCCAGGGGCAGCATGGAGAGCTGCCTGTGCTGCTGTGTGTGAGCCAGGCTGTGCTGCCTTTGGCTGCAGCAGAGTTTGGGTTCTTCCCGGTGCCTGCTATGGGTCTGTACTCTGGATTTGTGCTGAACACGGGGGTGAGAATGTGGAGATGTTTCAAGGGGATGTGGGAAGGTGGGAAAGGACACAGCCAGGACAGGTGACCCCAGCTGACCAAGAGATGTCCCAGGCCATGGGACATCATCTATTGTTAAAATCAAGGTAGGATCTATGCAGTGCCTGTGCTTCACGTACTTCAGGCACATTTCTCTGCTATGATACTTTAAGAACTGCCAATTGATCAATTAATCAATCTGCCAATTAATTTGCAACAGAGAAAAGAATGTAAGAAATTCCTGGTGGCTGTCTTTATAGCAGAGGTGCTCCAGTCCTCTTATCAACTTCATGTCCTTCCTCTGGACATTCTCCAACAGTTCCATGTCCTCCTTATGTTAGCAGTGCCAGAACTGTGCTCAGTACTCCAGGTTATGAAAGTTCTGAGTTCATGGTCAAGCCCCAAGAAAAGCTACCCTTAGCATCACCCTCTCTGGGGCTGAGTGGGAGGTTTAAAATTCAGAGCACAATTCAAATTTATATCTGTAACTTTTTGGGAAATGATGGCCAAGATGGAGCAAGACAGACAACATGCCTGAATTCTCTGCATCTGAGGGAACCATGGTGTAAAAATGCTAGACAGATGTGTACTACAGTAGTGTGAAGTCTGTGGAAGAACGCCAAGAACATCTGTTTCCAATAAACATGCTCTCCCAAAGCCTAATCCATGAGAAATGGACACAAATGTCTGTTTCACATTTAGGGCAGAATGTGACTCAACAGTCTGGGCCCTGTGGCCACCACAAGACAAAGGCAGTGACGTCAAAGCCTTCTGCAACTGCATGCTGATCCCAGTCTGCTCTTAGCTTTTTCCAGGATTTATGGCAATGNCAACTGCATGCTGATCCCAGTCTGTGTAGATCCCAGTCTGCTCTTAGCGTGATGGTAATGCCTTTTTGCAGGATTTATGGCCTAAACTGTCATTTCCAGCTGCTGCCTTGTGCTCTACTCTCCAAAAGATTTTACTTTGACCACATAAGCAAGCACAAGAAGGGTAAGGCTAGACTGGACCAATATTAACTTGAGTTACACTTGGACATCCCTGCAGACTGAGGGACAGTGAGTGTCCCCTCCATCTGTGAACGCTCTGTTTTGAGGCAGACCCAACAGAAGGAGTGAACCCTGTGGCTGCTGCTGGGAAACTCCTGCCCCCCTCTTCTGGACATCTTGCAGGCAAAAATCTTCCTCTTCTTTGCGTGGTAGGGAAGAAAATCAAGCAAATGTTTCTGATTCCAGTAAAGAAACGTTTCAACAGCAGCACTTCACTGAATTCTCTGGCTTTAGCAGTTCAGTTCTTATTTTTGTATTATCTGGTAATTTAGATACAGCTGTTGTGGATTCTTCAGCCTGTGTTAGATATTCTCTGTACTCCCCAGAGTTTTGTATCCTGTTTCATACTTCTTCTCTTGTTTTTATCAGTTGTCACCTATTGTGCCTCAGTATTTTACTCTCGGGTACTTCAATTATATATGAATGTGATGTGCTTCACAGCAGCTACTTTCCATTTGCCATCTAAATATCTTTGTAGATGAATGTAGTAACCTACATTTAACTCCACAGGCAGTTGTGCAAATCTATTGCATTTCAGCTTTTGGGTTATGATGTGGTTATTTTGTCTGCTTGCTTTTATTTGATAATTGATTTCTAGATTTTTTTTTTAATCCTCTGCCTTCCCAATCAAAAATAAAATGGGAAAAGAGAAAAAAACTGACTGGTTAGGAAAGTCACAGAGCCTATTCCTAAACCTGGAGGGAAAGAGGCTGGCTTGGGATATTAGAGGGCTCATCTCTAGGGTTCAGTCATTTGGGCTCCCTTGGTGGTGCTCATTTACTTAAGTTCAGCAATATATTAAGAAAAGTTCTATTACAAGACAAGGTCACTTGTCTGGTTTCAGTGTCTTAGCAGAAGTAATTATTTGCAGAGCTGGTAACACCTCACCAGACTGATTTTCAGAAGTGCTTTCATGCCACAATTAAGCAGATTCTGTTTCCCCTGTACTCCTATAAATAAGACACTGTGAAAACAGAGAGGCAAGATCCCTGCTCTAGCATTGCCTACAGAGATAAAAGGCAGGTAAAGAAGGTGGCAGGCAAATGAGCTGGCATTAACATTTATAGGAATATCCTCTGACTATTTCCAGAAAATATCTGCAATCTCTGAGACACAAATATTTGTTTGATATTTTTGTAATCCTTTTATGTAAATATAAATACACTGAAGGAAAACCAAGTATACCTCACATCACGCTTCCCTGGGCTCCTTCTACACTATCACAGGATAGTGAAATAGAATTTAGTACCAAGTTCTTATAACTTTGAGGTCAGGCTCTAAGCCTTATTAATTATATGGAATAAGAATCAGTCCACTACATTTCATAAACCATTTTTATCAGTTTTTTTTTTTTCCTCAGCTGCTTGTCAGATATCTTTGCCTCAGTCTACAATATTTAGAAAATGTTCTGGGTAGAAAACATATACTGAAGAAAAATGAGCTGCCCACAAAGGTTATGGCTGACTACAAATGTTTTAAAGGTGTTCTCAGTTCTTAAAGTTACTTTGCAGAGAAGATAATGATCTTCTCAAACTCATGGAAAGTAGAGAGCTTTTGTGGAAGACTGAATTTTAGACTAATATAACAGATCCTTAAGCAGTCATCTTGCCGCTTGAATCTAAAAGTAAAATTTAATCTAATATGCCAGTATTCAGAAAAACATGTAAAACAATAAGCATATATTCTTGCAGGGAAAAAATCCCAATGCTAGAAGAACAGAGAATAGCTGCACTGGAGAAAAATATTCAAAAGAGAAGCCTTCAATTTATAGCAATAATACATCATATTTGTTTGGATTTTTGCTTTTCTAAATCCCATGAGCACCTAATGCTTCTTTTAGAGTATTTTGAAATAATTTTAAAAGTAAATAATTTGGTAGGACTGATTTGAGTGGCAGTCTGACTAATCAGGAAAACAGCATGAACAAACGGTAAGTAAATACAAATCAAAACACATCAAGAAATAAATGTCTGGAAAAAAAATCCCCAGCAATGCACTAGGGAATTCTCTGACTTCAAATCTGTGCAAATACAGATTGAACTTAAGATGTGTTGTTATTGGTTAAACAATTTTTAATGAAATATAAAGACCTATGTGCTCTTAAATGGATAATTTATGTGCAATGTTATTGTCTCCCAAGGTTTAATTAAATGTTTGCCTTGTGGCTAATCAGCTACAATTAATAAATGAAGCCTATATTCATGTCACTGATAGGGAAAGTTGAAATGGCCTCTACTGTAATTTCAGTATCACTTTTGTGTCTGGTTAATAACAACAATCTAATATATGAGAAACTTCCACAAAATAATTTGGTGGGGACACTGGGACAAAGTTCCTGTGGTATAAAGGGCAGGGTTACCACAATGCCTGATTTCATCTGTGGAGGTAAGTACCCAGCAGTACTGGATGTGGAAGTGTATGAGTGCTTTTCATCCCCAAAGTTTCCAAAATTCAATTTAAACACCTACTCTACCAAAAAAGGAGCAACATTTCCTAGCCCTATGGATAGAAAAGAGTTTACACCGTGAACATCCCTTAACCACCAGACCTACCAAACCCAAAGGTTATTTTCCTAGATATGACCTTTCCATGCCTTTTCACTCCTCCTACTTCAGAGTGCAAAACTTTGGAGTTTCAGCTTACTGGGGAATAAAATAAATAAGTCTGCCAGCTGAATATGAGCATCTCTTGCTGGTAGTCTTTCTTATTATCTCAAATCTTTTTTTTCACCAATTTAAGCATAATTTATCATACAAGGCACAGAACTGCACAGGATAATTCCACTGTCATTGCTTAAGTCATTCATTTTGATTGTACCTCCTTTGATTTAGTTAGATTCTCATTCAGCCACAAGCCATAGCTCATGCAGAATCATGAAATTCACTCAGAGGAGTCTGAAAGGCTGTAAATACTGCTGTCTTCCATTAGGATAAAGAAAGGCATAATTAATTGCTGTACAGTTAGAATATTGGCTGCATATTTTGTCTCAGGAAATGAAAACTTATTTAAGAATAACTTATTTCTCTTGGGGTTGTAAAGACATCTTTATCTGTACATCACTGTTCTTTTACCCAGGCTTCCTTTTATTATAGAATGAAGACTACACAAATTAATGTATTAGAACTATTTAGCTGAGCTGTCCATGGAACAGCTTGTCCCAACATACACCAGAATAAACAGAAAATCACACACTGAATACTGAAAATACAGCAGAGTTTTCTAAGTGTGATTACAGTGGCTTTTTCTCCCAATTACTAATATCAGTTCTAAACATAAAACATTTTTAAATGCTCTATAGGATAAACAGTCATAACCTAATTCTGATTGCAATTTCCTATTCAATCATGAAGGAGACCTTCAAACTCACTTGCCTGAGGCGCTGAGAAGCTCCAGGTCTTTGACGCTCATGAAAGGAAGATAACAACCACTCTTCAGGGGAGAGAGATTTTATTATACATACCCCGTGGGTTTTTTTTATCCTTTATCAAACTGCACCTTTGTGGACCTTTAATTTCTTAATGGGTTGTTTATCCTTTACCCCATAATTCATGATGATAAGCTAGATGTCACAGAGATATTGTTATGATGATGAAAAACTTGTACTGATGAGCTGAGTCAGTGATGTAGTTTGATTAACTTTTTATATAAATCTTTCTAGACAGCTTTCAAAAGAAGGCCAAACAAGTCAGTTGACAATGTTACAAATGTTTCAGTAGGTGAAAACCCATCTGATGCAGATCTATAAAAATACCTGAAATAAGTAAACAGAACCAGGAGGAGATATTGATGGCACAAATTTTAGTTTATCATGCTACTACTTTAACATACAAAGTGCATGCTGGGGCACTTTTGTCTGTAATGCATGTAGAATATAGGGCTTACAATGATATAAAGACTCAAGAGCATGATTTTGGAAAGCTGTATGAAAAGCATGATTTTGGAAAGCTGCAATTCCAACTTTCATGACTAATTTTATTAGGTGCTCTCAAATGCCAAGAAAATCTTTGTACATGGATTGCTACCTGGTAGCACGCTCAGTGTTGCCCCCCTCCAGTTCCCTGGTTTTTAACAATTTGGCCTTTCTTATTTTAGTTTTCTTCTTTTTTCACCATGATACTTTAGTTTTCACCAAGCCTTTCCCTCCTTCCTCCCTTCTAAAGCAAAGGACTGGGGACACTTCATGTTTGCAGCTTTTTTGTGTAGTGGATAAAAAGATTGATAAGAAATAGGAAACCCAGAACTACCAGAGACCAAAGATGGTCAGGCAGGCGGGAATCAAAATGATTCTTTTTCTAATGAGCAGAATTCAAGTGTTCAGTATCCAGGAGCATCCAGATATGTCCTGGTAAGTTTTGGGCATTCCTTTTTCATGTGACCATTAAAAGTGTACAAACATATTTCCTAAGGGCACCAGCTACTCATAATGATCAATACATTGCACTTTTTGTCTCTCTAGGTTACATTTTTGAATATGCCGATGTCTGAAATCAATTTTTTTCCCAAACAAATCAATTCTTCACACAGTTTTTGCAAAGAGCACCTGCTATAAAATATTGTCATTCCTTGGACATTATCCTTGCTTACAGAATTGGGAGAAAACCTACTCTAATGACAGGAACAGAGAGTGCTAGCAACTGGATTTTTTTTCCCATGGACAGACATCCTTTCTCTTTAGGACTTGCAGGCCAAACATTTCTAGGCACATTAAACTGGTGCCAGAACACAGCATTGTAATAGGAGTTGGTTTCATCCTTACCCACAGAAAGGCTACTGCCTCCTCATATTACTCTAGAGAGGGAGACTGCCTTTGATTCTGTGCTAAAGAGTGTTCTCTCTAGCTAACATATTGTTTGGCATGCAGGATCCTTTGAACACATCTCCATAAAAAAATTCTTACTTTGCTTCCAAGTCAAATGAATTATATATGTTTAACACAGGAGATGTAGCCATGGCATAAATGTCTGCTTGTGAAGTACTTCAGATATCATTCCAGAATATTAAGAGTAATTTAAAATCTCCTGGTTTATGTTTTCGGGTTTTAAAAGTTTTTTCCTAAGTTTATGTACAGGATACAAATAATTGTGTCATTGAAGAGCTTGATCCAAAAAGCCAAATGATAATAAGTCAAATGCTTTACTGAAATCTAATTAAATTACATCGATAAGCAAAACCTGCATCCTCATTAAGGCAGCAAAGTCTGGTTGCCAGGCTCTATTTTTCTGCCAGGATATATAGATTTTTTAGCAGAAGCCCACAGTAATTAGAAATATTTTTCTTCTTTTAAACTATTTGTTAACTGAGTTAACAATATTGTCTATTTTGCCTGATCAATGTCACATTGGTAAACTATAATTATCCCATTTATTCTTTTTAGGTATTAGAACAATACTAGCTTCATCCTCCTTTAAAAAGTCTTAGCGTTTCTAGAACTTCTGAACATTGATGGACATGTTCATTCCAAAAGCTTTAATGGCAGTTTTCTTCCAGTAACTGAACCATACTCCCTCATCTCTGAATAGAAAACAACTCTTCAACACTAAGAACATAATTACATGGGCTGCCCTCTTCCCATAACAAATATGTGTATCTTTAACATTTGCAGTTTGTCACTGATTAAGGTTTAAGCACTCATCTTAAGGCCTTAATAGGGTTTTTTACTATTCAGATAATTTTCTGTATTCTATACTTGCAAAAACCCTTCCAATTTCCTTATTTAATTCAGTTGACCTTATGTACATTTCCCTCATAACCGTTTACTTGCTACAGCAATTTCCTACAGTTCCTGCCTTTCAGTGCACATGACTGACAGCACATTCTTTCTCCAGCTTTGCAGATATTTGCCTTGTAAACCACCCTGGCTTTTTGGCAAACATATTCCTTAGATGTGGCATTCTGGCTGAGTGGGCATCTGCACTGCCACCCTTAAACAACTTCCAATTATGATTCTCCCACTTCAGATAAACTTTCTTCTCCCAACAGACTTACCTTGTATTTACCTTTATCAAATTAGCACTTCCAAAGGATTAAGTATATGTATTATTGGCTTGGACTTAATTCTGTTTGCACATATCAAATGTGATCAAACCATTATCAGTTATACCTAAGCTATGGCTAATTTTTAGTTCTGTGATCAATTCCTTTTCATCTGACAAGATGAGGTCTAATATAGAATTCCTCTGTGTTGGGTGCAACATTTTTCGAGTTTGGAAATTGACATTTTAAATATTTTGGAATTCCGAGTACATTTTAACACTGGCAGCATGAGACCTTCAGCATATGTCAGTCAGACTGAATTCACTCAGTACAGCAGTGCTTTCCTGTGTGTTGTGGGTGGGTAAGGCATAGGTCATGCTGTTCTCTAGTGTGATTTGATATCAGCTAAGTACCCTGTCACCTTCTGATTTATCCACTAGAACACTGACCCGTAAACATTCAGGATCCTTTGTTTCGATTGCCTTCAACTCAGAAACAGGTAATGCCATTTTTTAAGTGCTTTCTGTCCACTTGATCCTTCCAAAATAGATTATAGCAATTGATTCTGACATGCCTGTTTTCTGAACAGTTGTAGCAATAAAAACTAGGTCAAATCTGTGGTTAAAAAAATGATCTCCTGCCGGTGTCAAGTTTCCAACATGAAAAGAGAAGTCACTGAAAAATCTCTGCTCTTTATATTCTGTAACATCCCAACCGGGTTTCCCTTATAGATTTCATTTGTACATAGCAAAAGCTCATTGATTCCTTCTCAATATTTCCATTTCTGACCAACCCCCAGACATCCAAGCAGGCCAGCCCCTTAGAGCAGCTCCTTTGTGACAGTAAATTAAGCAGAAAACTCTCATCAACCTAAAGCGAAGACATTTTCCACGAACCCAATGCCTTCCTGTCGTCACTTACTCAGAGATTCAGTCTAATGTTTTTTTCTGCTTGCTCTTTCCCAATACTCAGAAGTCCTGAAAGATTTCAGGGAGGTTCAGAGGTCCTGGAAGGATGGAGAACAGAGATGATTCAGGGACTGGAGCATTGGTCTAACAGGTAAAGGCTGAGGGAGCTGGGCCAGTTCAGGGTTGAGATAACTGGGAGGGGATCTCAGGAAGGTCTCAGTGTGTGCAGGAGGGATGTGAGGAGGATGGAGCAGGCTCTGCTCAGTGGCGCTGGGCAATGGGACAAGAGGCAACGGCAGAAACCGATGCACAGGAACTTCCACCTGAACATGAGGGAGAACTTCTTTACTGAGCAGTGACCACACATGGAACAGACAGCCCAGAGAGGGTGTGGCTTCCCTCACTGAGATATTCAGGGACCATCTGGGCACAGTGCTGTGCCATGTGCTGTGGGACAACGCTGCTTAAACAGAGAAGTTGGACCAGATCACCCACTGGTCCGCCCGGCCCGTGAGGCGGCGGTGCCCGGCCCGTGAGGAGGCAGTGCCCGGCCCGTGAGGCGGCGGTGCCCGGCCCGTGAGNCCTAAAGCGCCGCCCGGCCCCTAAAGCGCCGCCCGGCCCCTGAGGCGCCGCCCGGCCCCGTTGCCGTGGCGAGCTCGCAGCGTCCCGTGAGGGATCGGGCCGGCGGAGAGCTCGCCCTGCGGCCGCGCCATGAGCCCAGGTCTGTGGGCCGGGAACTCCGGCTGAAGGGGTCCATTTTATCGGTACCGGAGCCAAGGGACGGGGTGTGTAGCGGGGCAGGTGAAGGCAGCAGCGGAGGGCGGCTGCCTTCCGAGAGCCTCAGGGACGGAGGGCATTGAGGATACGGGTCAGGCTGGGCCTTGACCTCGTCCAGGTCTCTTGGGCCAAATAGCATTTATCACGCTGGCTGTAAATTTCACAAATTTATTGTTAGTTTTTATTTTTTAAATTCAGTTTACACGATTACTTTCAGTGTAATAAAGCAGCCTGCAGTAAGTCTGTCCTGTCACGTTCTGATGTCCCCTTTTATCCAAGTAGCAGCAGATATGCCCACAGAGACAGCCGTGTGTTGTATCCTGCTCCCTCATCTCCTTCCCTCCCTGGGTATGACCACACATGGAACCTCAGAAAATGTGTAGGAAGAGCGAAGAGGCCAACAGGTCTCCCAAAAGGTGCTGGGAAAGGCACCATTGCTGTCAGCTCTGAGTTTTACCTCCGGCTGCACCTCAGAGCCATTACAGCCCATGGGAGAGTCCCTCCATCGCGGGAGGAAGTGAAGCACTCGCTTCTTTAGAAACAAACTGCATCACCTCACCTTTCCCTGAGTTCTGTGGGCGTTTGATTAAGTAAATAAGATGCAAGTTGGACTTTATAATAAAGGAGCAAGATGTAAAGTGGTCTTTAAATGACCAGCAATGAAATTTATTGAAATAGCACAGATTTCAGAAGGATGTGGTGCTGGTGCCTTCTGTCATGTCTGTGGTTGTAATTTACCTGTAAGAGCCAGTTACCTTGGAAATGAAGGAAATATGCCCTCCATTTCACTCTGAAAGCAATCTCCCACATCTAAAGTAAGTGTTCAGTTGGCCTTACTATAAAGCAGTTTGGGTTTGTTTTTTCCTCTCCCAAGCTTTAAGTTTGAAATAGGAGCCAGGGCAGTGTTTTAGTCCTTGTGAGGCTGAACCATGCTGAGAAAGATGTCTGAGTTTGTGCCTCATGTGAGACCTGTTCCTGATAGCCTCTTTTCCCACAGACTTGATTCCTGTGGTTGGGAACGTGGACTTGTGGTGTGCTCCAGCCCTGTGCTTGGTGGCAGTCCCCAGATTACAGCTCCCCATCAGGAGCTTTCTGTGGCTGCAGTGGTTCTGTGGGGGTCTCCTTTCAGCTGCTCCCCTCCTTTTCTGCCCCATAGCTGCAGTCAGTCCCCCTGCCTTGCCAAATTCATCAGCCTCCACTAAGGCTGTGTTCATTTTCCCACTTAATACCTCACAACAAAAATGCTTGTAGAAAGCTCTGCGTCTTCTCTGGGCTTCAAAGTTGTTCCAAAGTTTAATTACTATTTCTCACTAAATGGTATCTTCCTAAAAAGGGGTTTTCCTTTTTATATAGTTTTTGTATACAAATCTGTCATTCTCTGTGAGAAGTGTTGTCTTTCATAGTGATGAATTACCCTTATGCTTTTATTCTATTGATTTTTTTAATTTCTAGGACACTCTTCTGTTAAATTTTGCTGCCCCTAATTGCAGACCAGTTTATCTATGAATGATACCTTTTCCATTTCTGTAAAAATGTTATCATTAGTACGAGGCCCCAAAAGAATGACTTAGGAGAAATTTCCTATCCTGTCATCTTTTCAGCCTCTATTTCTCCTTATTATTCAGCTCTAAGTAACACAATTTAAAAAATTATTTCATTATAACCACAGCAAAATACTGCATCAGTGAAATGGCTTTTGATCCCAGAAAGGCTAATAGATAAAATATCTGCTAGTCTGATGCTGATCATTCAGTACCAAATTGATTCAGATCTAATACTTATTTCCCAAAAAATAAATTTCTTTTCACTAAATGTAGCAAATAGTTAAATTCTTTCCCCCCCTCTTATTATATTCTGTTTTTCCATCCCTATTAAAAGTTTATGCCTTCAGGCCTACCAGCAGGGCATGCAATACCTACATTAAACCAAATTTAAAAGTAAGGGTGCTCCTGCTGCTAACGTCCTCAGATCACAGACATGCAAAATGAAGGAACTGGCAGCTGAAACTTTAATGGTAGAAGTGTAGACTGAATACTTGGGGAAAAAACACAGTAGCTCTATATGACAAAAAAGTCCTATTAGCATTTATGTACTTCAAAATGACAAGCCAGACAATTCTAAATAACTGCAGGGCTTTTGGTTTTTGTTTTAAGTAAAACCCCGTGTTGTAAGTATAGCATTACTTACATTTTTTTCCTTCAAAAGCTTGTTTCTATTACGATTATGTAGGATTTTGAACATTAACACAGTGCCTGTCGTTGCTTTGCACCCTGTATATTCCATCGTTTGCCCATGTTGTGTATTAACTTAAAATATTATCAGTACTTGGACCTAGACAGCTTGAGGAAGCACAGGGAACCCTGTGCAGGTTCCTGAATCAGCTGTCCCTAGGGAAATCAGAAACCCCTCAGGGAAAGAGAGAAAACCAGGGAAAGTTCAACAAGGACCATTCCTTGGTGTTATGTCCTACTGAAGTAATGCTGCGGTTTGTGTGAACTGCAGTTGGGTTTTAGTGCACTGAAAATGACAGAGAGTGGGCTGGGAGGCAGCACAGGAAGGAACAGAGAGCACATTGCTGTGAAGGGGTTGTTCCAAGTGATGTTGGTTCTGTTTGTTTGCTTTAGTCAAGATGAAGATATTGCCTGAAGCCATCCTGCAAAGCCCCGGGGAACATCCCAAGTTCCTAGAGCAGCCTGTTTGCCCCCCGTTAGACTTTGCAAGGTGGGTACCTCTTCTCTTTCAAAGCATCACTTGTGCTGTGAACAGCTTCAATCAGTCGTGCCAAAGTGACAAATTATCTTTGCTCTTTTGCAATATTTAAAACGACAAAATTCATAGGCAAGCAAATTCTCTCTTAGGAACGTTCCACAATTAAAAGAGAACCAAAAAGAAGGTTCCAATGGATTAAAATGCATTTCTCGTTAATAACTGAGTGATTTAATATTAAATAAAGGCCAACTTAGAGGTGAAGTAGACTCTTTTTATGCACTGTATGAAGTACTGTAAGTCATTATGGAAACACCAGAGAAATAAGGATAAAGCAGCTTGGAAAAGGCAAGTGACAACATCTGGAAGAAAAGAAACAATGTCTTTTAGCAAATGCCATCCTCATCTGGATTTTTACAATCCTGTAAAAAGAAACAATGTCTGTTCCAAGTCACAGTCTCTTTGCTTCACACTGAGTAATTAATTAATTTACTTTAATGTTTTTAATTCCCATTGCATATTGGAAGCCACAACGATTTTCTTGAGTTGATGCAGTGTCCTAGTGTATATTTTCCTGAGTATCCCCCGCCCATATTTCCTGTGTACAATACAGGTTATTACAAAACCTATGTAAAAAGTTTTTTGGGTTTTTTTTTTCTCTTTGCAGTAGTTTTCTTTAAGTTTAAGTGTGTTACCAATCAGAAGTCAGTTCATACTTCAGCTACAAGGCAGGTGGAATTTTAAACTGTATATGATTCTAAGGGGTTTTTTTTAATTTATTAAGATACCTTTATAAAGACAATGGAAAGGCGTCATGACTTTCACTTGAAGTTCACTGTTTCAGTTTGGGCGTTTTGACTTTCTCTCTCTTCTTCCAAAGATCTTCCTAAATTTTAATTATTCTGGTGTGAAAATTTTGATATTGAATACATTTTGGTGTTGATTATAAATGAATTTTCATGGCAACATCCATAAGGTGTACATTTAGCCAGATCAGCAGCAACTCCTATGAGTTAGGTGCAGCCTGGAAGCACAAGCCTCTGCTGCAGCAAATTCTGGAACAAATTTAACAGCACTATTTGTGAGGGAAGTTTTCACTGTTACATTGTTTTAAATACAGATATGTCAAAATATCTCTGCTTTGCTTAGCTATTTTGTTTTCATTTAAATGAACTTTGTGAAGTGTCTTTGGTATTCTCAGAGTAATAAGAAGCGTGACGCTTATATTAGCTAACATTATGAAAAGAGTTTACTCCCTTCACTGTAATGAAAGACAGCAGTGTAATGCAGACAGAGAAAGAGCAAAGTAATGGATTTATGTGGAGCACTAATGCTGGATTTCTTTTATCTTTGAGTGATTAACCAGACAATCTCTGTGCTCTTTCTCAGAAGAATAGAGATAAATTCTCATTACTTCGATAAAGATAACATCCTCTGCAGCTGGGATATCAGATTCTTGTGGGCAGTAAGCACCTTTTAGCCTTTCCAGGCATCTCGTGTGTGTCAGAGTGGAGATGCAGAGGAACAGTGGCTGAAGTGAGAGATGAAATGGGGCACAGTTCAAATTCTAAACCTCCATCCATGCACCCTGAAATTTTGCATTATTTTAATGACCTTCTGATTATCCCCTCAGTGGAGCACCTTCTGCTCAAACTGTGGGAAGCCAGGAGCAGTATTGAAAGATTGCACTGCACCAAGGAAAACATTTTGAGTTGAATTTGGGAATTCTGTTCTTGATTGGCTTTTCTTTTCAATTTTGAAGAAGGTAAATATGAAATAGATTGGACCATTCTGGTCCATACTGATAATACAAAAATATAACAGTTCTGATTTAGGAAACAGTTTAAATATGAATAGCTTAATCAATTATTACTGATTTAGCTAATACACAGTTTCTTCTAGTTTAGACAGAAATATCAGATAACCAGATCCCTGAAAGCTAATACCACCTCTGTTTTCTTTCACAACTAAAGATCTCAACTAGCTACGGACCAAAAAATTAAAAAGATATTTGTATGTGCTTATAGAATGTCTGATATATTACTTTGTCAATATTTCAGTGTTTAGCTCTACTTGGCAATGATAATATATTATACATGCTGCAGAAGTCTGTGTTAGCACCTTACAGTGTTTCTTTTCTTTTTTTTCATTTAAATTTAGGATTCATTTGATCAAAGACAAAGATGCCATAGATGATTATTTGGCGAAGAATATCAAAGGGGTGTCACAAGAAGAAGCCGCTGCGTAAGTTGGCTTTTTCGAGGCATTTTAACATCCATAAGTTTATTGTTTCCTTTGTTTCTAGTTATCATAGTAATTTAAATTTAAAGTTCCCTAGGCCCTACCCTTTTTTGTGGAACTTGGCATTTAAAAATTGAAGTGGGTATTAAATAATGATGTTTCAATTTCTCCTGATGTTAAATATATCAAAGCGTTTATCTCCTTGGTTTTACTAATTTGTATATTTACTAATTAGGTCAGATTTGTAACATTGTTGTTAAGATTGTGTCAATAATTATTATATTGTGCTGCCTTT
Source organism: Cisticola juncidis (assembly GCA_013400215.1). Lineage (NCBI taxonomy): Eukaryota > Metazoa > Chordata > Aves > Passeriformes > Cisticolidae > Cisticola > Cisticola juncidis. The sequence continues at coordinate 19,403 of VXBR01009227.1, read as the reverse complement.
TTCTTTCCCCTTCTCTTTTTTTTCTGAGCCTTTGTGAAATATCTCCTTTGGGGTGGGAGCTTAGTGTACCAACATACACGTTCCTGTAATTTTGAATTACTATTTAGCCAAGCCCAAGTGCTGACTTCTGTGGTGAAGCATTTAATACCCCATTAGTTATTTAAAAACCCAGCGAATGAAAGAAATCTAGATAACTTTTGATTTCTTACAGCTGAGGTATTTACATTTAGAAGTTACAAGAGACTATGAGTGACTTATTCTTCTCGAGTCTTTTAACAGATCTGGGGTTCAGCACCATCAAAATTAATGAATGAATTCTAACAAAGTGGATTTCTGGTTCTTAAGTGAGCTGATTTATTTATTTCAATATTTAAATAATAAAAGGATGCATATACAAGGGCTCTAGGCACCTCAACAATGAATATTGCAGGATCACCCTTGCAGCATAAAAACATTCTACCAGTCAGACAGGAATTCCACCAGCTAGCTTCTTGCACAATACGCTTCTTTTCTCCTTCCTAGCCTAAGAGAGTGCCTGCAAACCTTCCGTAAAAGCTCATACATTGAAATCCAGAAGTATCAGCCCTGAGGGGCAGACACAGACCCAGGCACGTTCTCTGCTGTCCCCACTGTGGAAGTGCTCACTGCACTCCAGTGACTGTCCCAGGCTGCCTTCCCAGGGAGCCCCTCCGTCCCACCCCGGGGGATTCCACACACCCCTGCTCCCCTGAGGGCAGTACACAGGCAGTCACTGCTTCTTTAGGATGGCCTCGAGGGTTCAGAGGGCATACAAAAAAAATGCAAAAAATCCTCCAAATGATGTTATTATATCCAAACGCTGAGTCTGAACGTTGTGGGAAAGGAAACCATCAGGACATCCACAATGAAGTAAGAATTTTGTCATCTGTTCTGCAATACCTACACAAAGTGGAGTTCTCTTACAGTTTTATAAGAGGCTGTTTTTCCAAAGTTACCAAAGCCTCTTAAAAGATTAAACTGAAATATCATATATATTCTGGCTTATTTCTCTGGAGATTGTTAAAGTACCTACTTTAAAAGGTTACATTCATGTTCTGTGCATTTAATTCTTCTTGGAATTTTAGCTTTTGATAATATATCAGCAGTTATGAAATTTCTCTCTGTATATATAATTTACTGATGCTCTTCCACAACCTTGATAAAATCAATCAGGAGCAAACAAAAGGTAACAAACTAACTACACAGCTGCATTAATGCTATTCTAATTTAGGCAGAAAAAACTAAATACATCAAATGTAATCTAAACCAAATTTATTAGGTAAGGCAATGCCCTCTCTGTAAATGATCTTCCTGAAATCAGTGTGATGCTTGGCATGTCTCAGCAGGCAATGGGAGTTATTATTTTAAAAATGTGAGAGATGGTGTGTAATATGCTGTGTAGTTCTTCAATATTGTTTCCATTCCAGAAGCAATAATTGCACTTCTTTTTAAAAGGACTGCATTTCCTTCCTCTGACATATAAATATCTGTACTTTTGTTTAATATGGAGGTTAACTTAATATGCCAGTGATTATTTCGTCAAGACAAATTGATGTAGCCACAATCCTGCTTAATATTAAACACCCTTTATTTAAAATGTACGTTAGGCAAACAACAGATTTATTATCTTCTAAATAAAGGAGTATAGAGGTAGTGTCACATTTATGGGAAATGCAATGGTCTTTCAAATAGTTCTCTAAAATCTGTCCTTCACAATATTCCTTAAAATTGAGATGAACTATTGAAGGAAAAATGTTGCAGTTATTCTTGTACTGTAAAATATTGTTCTGCGTTCCAAACTTCACCAAAAGAGAAGAATTCCATTAAGTGTGCTCATGACATCATCTCTGTTTTTCTGTGGAAAAATGAGGAAATGTTTTTCAGTTTTTTTCTTTGTAATAATTTTTTGTCCCAGGTTGATATGATAGATAAGGGAGGAAAAAAAGTTCTTAAGAAAGATAGTACTTTAATTATATTAAAACAGGATATTGCTTTGTTTTTCCATTGATTTTGCTTTGCTTCCTTCTCAAAGATTGAACTTGAAGAGTGAGTGTGGTGCAAGGATCTGGAAATGCAAAAGCAGTAAAAGTTCATTAATGCAGCTTTGAGTGCTTTCTTGCCACAGAATCAGGCTTTTGTGAGAGGAAGATGGCTGATCCCGTGGCCTTCGCTGGGCTTTCCCTGATACTTTCTGTTCTTAGTCCTGACTCACCAAGTCATTAACAGCTCAAAGTCAGATTGCAGTAAAAATTAAAAACAGAGTCAAGAAGTTCACCATGAACTGTGAAGTAAAGCATTTTTCATCAAGAGATTGATTCCAGGATTGAATCTTCAAATTAGTTTAGAGCCCAAAATGGGCCAGAATTTGATATTGTTCTTGTTGCCTGATCTTTTAGTCAGGGCCAGAAAGATCAAGGAACAGTTCTCTCCTCTCCATACAAATGGAAATTGTGGAAAGAGGACCGTGTCATCAAGAAAGAGTTGAAGACTAGAAAGAAAAACTTTGAAATGCATTTGATGAGAGGAATAACTTTCCTTGGCAGTAACCAAAAAATAATTACCTTAGTGATATTGCTACACGTATTTTAAATACATGTGAATTGAATGATGGAGTTTCACTGTCCTCAAGACTCTGGTGGTCAAGTGAAATCCAAATTATTTATTGTAGAGATGATAAAGGCTCACCTAGGTATGCAGAAATTTGTATTTGTGTTTTCTGTCTCATGAGTGGTGGATCAGTGTTGTGGAACGCTTGCTTGATAAATCCGTGTCAGTAAAGACGCTCTGAGATGACTTTTTTCAGGCAGGAGACAACATTCTCTTACATGCATTCTGTCAGATGTTTCTGAGATACAGCAGGCTGGAATTCTCCAATGGCTGGCCCACTTCAGGATTAGCTGAAACAGAAAAAGGCAGAGCCTTTCATTCTCAGATGTGCTCTGTCCCCTGGAGCAGTTGTTGGCCATCTCTGCCAATTCTGGGAAGGTGGATCATTAAACTACTTTTCAGACTGTTGACTGCAAAATGGAACATAAAATTCTGCTCTAGCAGCGATGAGTGGTGAATATAGTGAAGTACAGCTTCTGTAAACTCGCTGCAAAAAGAGCAGAGGGGCTTCCAGCCAAGTTTAACTGACCCAGGTTAATAACCCCAGCCTGAGCCCCATCTTCCAGGATCCAGACAAGTGCTTTAGAGTAAGGTGAATGGTAATTCTGAAGCACCTGTTTATTGCTTATAGAGAGACCACAGGGTGATGAGCTCAGATGTAGACACATAATTTACTCTCAGTCCCACACTGCAGAACTGTGGAAATTTGAAACTGTAAAAAGGATGAGGCAGTGGTCTTAGAGACTGATTCCTGAGGCAGCATTTTACAGGAAGCTGTCAGCTGCAGAACAGAGGCAAGCTGGCACCCATTTTAAAACTTCTCTTGGTGCCATCTGAGAAAAGATTATTTTTCCATTCTTCAGTCAGAGACAAATTATTTACTACCAAGTTTCTGTTCTTTTCAGCATCAGCATCAGCTAGGTAGAGCTAAGGAAAAAAGATGTGGGAACATTTATGAGAGATTAAGTTTTAGAGGAGTTTGTGGAAATAAACTACGACACAAAATCCCCATGCATAAGCTAAGCCCCTGATTTTAGTAGCTGTCACCTCTACTTCTTTCCCTTTCCTCCTCAGTCCCAGCAAGACTCTGCTGTTCTTCCTGATGTTGGTCTTTGAAAAGAACCTGTGAGCACCTTATGGCCCTCTGTGTTCACATTGCCCTGCCTGAAAACTGGTGCAATGTTGTGTAAACTCATGTACGTTTTATGAGGGTATTTCTTCACTTTTAGATACTAAAAACTATGGAAGAGGCTAAGTCAGAACCAAAGAAATTTATTCTTTCATGGTAAAAGAAATTTTAAATTAAGGCACTCTGTCCCAAACTCCCTGCTGGTTGTGGAAAGGGAGATGGCACAAGTCACTTAGTGAGCTAGATGATAAATTTTAAATTCCTTTCACAATATTATTTAAATATGTATTTTTTTCAGTCTGAATAATTCCTAACAATCTCGCTTGCCATGACCAGGATTCAATGTTTATTAAACAACTTTCAAAAAGAGATTTTTAGAACTTAGAGGCACACATTCTTTTTGGTCAAATGAGTGATGTCTGTGAATTTTGGGCCTGATAAGCATATTATTTAGTGTAATTAGGCAGTGATCTGAAGAACAGAACTGTGTAGGAAGCAAATGGTTTGCCTTTCCTAAAGAAACTTCTCTGTGCGTTTGTGTAATGTGAAAGATTTTTCTTGAAAAGGTTAAAAAAAGTTCTAATCAACTTCTGTACATTATGTAGAACTTCATTTTCTAAACTCTGCAAAAGAAAGTTTCATATTTAATGGGAAGTCATGAATTATTCCATTTATTATCTACTTCCTCCTTTCAAAGACATGATCTGGATAAAAGGCGGGGTGAATAATTTCAAAAAATACAATACATTTTTAATGGGAAGGTGCAAACTACAGATTCTCATGACTATTAGCAAGTATAGAGGAAACAGAATTTTACTTGCAAAAACTCATCAAACTCTTGCAAAGATAAAATACATGACATACTTTAATAAAGAAGAACACAGTGAGCTGAAGTTTTTCTTTTTTTATGTAACTTGTTGTTTTTACTAAGTCTGGTCTTATGGCTTTTTGGTGCTTTCATTTCACAATAGTTCAACAATATTTACTACTGAAGATAATGTACAAGCACTACACAACTGACTTCTGGTTTTAAAACACTCCATAAAGGTGAAGCATCTCTAACACACAAAAAGAGACTGAGATAAAGAAAGATTGTCTAATCTGCCTTGGCACAGTCATGACTTCCTAATAATTTTCCCAGTGAATCCTGCATTGTGTAAAATCCTCTTTTTTCCTTTTTTCTCAGTCTCCATGTGGTCTATTTGTCCTTATCCCACTGAGTAAATTCAGCTGGGGACTTGAATAAGAGATCTAAACAACAGCAAAAGTACTGGAGGCATTGTTCGTGTCAATACTGCAATAAATGCAGAGCTTGTATGGCTTGTAACAGCAGTGAGAAGTTACAGAAAGTAAATAATGATGTTTATCTGTCTGCACACTGTAAAGAAACTTGCAGAGAAATAGAACTGATATCTTGCAAGTCAAAGGGAAAGGATTCCACACTCACCTGTTTCTACCTCTCAGTCCATCAGGTCAGCTCTGAAATAAAGGAGGGGAGCTGAGAAATACTTCATTTTGATAACCAGTAGTCCATAAAATATGGTTGGAATTCCTTTTGGTTAAGGAACATTATTAATCTAGAAAGAAAAGCAGAAAGATTAATGAAGATTTTTTTTTTCTGATTATGATGGAAATAATCACAGGAGTGTGTACTTTTGTAAGATGAACATTTTTATAAGGGTAGAACTTTTATTTTTATTTTTAGTGTTTTCTTTGCATTTATGTTTAGAGACAGAATGTTTCAAAAGTTCATTGCTAAATTTAAATTTCCATTTTCTGGGTTAATGAGGATTCTTAATTATTACAGTGCTTACATTCATTTTAAAACACTTTTTCTCTGTCATCCTTTGATGTTTATAATTGATTAATTTTTCATTTTATGTAGCTTTGAACAAAAGGGAGTTCAATATATGTGTTCTTTGTGGGATCCTACTGACAGGGTGTGTATCCCCCTTTGATTTCGTGATTTAGGTTAAAGTGTGGCTTGACAACAATCCAGTGACTGAGGCAGCACATGAAAAACGCTGCACTGCTAGAGCTGAAAGTCCTTGTACCTATATATATTGTATAAAGTAGCTACATCTGCTTTATATATTATTTTCATCTTTCTGTTAATAGTTCTGGATAGCTCCATAAAGCTTTCCTTCTTTAAAATATCTGTATTGTTACAAGTCCAAGTGACGTTCTTCCCTCCCACAACGTGTACAAATTTTCGTGCAGTATTTTCTATTTATAATTAGAATAGGGAATCCTTTTTATAACATCTGGGGGGTTGTGAATTTATTCTTTTTTGTATAGAGGATATTAGCTATTTCAAGTTCATAATTTGGAATTAAAAAGCAGGCATCCCACCCCAATTTAATTTAACACTCAGCTTTAGTAGTAAAATATTCTGAAGTGTAAGCTGTCTATTACTGCTTAATGGCATTTACTGTACTGTCATATCTTTTTTTAATGAGATTACTATAGTCTACAATTTAACATATTACCATCCAGTAAATATTTCATTAAAAGAGAAGTATTTAAACGGACAGTCTTTATGGCAGGATTGAAGAGGCTGTGCCCTGACGCAGTGAAACAGCTCTGTAGCAGTAGCAGTACGTGGTGCTGCAGTGTGCCAAGGGCTTCACTTCCCAAATACCTGTGTGGGTAAATGTTCCCAGAGGGTTGGGGTGAGGATTGGGGTGGCACAGGGCCTGGGTGGGTTTTGGGTTATCTGTGTGCACCTTTGGGGGCTGCAGCCCCAGACGGGGCTGTGCGGACATCTCAGAGTGAGTGCAGGGAGTGACACCACTGGAACCTGGGTACCAAAGCCTCACCTTCCACATTTTCCATCCTGTGCTCAGCAATTCCCTGCACGAACTAGAACTCATTTTGGGCCTGGGTCACCAACGGTGCTGCTAAACTGTCCTTGGTTTTTTGGCTGTCCAGCTATAATTAAATAATTCTACTTTCAATTCCTAGGGCAGAGCAGCCCAAACTTACAAATACAGCAGCAATATCTTACAGCATATTTGGCTTTTTCGTGCTTTATGTACTATATTTATTTTACTTAATGTATATATTTTTCAAATTTTAGGGAGGAAATGTTGATATTTCCATGTTTATGATGTGGGTTTTTCCATATAGGTTAAGCACAAAGTAGCTAAGTATTCACATACTTTATGTAATCTTAATTTTCTTGTAGATTTATAGACAGGAACTGGGGAAGTAAAATAAATTTGTTTAAATAAACTTAAGCAAAAATATCTTTATTATTTTTTCATAATTTTGTGATGCTTATCTAAGGCATTTATATCAGTCATTGGCTTGCCAACTGCAGAAGGAAATCCCAAGTGGATGAAACCTATTTGAATACAGTTTTTAAACATTATAATAATTGGTAGAGTAATTATTTTACACTGGGAGTACACTTTAATATTTTATATCCTCTCGTTGTTTAATCCATGCCATTTTGTTCATTACAAAATGGGATTGCTGCAGTACAGTGTAAGTGCTTGTATTGTAATCAGCAGCTGGAATTAACTGGAAGTATTATTAAGCCCTAAAAAAATCTAAAGATGTGAAAGCTAATATTTATATATATATATAAATCTGGCATCTAAAAATAGTAGTCTTCTGGATTTATTTTGTATATCTGTAATTGACCAAATCAGACAGGAGGCATGGAGCATTAAGCTCCTGATAAATTATTCTGTTATGGTATACTGACTATGTGGATTATTTCTACCACCAGTTCCTGCTTCTTGGCCTCTTAATTTCCTTTTCCTGTCCTCTCTTGCAGTGTACAGGGTAAAATGCAAATAGCCTTAATGTGAAGGATTTTAAGTAAAGGAGAATGTTGTGTGATGCTATCCCAGCATTGCTTAAGGTTCTTGTACAAGTGTAATACCATAATACAGGAAAGTCCTTGAGACTGGAACAGCAGTGTAATTTCATTAATCTCACTGAACACTTAATATTTATTACTCTTGTACTGGTAAAGGCAGATTAGAGTCAGGTTCCCGTGATTTCTCTGCATGACTCTAGATTGTTTTGCAATAGCAATGATAATGCAGAAAGAAATCCATATGAGAAAATTACTGAAGCAGCTTACAGTTTAGGAAAAAATTAGAATGTCTGTAGCAATATCCAGGTACACCTAAATTAAGCACAGTCTTAACAGCAGCAGTGTCTTTCGAAGCTCACAGATCCACATTCAGTGAGCAGCTCCTTCCACCCGTGTGAGATTACACGGCACAAAATCAGCACCGGTACCAAGGGTCTTCTGAAATGGCAACTCGAACTTTTGGTGATTTATTTGGTGCTGGAAACCCTTGTGACACACAACCCCCATCATGACATGGAGACTCAGAAGCTCACAGAATTTTTGAATCCTTTCTGATGGAATGCTGCATCCCCCTGGATCTGGTGAAGGACCAGATCCACATGGAGCTCACTGCCCAGCCGGTGTAAATAAACATTTAGCAGCACCAGCAGGTAGCAGCAATGACAGAAATGAGCTCACAGGCAGAGGATCGGGGATCTTAGCATCACCTGGCACTGTGGTGAATGTTGTGCTTCTCATCTGTTGAGTTTCATGCAGGAAAAAACCCAAACAATTCTGCTTTAAACTAAAACCAGATTAATCGGTATCTCTTTTCTAACCATAAATTCATAGAGATGCTCCAAATATCATTTAAAAAATAGTTTGCTTCAAAACAATCCACCTGAAACCTTTTTCTGTGGCGCGATCTCATGACCACCCTGTGGGAGGGAGGACTTCAGGTTCGCAGTCACATCACATTCAGTTTTAGAATGAAACCCGCATGACCTTACAGGGCTGACACATTCCAGGGCTTGCCGGCCACCGTGCGGGCTGGGCGGGCGCCTTGGTAGCCCCGTGCTCGGTGCTCTGTGCCCGGTGCTCTGTGCCCGGTGCCCTGCCCCCGTGCCCGGTGCCCCGTGCCCCGTTCCCGGTGCTCTGTGCCCGGTGCCGGTGCCCGGCCGTGCCCTTTGTCGTGCCCGGTGCCCGGTGCCCCGTGTCCCGTGCCCGGTGCCCCGTGTCCCGTGCCCGGTGCCGGTGCCCGGCCGTGCCCTTTGTCGTGCCCGGGGTGGCGCTCCCCGCCTGCAGTTTCCCGCATTTCCAGTAGATGCCCCCAGAGACCACCGAACCCCGCATGGCTCCGCTCCGAGCACAGCCGAGGGCACGCACGCTGCTCTCCCTTCGCCCCTGGAGATAACAGATTCCATCAAAGGAAACCTCAACTCGCCGCGGACGAATGCAGGAAAATAAACTCGCTTCTTTAACAATAACCCATAATTTGTTAGCTAGCAAGGTTCGAAAGTGTTTAGAGTAAGGATGGTTATTAACGTACTACGCTAATGCCAACTGTGGGAGTTTATAAATTAAATCACAGAATTATAGAGTATCCTGAGTTGGAGGGAGCCGTAGGTGTCAGGTTCTGATACTGATATTGGAAATCAAGTGATCTTTAGTTATCTAAAACGTGAGTTGTTCTGCTTAGCCTCACATTTTACATGCTGCTTGTAAAAGCAGGAGGGAAAGTGTTTTGAGAATTGAGGACTGAGGAGTCATAGTTTATCTCAAGGTTTATCTCATGAAAAGTTTACTGCTCGCACCTACACCACTCTGTTCAAAAGAAGTGTTTGATGGAGAAAAAAGAAGGGACCCTGGAATTTTCATCTGGAAACACTTTGATAACTGTAACAATTTCAGATTTCATTGCAGTGTCAAACTATTTTAGGTAATACAAATACATTTATCCCTATAATACCATTAATCTCTTGCCCAGTTTTATTATTTGTGTGTGATCAGTCACTTGTGGCTTATAGATTAGAGAAACTTAAGGAAATAACAGTATTATTATTGTGTGCTTTGTGCATTATAACTGATAGATGACTTTTATTTTTATGCCACTAAATTTGAAGGGTTTTACAGAAGCTAGCTTCATTGCTTGTGTGCTAAAATCAGCCCTCTTTGCCTCAGAAAAAATGTGCTCTGCACAGTAGGATTACCTCAGCATTGTTTCAATTTCTCAATTAATTGGGATGGGATTTATCAAAACACTCTTGACACTGGTTTTTAAAAATGACATGTTTTATTATATGCTTTGTTTTCCTGTACTGGTTTGCTAATAATGCTTTCTTGTGGGGAAAATGTGCTTTGACTTCAAGTAAAACATATCAGTCTACAGAAAATAGCATGTTACATGGACACAGTGTTTATATTTGTATGAATACAGTTCTGTGCTCAGCGAGTGGTAAAAATTCCCTGAATGACATTTTGGGTAGTGACTGCTGAGATCTTTTAGCACTACTTCCTTTTTTACTTCCAGTGCCTCTCCTGATCTAATGCATGCACACACACAAACATATATGGATCCTATTGCATAAATAAACAGGCATGTACTGTTATTCCACTTCTCAGAGTTATATCACTGCAGGGGTCAGTCCTAGGCCTTTGGAAGTTGGTAGGAATTTTTTACCTATGCTCATCAGGGTTTGGTTATTTTATTTTTATTTATTACATAGAATTTTTAAACAGGAAAGAAAAAAGTATTCCATATAAAAAATAAAAATATATTGCATAGTATTAGCATAGTATCCTTACGGTATTTTGAAGCTATATACTGTACATTTGGTATACGTCAAATATAGCAAATTAAAATTTAAATGTTCAAACATATTTCTCATATGCTTTTATAAGATAAATGTTGTAAATTTTTGTAGTGCAGAATAGATATATCTTTTCCCTTATCTGTGTGAACAATGTGTGATTTTCAATCTCAAAACCCATCTATTTATATATTAAACACAAATTCAGTACTGTCTGGTCTAAACTGTATCAGGATTTTTTAATATTTTTATGCCCAGTTCTGCAACTGAAATGTGAAAAATGCATGTGAAGGATTAATGTGCATCTGTGTAGTGAGAGATTTTAACTATGTCAAATATGAAATAATGCAGATTATTTGCTCCCTACATCTTGCACTGCTATTTTATTGACATCCAGCTAAAAAGTTTTTCTCATCACTTCCATCTTACCAACATTGTCAAAGAATTGCAGTAGCTCTGTTTAAGATCAAAGTATTACCTCATTGGGCTGTTATTTATTGCACCTGAATTTACTACATACACTATCAATCTCATTTTTCAGAATTCCATATTTATTTTAAAGCTGAGATAATTGGAATTTAAGTGGATTTTAATCTAAAGGGACTTGAAAACAGTTTGGAAACTTAATGAAATACACAAGATAAAGGTAGCACATTTGGGTCCTTGCCATTTTACTGGGGTAAAGGTTGGTCCTCCCAGGCTGGACAAGCATCCCTGCAAGCCTTTAATTTACCTCTGCACCTTTGCATTGCTGTGCCATTGGACTCATCTTTTTCTCCAGCACAGGACACAGCGATTGCTTCATGCCACATCAAAGAAATATTTTGATTATTTCCATAAATAATACCTCCAGAGGTGTATTACCACTTGAGGATATTTTATCAGAGTTTATGAAGGTGCTAACTTCAATAAAAATTCATCATAGCATCATTTGATAGTGAAACTGGTGAGAAATTATCCGACTGTTACATCACTAACCAGCTGAAGTTATATGCTAAATGGAAGGAAAATAATATCTAATTATGTTTCTGGCATAGCATTTGTTTGACATTTTTAGGCCAAGCCATCCTGTCCTACAGCAAAACTTTTATTTAATTTAATGTGTATCTATAACAACATCTACATATAACATATAGCAACATATCTCTAAAATACAATAACAGTGTTATCTATAACAACGTTTGTTGTTTTGGCACCTGCCTCAATTGTCCCTGTGCACTGTCATAAAGCAAACTGAGGGTTCATTGTGAACTAATGTAAACATGAGGGGGGTTCCCATCAGTCAGCCTTTTTTACCAAACACCACCTAAAGAATACCAGGGTGTTTTTTGCCGTGTTTTCAATGGATTTATTGGTATTTATTGATTATTGCCAAGTTTGCTTCACTAGGCTATGGCATCTGCAATCAGGTTTTAGCAGATCTCTTTTTGAGCAGGGGAAATAATGCCCACTCCGTGCTGCTGAGCTGCACAGGTCTCTTCTGAAAGCTGCTGTAGTTATCCACACTTATTTGGCGAGGTGCAGAACAGAATAGAGGTTTAAAGGCTTCAAACCTGCCTTTCTTATTCCCAGTTACAGGAACTCGTACAAGAAGAACATCTGCATCGCCATGCTGCGCCAGGGTTATCACAAGTCCTTCCGCGAGCTGCTCGCTCTGATCCAGAAGTGGCATGCCCTGAGGGAGGCCGCGGGGCCCGGCTCGGCCATATGGCACGAGCGGGCCCTGGAGGAGCAGCCCGACAAGCTGGACCAGCTCCACCACCTCCTGACCGCGGCCGAGGCGGCGCGGAGAGCAGGTACCGGGGCTCCGGGGCTCCGGGGCACCGCGGGGCGGCAGCGCCCGGGGAGCGCAGGGGCACCGGGGCGGGAGGAGCCGCCAGCGCCCGGGGAGCTCCCGGAGCGTTTCGTGTACGCAGTGAAACGCTGCAGCCTCAGTCAGCTGAGCTGGATTCATAGAATAAATGATTAGCAACTGCAGATATCAGCAGAGGTTTGGTGAAGAAGGAAAAAAAAAGGGAAAAACACGCAGAGCGCATTCTGATATCATCACTATTCTTTAATATATTTATAGCTTTGATAACATCTCAATTATTTTCTCATAGTTTCGCTATTTATCGTTTTTCTTCCTCTATTGATTTGGGTAGCTGGTTTTGTATTAGAACAATTTAATAGGTGAAATGCTGTTTCACACAGTAATAGTTTTATAAATCTGTTTTTATTAAATACCCTGTCTGCTAACTGTGTTTGGATTTGTGACTGACTTAAAAAGGATTGTGAACACGTCAAATAAAATACAGCACATAGATGTAACATGCCACCTGTGAATTACTAGATATTAGTGAAGACATAACTCCAAATTACTGTATTTTCTCTATTGCCTACTATTTACTAAGCACTCACATTTGTCATTTCCTTTTACTATAAATAGTAACATAACTTACTCAGTCTTTCTCCATTGGAATAATTGTAGGGATGGAGGCAGATAAACCTCTAACTGAATCCTGTTTCATAGCTGAGTTGATTTCACTGTAGTTGTCTTGTTTCAAGTTGCATTTTGGTTATTTGAATTATGAAAGCCTACAGTAAAGCCTGTGAGTTTGTAATCTAAGCTTTTTGACTGAAATTTAGAAATGGGAAGCTCCATTTCAAAAAAGGAACAGCAAAAGAAACCCTTTTGGCACTTCCAAAAATGTTAATTTCAAACATTTAGTTTATATTTGCCATGAAAGCCAAGATTGTGGTTTTTTATTTAATTCACTGTAATTTTTGACAGAAAGTCCAGCCAGCCATAATTGGAAGGAACCTTCAGCTTTGCCTGGAGTGTGACTAAAACCTGAAAAACCTGGAGTGTGAAAAAACCTGAATAAAACCCTGTATCTCTCAGAATATGAGGGGGAGGGTTTGGTTCTTGGAGTGCCCTGACAGAAACATTTGCCAATATTTGATGGTCAGAAACACTAGACATGGCCTATCTCTAAGCCATGCACCCTGCAGCCACGTGAGGAGAACACTTTGCCTGCCTCAGTGCATGGTATTTTTCAGTGTTACAGATGTGTGACAGCAGGAGTGGCAAGCAGGCTCCCAGAGAGGCATTGCCAAACTGTTCCTGCCCTGCTGGGTTCCCAAACTGCTCCTCACTGTCCCCTGCACTGCTCAGGTGTCAGCTGAGTACAGCAGACCTGCAGACAGGGATGTGAGTGATCTCTGCTCCATGCACAGCCTTGCTTGGCCAGGGACAGCTCTTGAGGAGAGCCCAGGAGCAGAGGAAGAACGGGATGATCAGGGGCTGTGGCTGGGTGCACCTCAGGAGATCCTGATTCAGAGCAGGGAATGCCCCTGTGTTTAATAAATGGGGTCATGTTTAAACTCAAGTTGAAAGGTTGGGTTTTTACATCTCTGTTTAACAGAAAGACCTCAGGAAGGTTTGGTAGGATAACTCTCCTTTTGTACATAAACATTCAATTAGCAAGTTGTTTTTCGGTTTTGTTTTTTTGTTTGTTTTTTTTTTTTTATCAACAGATACCTAAAAATGACTTGTCTACGTTTATTTTATAATCAGTTGAGAGAACTTACTCTACAAAATCAGAGAGTTCAAAGCTTTAATATCTGAACTACTTCTTAGAGATTTTATAGAAGAGAGTATTTACCTACTCCTGTGTTCCTCTCCTGGGAATGTAAAAGTTCACTTCCACTAACTCTGACACGCAAGCTTTGCTGCTGTAAGAATAACATCAATTAACTTCTTGATCAGACGTTGAACCCAGAAGACAATTTTCAAAGTCTGGGGTTTGGGGTCTGTTTTCTGACCTGGTCAGGCAGTGGCAGGGACACGGTTGTCTGTGCATTTCTCATTGTTATGCAGCGGCAGGATCGTCCTCGGAGGGTCACACAAAAGTTCATTCAATCAAAGCCGTGGCAGGAGCTGGAGTCCGCCCCGGGTCACTTCCAGCCCTGGGGATTTGTAGGGCACTACCTGAAGTTATTTGTGTAATTCTGTGTCACAGGAGTGCCTCGATACTTTGCAGCAATTATTTCAGAAGAGCAAATTTGTATCCAGTGTGTCTGTATACAATGATGATCCAATTATCTCATTTGTATGCATGCTCTGGTATCTGTGAGTTATGGGTGGTGCAATTTACAGTCATTAAACTCATCCTTTTGGAAGTCAGATTTCCCCCAATTCTTCGTGTAGATAACAGAGGAAGAGAATTTAACTGCATCTTTTGATTATAGTGTTTTGATATGGTTATTGTAGTTTTAAAACACTTGGGGAAAACCTGGGCTGTGAGATGTTGCCTCTGCTGAAAAGATTTATTTTTCCCAGTTGATTTCTGTGTGTGCTCCATACCCAGAATTAAGAATTAAGAGGGGGAGAGTCCCAGGGAAATGGGTGCAATTTCAATTTGTCTTTCATTTCTAGGAGTGCTAAGGTACTAAACATGGGAATATACATGAAAACTCAAAGCCTCTCTTATAAGTCCTACTTTGAACATTTAAAATTATATGAATTTCTGGATTGTGTTTGCAGAGTGTTCTTTTTGGTTCTTAATTTCCATCAACACAGCTGCTACCTCAGAGGTCTGAGGTTTGGAAAGCCCTTAGGCCTTTTCAGGGCCCAGAGGCTCAGACAAATGCTTCTCCAGTCTCACTCTGACTTCTCTTTTGACTAGCCAGTGTTTTATCCAGGTTCTGTGTGTTTTACTGAAATGAATTTAGGTTTTGCACACAGAAATGAGAACAAAAATATGTTTTGTGCCTAATTTGTAAGGTTACAGTTTTCCTCTTATATTTCTCTGAGTGAACACATAGCAGAACTTGTTGGCATTTGAATGGTGGAAATAAAAGTAGCTCTTAATTTTCATTATGATTATTGCTATAACATGCAAAGTTTCTGAGCGCTGATGCTAATCTAACCTTTTTATTGTGATTTTTGTTTTTAAAGGGCACTATGAGAAGGTGTATGATAACCAGCTCAGCTTGGCCTACTGTTTCAGTGACCCTGAGGACAAATGGCTGCGTGACTACTTCTATGAGCAGAGCTACAACACTGCTCAGTTAGTGGAGATTGATGGTGGGAAGAGAAAGGCACAGGCGTGTGTGAACATGGGCATCCTCCAAGAGGAGCAAGGTAAGGCACTGGCAGCATCCAGCTGCTGTGGATGGCAGCTGGAGTTACACAGGCTGGATTGAGAGAGCTGTGGACGTGGTTCTGTAAGGTTTAATCCTGCTTCACACTTAGATAAACAGCCTATATTGGTGTTCTTTTTAAAATGACCTTCTGCTTCTCTTGACCACAAGTGACACCCTCTTTGTTGGTACGGGGCTGCCACATTGGTGTTTGCCTCAGGCTTGGACCTCTCCACTAGCTCCATTCCTCCATTCCTCCATTCCTCCATTCCTCCATCCTTGAGCCGTGAGTCTCTGAAATGAGAAGATATTCACAGAAATCACTGGAATCACACAACAGCCCAGGCTCTGAGGGAGCTGGACAGATCATCTGATCCAGCCTTTCCTGGGTTATTTTAGCACCTTGTCAGTCGCATCTCAGAACCCTCCTCTGATGGGGCTGTACCACATCCCCGGGGAGCCTGTGCAGGGAACAGTTGTTCTCACTGTGAACAACACTGCTTTCCTATATCCAGGTGAACCTTGTTTCTGTACCTTACCTCTCGTGACAGAGGGGTTTGTGTGTGGATGGCACTCTGAGTATAAAAGGTATTTTCCTCTGTTTGCATAAAGTCATTTTGTGGTGTGGGAAGACAAGAAAAAGTGAGCCTCAAGTAATTGAGTAAAGCCTATCTTCCAGTTCTAATTTGTAAATGTACTGCATGCCTAACTATTGCTTAAATATGTGATTTGTGTAGCCACTATAGGTTTGTTTCTAAACTTGACTGTTGGTTGAAACAATTCCAGCTCTGAACTCAACTTGGGGCTGGTTTCTTGTATAAAGTGGCTTGTCTTTAAAAAAAAAAAAAATTTATGGCAGTTGAAATATTTTGTGGAAATAGTCTAATTTTGTTAAATGTCTGACAGAATGGATGTGTTTTGAAAGATGGCCCAAATTCCCAGCAAAAGCATGGACATCAAACAAGAAGTCTGCAGCCTTTTTTTTTTAATTGAAAGAGTGTTGTCCTATTTTTTCCTCTTTTTCTCTTACAGCTGACATGACACCTTTTTTATATTTCCTCACATCTTTCTAGCCTGATGGTCATTCACACTGTTTTCCTGTGAACTGTTGCTTTATTTTTCTTGCCTGCTATACCCAGACCTGTTGTTACCCAAGCACTGCCTAAAAAAAATTTAATGTTTTCTACTTTTATGATGTCTTAAGCAAAAGTTGCTGAATACTTAAATATCTTGAGGCCCATTACAAAAACACGTAAGTAAAGTTTTGAAATAGCCTGAGATGATCAGAGGAGCAGAAATTTTCTTTTCCTGCTGAAAAATATTAGAAACTTTTAGAAGAGAAGCTTCTTATTAACCTTAGTAAAGAGAGAGATAAAGCAGAGTGGATTTTCACTGCCCAGGGTAAAGCTCCACTGAATCTGTGGGCTCTGTGTGTTGCAAGTATTTTCTTTCCAGGGAGAGAGGTAAAAAAAGAAGCTGAGAGAGCAAGCATAGGATTTGCTTTGAGGGACCACTGAGAAAAAAAGACAGCAGAGTACTCCATGCACTTTGTATTTCCAAGGGAGAAAATTTGATTCAAGGGCAAGTTCTGATTGGAGAAAAAGTGTAAGAGGAGACATCAGGTTGCCATTGTATAATATTGCATCAGTTCTAGTGGTGTTATAAGTAAAATTTTAATTTTCTTTTGTTGTCCAGTTATTTATAATTTGGTAATTAATTTGTGAACCAAATTAGTCAGATTCCCAAGTCTCTGGGGTGTATGTACAAGGATAAATGTAAACATCTGGTCCCAGTTCTTTTCAGTTCTCTCATCCAATAGTGTATTTTTCATTCCTTGGGAAAGGAAGCTGTCTATATATGCTTAGGACTGATTGCTTGGGAGTATAAAGTTAAACATGGACTTGTAAAGATTGCTGTTTGCCTTGGAAGAAAATCAATAAATTTGCTGAGTAATTTTTGTGTAATCAAATTTAAAGTTCTTTGACTTTCAGCCTGGTCCCTGTCCTAAAGGCTGGATATAACCTGGTGTTCATTAATCTTCAAAGCTAAATATTTGAGGTGTCAGTGGTGTGGAGTTCAGTCTGATGTTTGGATGCAGGCCATTAGCTGCTGCCAGTAAAGGAAAGAAAACAAGAATAAGTGAGTAGCCTGCTACAGACACAAATGGAATGTTCTGCTTGGAGCAAACATGACTTTAATGGCATTTCTTCACAGAATGAGATTTTTGACCTCTTCTCTAAAATACTCTGCCTCTAAAATGAGGTCTGAAGCATTCATTGATTATTGTAGGAGTGTTCAGAATTTGATACTGTTCAATTAGCTGTGCTTCACCCCTGGTTTGTCTTTCCTCAGAGGGCTGCTAAAAAGTCATTTTATTACTTTAGTTACTCATTATTTTACTTTAGTTACTCATTTATTACTTATTTTTTCATATAGCTCTTTAATGTGCTGGTGTCACTTATAGATACTGAACATTAAATGACAGAACACCTGGAACAGGTACACCTGGAACAGGTACACCTAAAGCAGGTACACCTGGAGCAGGTACACCTGGAACAGGTTGCACAGGTTGCTTTGAGTTACAAAGCTCAACTGTTAATTACTGGATATATTTGCTGAACAGCAACTTCAAGGTGGTTCACAACATCTTTCGGTTTTGGAACATAAAAAGTCTAAACTGTTTATTTTCTCGTTTTTAGTCAAGAAAATCTTGCAAAGAATCCATTCTTACTAAGAAATTGTTGATTTTGTATTTTGAATTGTTTATGGCTAGTGTTTTTTAATTGAAAACTGTAATGTATAAATAATTGAGAGAAACTCAGCATAAATTCATGAGTATCTATGCAGAGGAAATATGCACGTTTAAGCAGAATTTCCCCAATTGGTTTGCCTTGGGGCAGAAATAATTTATATTCAGATATAAAAAAGAGAATGTTAATATTGCAAAATGAAGTACTAAAAAGGTTTAAAAAGGCAAAAGTTAAAATTGCTTACGAAATTCCATATACTTTTGTGTGTGCACAATTTGCAACTTTAATTACATAAAAATTCAGTTTCTTTTTGGGAGATTCCTAAGTATAGCAAGAATAAATTCACCTGTGGGAAGGGTTCCCCTTCTCTACATGAATGGAGCTTTCTGTTGTTGTCTGTGCTGCAACTCTGCCAGTCCCACCTGCACAGCAAATCCTCCAACGTGTAGTTGGAAATGTTCTGCTCTACAACCTGAGTGCATGACTGCAAAAGCTGATAAATAAACCAGACCAGGGGGACTTTTGTGATTTGTGAGGGGATTCACTCCTTCCTGGCTCCCTGTGCAATGCAGAGTCACTGATGCCAGCATTGCTGCACTCGAAGCCCCCAGCCTGTGTCACTGGGTGATGTTTGCACCATGAGATTTATCCCAGACCTGAGAGCTCCACACCATCATATCCACAGGCCCAGGTTAGACACGGGATAGGGACAACCTGAAATGAGTCCCATCTCTTCATTCAGAGCAAAAACCAGTCAGAGATCAGCTAACAGATGGATTTTGTCTCTCCTGTCTGTGTGGGAGATCCCTTTCTGTGAGCAACAGAAAGGTTTGGTTTAAAATGATACCCGGTTACATTTGTGATTTTTGATAAAACATCAAGCTCATCATTATCATTATCTTCTTTTTATAATGAGATTTATCATTGTGTGGACCAAAGAGAGGAAAGGTATTTACAGATATAAATTCCTATGTAGTTTTTCTATATAGGAAGCTTGTGTGCTTGTTCAAACATGACAGTGGCCTGAAGGAGTGGGTAGTGAAGAGATTTTGAATGAGAGAACTCAGGGAGAATTCTGTAGTGCTCCTACTTCTGAAAAGAAATCATGTGAAAATGTGATCCTTTCTACATAGTGTCACGATCCAAGCAGGAAT
>VXBR01009225.1:10830-43851 GCA_013400215.1 Cisticola juncidis | reverse complement strand
GCTGCCTGTTTTCTACATTCATCCAAATACTTTTCAGTTCAGGCTCTTTTAGACTTTGAATTATGTATATTCAGCTTGTCAGTCAGGGCAGCTCTGGCAACATTTCTGTAGAAATTACTTCTCTAAGTCTTTACCTCAAAGACATATTTCTGCTACATTAGAATCTGCTTTGAAATCCAGTGAGAATATGCTATAGAACCAGACAGCAAACACACAGATAAGTAAAGAAATATATATGAGCAGCTATTGTTAATAGTAGTCATTTTGTAATACTCCCAGGAATCCATTGTTCCTCACATGGTTACAAAATTTCATGCATTTCCTTCAATCTTTCTTTAATGTTGAAATATGTTTCCAAACATACCTTATGGAGAACATACAGTTTCTTCAATATGTTAGTGTTCTCCCCATCTCTTTTTACATAATAACTTGGTAAAGAAGTGAAAAGTAAGCCAATATTATTGTGAGAGCTGTAAAGATACAGGGTGGAGTATTTTATGATTTTTAAGTTGATTTGAAAGTATTCAAATATACAATTATAATTGTTCAATTTACCATTAAATTTAATGTTTGAAAAAGCAGGGGAGACTGAAGTGGTTGGGGGTTTGTGTCATGGGAAGGAGATAAGTCAGTATCTGCTTTTTTTGGCTGGCATGGGTGAACACTTTGTGTCATGACAGGTCCTGAGCTGCTTCTCCAGAAAAGTGAGAAGTAATTGCTGCTCGTTTATTGTGCAGGCACTTGGGTACTTGGCATGCATCCCAAAGAGATAAAACCAGGGAAAGCAGCAGTCAGCTCTCCCTAAATACTGAGAATTTCACTTGTTTGAGTGGTGACAGATAAAGCCCTGAACCTCTGCCTCGTTAGGAGCTCATTGGGATGGATCTCCAGAATTGTATTCCCCTCTCGCAGGATAAGTTGGACATTATCCCCAAATCTTGGGAGATACAAAACTGCTCTTGTTCTAACTGGCTTTAGAAAAAATTATTTTCTTAGCCATTCGTTTTCCTTTTTGATAAGAAAAATAGCCAATACAGTGTAAGATTTAGGAAGCTGTGTGATGTGTAAAGCAGCCAAAATGTGTCTTGCTCAGCTTTCTGTTCATTCACAAGAGCCATGACAGACTGTGCTGGGCTTCAGTCTGCAGCTCAAAAAGCTTAAATTTTACCAGGGAAGGTTTGGCTCTGTGCCTCCAGGAACTGCTGTGCTGCCATTGATCTAAATCATGGTCCCTAAGCCAGGCCAAGGAAAATACTCACAGGTATTTTTTCAGGTACTCCATGAGAAACTAGACCATTTACACACACACACGTGCATACCTGTGTGTATATATATATTAGTGATTAATTGATCAATTTTTAATAACTGATATATTTTTCTGATATGTTTTTGCACAGTTCTCTGCTGCAAGAAGAAATCTATCTTTTCATTTAAAATTCGAAATGATTTGCAGCAATTTCTTTGTTGAGCAAAACAACATTATTTATGCTACAATCCTGCTAATCTAGCTCTAAGTTGAAATCATATTGCCTTTCCTCATTTTCTCAACTCCTCATAACCTTAAATCCTTCTTTAGACAGATTTTCACATAGGGATGTCCACTCTAAAAGCAGTGGGTCATGTTGGATGTTTAAAGTAAGGTGGGTATAAAGTGAAAATACCCTCCAGTGTGTTAAATATTTACTCTTTTGTCATCATGTAAACACATGAAGATAATAAATGGTAGTGTTACAATGTAGGAATAATATTTCAGTGCATATAAATGTAAATGCATTTTTAAATTAACTTTTAATAAATTTAATGTCCAGTGTTCAGTAAATAATTGGACCCATTCTTGAGAGTAGTTAATAGCCCTGCTAGCTAAATTAGGATTATTAATGGATTTAGATTTCAAGAAACAGTTAAATGTGTGTATGATGGTATAATATGTATATTATACCACTGGTAAAATAATTCGGCAATAAATTGTACACAATGAAGCAAACATTCAATACCTGATGTAGGTATCAGATAACAAAAAATATTTTTGAAAATCTAGGACTAAGTCACGAGGAGAAGTGAGAGCAGAGGCCAACCTTCCTGGGGATATTCATGTGGGGCAGAACCAGCAAAAGTGCTGGGCTAGAAAGCAAAATAGAGGAGAATTTTATAGGCACAGGGAAAAGTGAGTGCTGTGAAACAAAACTGAAATTGTTCTGCCTTTGATCCTGGTTTGAGTGGCCACGTACAAGGGGCAGGGTCGGTGTAGGAGTTGTACTGACTCTGCTGCTCAGGCTCGGTGGTTAAAGATTTCTTTTTGGCTGTGCAGCCTCAAATCTGCTGAAATGAGGGCATCTCTTAGCTTTTCGTGGAGAAAAAATCTCCTTGAGGCAGAGATCCCAAAGTTCAAGTAACTAAAGTTAACTAGAAAGTTCCTCTAGACACCAACACCCACACTCCACCCTACCCTCGATTTGCTGTGTTTGCATACTGATTGACAAAGGTGTTACTTCATTTCACTCTTAAAAATAGCGGAAGCTGAAGAGTAAAGGTTATATCTTGGTTCTGTTACAACATCTGCTGACTAGGATGCCTCTTTTCCACAGTTAGTCATTGAAATGCTTTGACTGATTTGGGAAATATGGCTCAGAAATTCTGTGAAACAGCTTGTCAGCATCAGAGTGGTGAGTCCCAAATCTTCAATTCTTGATTGCACATATTAGACATGGGTACAGCAGGCTGACAATGATTTTACTGCAGAAGTGACAATAATGATAGCTTAGTTTTAAACACATTTAAATCATCATTAAAAACTGGAATTTTCATTGTCCTCACAATCGATGTTTTCTCCTCAAAATGTGAAAATGGAAGTTACACAGGATAGAGTGGTGGTGTTCTTGATAGCCAGTCTGTAGGACAGTAGAGATTTGTGGACTGTGAATGGATGGACCAAGAAGGGCTTGGACATGGCTGAGTTGCAAAACCCCAGCCAATGACATAAAATTTCTAGGAAGTCTTAAATGCAAAGTGTGTCTGTTAAAATGAGGGCTTCACAACGTGTGTGTTCTCTCTCACAAGGTTTCACAGCACACAACTTGCTTTCACTACTGTGGCAATTCAGAGGGAAACAAAGGATCCAAAGTTCCTGAAAGTTTTGCAGGAGCTACTGGAGTGTCATGATTTCCATCAGAGGCAGCATTTATCTTCATCTTGTCTTCATGAGGGATTTGGTTGGTTTGTCCTTCCAGTGTGAATTTGGGGTTTTTTTGGTGTGTACAGCTGCTGGTGCATGATTTATATGCCTGCAATACCTGAGTGGTCCGTGTTGTTTTATCTTCCTTTCCTGCTAATTTCCACTGACTTACATTTGAACATTGACAGAATTTCACATATTGCTGGATCAGAGATTTTGAGATGTATCAGTTATTTTGAGATTAGAAAGTCAGTCATAGCTGGTGCTTTGCTGCCAGGCCTGTGGGGCTTTGTGCCTTTTCATTACCATGCTTATGAAATAAAACCAAACTTGCAGTTAGTCTTTCTCCTCTGTGTTTAACAAGTGTTGCTGTTGCCTTTTAGGGAGTGCAGTTCATTGTTGCCCCAGGGGCACAGGGGAAGGATGGAAGGAGTCAGACTGGGTCAGGCCAAGGCTGGTGGCCATTGACACCACATGTCACCTTTGGAGGACGAAGACTGATGAACTGCTCCAAAAAGGCCTAAAAGTGGCAGACCCTGGAAGCTGTGAGCTATGTGCTTACAATGAGGTGCATAAAACATAAAGCAATATTAGTTTGTATTGTCACTGCTTTACAAACTACTCTGTCACAGCCACCCCGAGCTCCAGGAGAGAGCCCCTGGTCCCAGCTGCCTCATTGATCATGTGCCACCAGTTGTTGCAGCACACACAATCGAATTGCTTTTCCCTCAGGGAAACAGTGTCTCCAGGTGTGCTAATAATAAAATTAATAGCTTAGAGAAACTGCTTGCCACAGCAGCTGTGGCTTTACAATGAGAGGATCGATACCAGTGTTTAACTGTCCTAATTCCATAGTGGATACCCGGCTCAGCCACCGCTGAGATACGCTCAGGCTCACAGTTAATCAATACAGCCCTGATTTAGAACAAAGAGCCAAGATTCAGGATTAGAAGTCTTTCTGAATAAAAAGATGTAGGTTAAAACTGTCAACACCCTTCAACTATTATCTTAACATGAAAGTTGGGAGTGCTTCAGCTGTGCCTCCACAGGAAGTGGATGTGATTCTACTGGCTGTATCCCACTCATTTTGTGAAGCATTAGCTTGTAAATATTAGGATGTAGAATGGCACTTAAATCGTCTTGACCTGCCATTTTGTAGAGCTTCATGAATTCTGATTGTAATTGATAATATTACTTTAGTGTGAATAATGTATGTAGTCACACACCGTAGTTATTACTGTCACAGAGCTGCTGTCAGTGGCCACAGATCTGACTGCCAGCAGTGTGTCTTGAGGGGCACAAATGCCTTTCATATTGGATTTTGAGAAGATACTGATTCCGAGTGCTTATAAATGTCAAGGTTTAGCCCGTGTATGAAAGGAAATATGCATTTTTATAAGTTGATAGTGGAAAGTGAAAGAGCATTAAATATTATTGGACATGGGGCTGAAATTTCAGTGACAGCTTCTTAGTTGCAAGAGAAATGAGAAAGACATTGAAAATCACAGCTTGTTTGCCAAAGTGGGGTAGGATTTGTTTGTTTGTTTGTATTACTTAACTTGCAATTTGGGCTGTTCATTGCCTTTATTTTCCTTGTCTTGCTCACGTCCTTAGATGACAACAGTTCCACCACAGCTACCTGCCACAATTGAGCACAGCAAGGGAGGGAGCTCTGAGACATTTCTGTCAGCCATTAAACACTGCAGTTCCCTGCAGAGGGAAAGTAAATTCTCCTTTCCTCTCCCTTGGAGTTCAGTGGAAGGAATCAAAATCACCCCTCCCTATTGCATTCGATAGCACCAGAGGAGTGTGGCTTCATTTGATTCTTGCAAATTTAGGAAATCTAAAGTCAACCATAAGAAGAAGTTTGAGTGCTGCCCTAATCTCATGGAGGCTTTGTAGGCAATGGGCAATTGGAGATGGTACCAGACCTAAAAAAAAAATAAAGCAGTTAGGGAAGAAAAGACTTCTAAAGAAATACAAATGTTAAAATGCTGTTCATACCCTAGCATAACCAGACCAAAACCAAACCTCTGTGGTGTGTTTCTGAGGCAGATAACTTTAGATGGTTGCTGATATTGGTAGGAATGGAGGCAGACCTTTGTGGGTTTGACTGTTTGAATAAATAAATTTGTTGGGGAAAATTCTCTGAGTTACTTAAATACACTGCTGGACACAGGCTTCCAATGGGGAAGCTCTTAAAGGTGCAAAAATTTGTTAAGCAGCAAGGAAGTTTTCCCTAAAAGGGGACCATGGCCTGTTGAAGAAGGCAGCAGGCTGAGAATGAGTCTGTGTGGGGTTTCTCTGAGGCCCCAAATTTGGGTGGTTGCTGAGATGTTGGTGTTCTGTGGCATCATCTCCCAAAAGATCTCCCAAAAGATCTCCCCAGCACTCCCCAAGTTCAGCTTGGCAGTCAGGAGACCTGGCAGGGAGGGTGACAGGGGTGAGAAGACCCAATAAAAAGCCCATTTAAAAGGGGTTTCAGCCACCTCCAGGTTACACCAGTGCTAAAGCATTGCTTGTATGGATATAGGGAACATCAGCACCAAAGAAGTGCTGGTGGTTTTTGGAAGTGCTGGTGGTTTTTGGAAGTGCTGGTGGTTTTTGGAAGTGCTGGTGGTTTCTGCAGGCATGAGATGTGCACCGTGCTCTTTGTCTCACACATGTTGCTTTTTGTCTTGTGACTCTGGCCTTTATTTGCATTGCTTGTTCTGACAGATGTAGGAGAGGTCTGCACTTCTGTTTTTATCAAGTGTGTTTGGGTGACTTTGCTTTATAATAAATTGCTTTAATTTTTTCAGCCTCTTAATGAATTAAACAACGTCCAGAAGTTAAATGTCTCAGGATAAATAGTTTCAAGAGACCATCCAGGGCCACGTCTAGATCACTAATTGGTTGTTTTTTCTTCTCTTCTCTGTGTCCCAGTGCCACACACACTTTGTACACAAAGGCTGAGGGCAGGAGGTAAAGATAAATGTCAAGCAGCAACCAACTTTTCCCTAAATAGGGAGCGTGGCCTAATTGGGAGGGCAGGCTGAGAACGAGCCTGTGTGGTGTCTGAGGCAGGAACTGGAGAGGATTCCTGGGATTTATTGGTGGGAATGAAGGCAGACCCTTGTGGGTTTGATTGTTGGAATAAATAAATTTGTGAGGAAAAAGGTGCTTTGAGTTCCCTGGATACGCTGCTGGACACAGGCTTCCAATGGGGAAGCTCTTAAAGGTGCAAATTAGAGTTTGCTCTGTCGCTTCAATGCGTTTGCAAGGAGTGGGGCTGAGTCTGGGAAGCGTTAGGAGATCTGTAGGATTGTGTTCTGGAAGAAATCCAAGAAATTGGTTTCATCTGAAGAACAGAGTTCAGATGGGAGATTAAAGAAATCACGTCTCTCCTGCTGCATGAGGCTGTCCATCTGAACGAGGAGCCTGCCAGAGGGAGAGGCTTAGAGGTCTCACAGAGATTTTTTAATTTTTTTTTCCAGTTGGTGTCATTGCAGGTGAAGTTTTCCACTGATGTGGGAAATTTGGACTGCATTTCCAGTCTTTTCTTAACAGCTGCAAGCGTTCAGCTCTTTATTTATTAAAAACTTTAATTTTCAAGAGACAAGCGTATGCTGCAGAGAATTTTTTTCTGAAGCTGTTTCAGGTAAAGCATATCCTTCCAACATACAAGTTGCTTCCTCACTCAAGTTAAATGGATTTTTATTGAACAATAATATTATTGTTAAACCTCTTAAGCTGTTATTATAATTGTGTGAGAGTCAGTTTTGCATAAGAAAATGTGGTGGTGGTGTGTTGGTCACACTGCATCACACAATCCATGGCATTGGCTTAACTGGTTGTTGTTCCATTAGCAAATGTCATTGAGTTTTTTATGGTGCTTTAAAATATATTCAGCTTGAAGAGAACTAGTTTTATAAGCTGCAGAGAAGCATCAGTAACTGACTAATAAAGAGACATAATTTAGTTTTCATTAATATTACACTTACTAGATTAAAACAGTGAATTTTTATTAAATAGACTTGTATAAGAAGTCATTTTGATTAAGACGCTCTCTTCATATAATGGATGTTGGTTCCATGCAGAGTAATGGATGAAAATTGGCTCTCAAAAAAAAAAGAAAAAAAAATGTATAGAAAGAGATGAAGGCAAAGGTTTTCCTCTGTGGCTTGCCAATACACACAAACTTGATTTAACAATTCTTTCATCTGCTTTTCATTTTATGGAATTAATAGTCAGCTTATAGTAATGAAGTATATTTAATTTTTAAAAGAACATCTTTAGATGTTTTGCTTTAGACCTAGTAATATTTCTTACTTTTTGAAAATAAATTTCAGCTAATTGGAGAATTTTAATGTCATGGTGCAGTCTTGAAGGTTTAGAACCACCAAAAAATCCTGAGGAGTTTCACTGGTGCATTAGGATTATGTTTGTGGTAAATAAGAACCAATTTGTGGGTGTGTTTGTAAGCTGATTCCAAGGAGAGTGCCCCAAACGCAGCTCAGTGTAAGGGCTGTTTATTCATTACACATTTGTAATAAACCCTGTCAGAGCCCTCTGTGCATCAAACCCACAAATGTCAGAGTGCAGGGCTGGGCTGGGGCTGCTGGGGTGGGCTGGGGGCAGGGGCAGTGCAGGGTCCCCTGGGTGCTGTGGAGAGAGGAGGAGGAGGGACAGGGGCTCCAGCTGCTCCAGCTGCTCCAGCTGCTCCAGCTGCTCCAGCTGCAGGGCTGGGGCTCAGCCTCACACCTGCACTGAGGAGGAGGAGGAGGGACAGGGGCTCCAGCTGCTCCAGCTGTTCCAGCTGCTCCAGCTGCAGGGCTGGGGCTCAGTCTCACATCTGCACTGAGGAGGAGGAGGGACAGGGGCTCCAGCTGTTCCAGCTGCTCCAGCTGCTCCAGCTGCTCCAGCTGCAGGGCTGGGGCTCAGTCTCACACCTGCACTGAGGAGGAGGAGGAGGCAGCTCTGTGGGCAGGGCTCTCCTGCTCCTCCTCCTGTGCCTCTCTGCATTCCTGGGGCCGGGCTGGGGCAGTGGGGGGATCTGTCTGGAGGAAGCTCATTTTAAATGTCATTATTGCATTTTAAATGCCATTATTGCATTTTAAATGTCATTATTGCATTTTAAATGCCACTGTTGCTGCTGTGCTGACATCAACTGTGTGAGCCCAGGCACAGGGAGGCAGAGGGAGGCAGAATCCTGTGCTGCAGCCCTACTGAAACCAAATAAACTCTTGTAAGGGGCTGAGGCATGTTTGCTTTAACCCTTGGGCTATCCTTGAGAAATTCAAAATAACCAGAGGTGTTTGTACTTCCTAAGTATCTTGTAAAATAGGAAGCTAAGCCTTGAATTAAGTTGCTAAGCTTTGTACAAGTCATTTTATCAATTCCTCCTGTAGCATCTCAGTATAACTTCCTAAAATGTAAAGTTTTGGGTTGTGATGGCATTAAGAAGATAGTACCACACAAGTGCAAATCCCTGACTTTGATTTTCATTTTGATAATTTATTTAGCAATAACCTAAGTGCTGTTTTGCTGTGGAAGAATAACTGTGTTGTTTAAAAGCAGAGTATTTTCCTTCATCTATAGGTTTGGGCTCTAGGAAGAAGGTGTTGCCAGGGATTAAGTGTAATCAAATTCCAACTCTCATCTCTTAAAAAGTAATTCAGCAAATGAATGAAGGGCAGAAAATATTTTCAGTCATTTCTACAGTATGTGGCTTTGTGTTGCATTGAAAATGCCAATAAGCTACAGTTCCAGAACAAAAGCGTGGAAAAGAAATGTAAGTTCACAATAATTCAAAGGCCATGGTCTTTATTATCCTTTTAATGAATAGATGAATTACATTACAATTTTATAAGCCTTCTGT
Source organism: Cisticola juncidis (assembly GCA_013400215.1). Lineage (NCBI taxonomy): Eukaryota > Metazoa > Chordata > Aves > Passeriformes > Cisticolidae > Cisticola > Cisticola juncidis. Next base: position 34,819 of record VXBR01009225.1, on the reverse strand, counting down.
GAATATTTTTTTTCTTACACAATGACTGTTTATTCTCACTTGACTTCACTGAAATTATATGAGAGGTAAATGTAATTGTTAGTTACAATCTGAAACACTTTTTGATCAGTGTTGTCACTTTACTTTTCCTGTTGTTCAAACCCATCTTCCAGATGGGAAGGCTGGAAGGATGAGAATATAAGGCTATAATACTTCTATTGGGTTTTTTACTTTTTTTCCTATTACATTTTTCATCTTCCACTGGAGAGCCAGAACTTAGAGGAGGAGGATCTTGTCAGATCTTGTCAGATCTTCTCAGATCTTCTCAGATCTTCTCAGATCTTCTCTCCATCACTGATTTCTTTGCCAATCTTGCTTATTTTCTGGCATATACAAACCCTATTGCTTGATTGCACATCAGAATTAAAGGATGTGCAGTCCATTCTCTGCTGGGATACAGGACAAGCAGCACTGCCAGCACGGGTGCTCAAAAGGCAGAGATCAGAACTACCAAGTGTTGCTGCACTAAGGGACTTGGAAGAGTCTTTCTTAGGCAGTTACAGAAAGCCTGCAAGAATAATTTTGAAAGAATAGTGTTATTTATTAGATAATGTACAAAAGATAAAGCTGGCCTGTCATTTCATACATATATTCCCTAGACTCATGTGGGACACGAGCATCTTAGCAAATGAAAGCAATTAATGTAGAAGCTTTAGGTCATAAATGTGAAATAAATCCTCTATCATTAATACCAGGTGATGTCAATCACTTTTCTCTTGCAAATAATCTCTATAAATAGAGCAATTACTACATAAACAGTCAATTATAAACTATTGCATTATGGAAAAAAAAAAACCACAGTACATTGGCTTGCTGTCATTTCCTGAAAGGCTTTAACATTTACTAAAAAATAAATAAGTGATTATGATTCAGTGGAAGGATCTAGAAGAGCTGTTAAAAGAGAAGAGGAAAGTGGTGCTGCATAGAATCCCTTGCACAGGATTTGGGAGCTCCAGTGAGCTGAGTTCTGATGTTTTGGATTGAGATGCTGGATGGAAATGCAGAGCCTTGGTCTTTGCAGGGCCACAGGGGCCACAATTCCTGTCTGAGCAGTGAGAGGAAAGGAGTTTTTTGAGAAAAATGTTCAGCTGCAGTTGAGTTCCTCCAGCCTTTGTTCAGCAGGTGGCACAACACCAGGCATTACAGGACTGACACAGCCCTACAGTGTGGAATTGCATTTTATTGAAATGGTATAAATGCAGATTCAGATTGCTTGCAAACCTCGTGGTTGTTCCTGAGTAACTTTCCTCATGAGCCTTGCAAGAATTCAGGCAGTCACCTTATGAGTGATGGAGCACAGTTTCTGAAATGTGCACTCTTGTGTGCAAATGTTCATATGAAAATAGTAATAAAATAGAACTACCCTCTTATTTAACATTTCTGTAAATGGAATTGTTATTTTGGGTAAGTAGTTCTTCCTTGTTCCAGTGACACGATTGGTTTCTTCCCCCTGTGTTGTAGAATTAGGTGCAACCAATGTGTCTGTTGGAAACACTCAGATTCTGGCATTGCTGAGAGTTCTGTAGATACAGTTGGACACCACAGTGTCCCTGTTCCACACTAGAAACGCCCAGAACAAATAGAATGTTTAAATATTAATATGTGGAGTGATGGCTCTGTGACCTGGAAAGAAGCAGCAGTGATAGATATCCTAGAACATCAACTCACCCTCCTGGAAAGGAAGGGAAGCTCAGTTAGATACAAAAACTGGTTCTGAGGGCCTCCTTTCATATCAGATGAGTTTGCAGCCACACTCAAGAAGTTTTGGATAAATTTATTCATTATAGTGAAGGAATAGCCACATGTTCCTGCTGTCATGTACCAGTCACTGTTCTGTGATTTTGTGGCTTCCCAATCTATTGCTCTGCTTTTTTATTGAGTTGGGACTCTGCACATCTCAGCCAGTGCTCTGTAATGAATACAGTAAATGTGTGTGCACCATCAGTAAAACCTGGGAAGAGAAATCTGATACCTCTTCATACATAGAAACTGATTCTTGGGTCCTTAAATGTCTGTTTCACAGTAAAAACAAATCTATTGTTGCATAAAGTAATTAAAATAAGTAATTGTATTACAGTGAGATCTCTTCTGCCTCCCTGTTTGGGGATGTGTTTAAATATGAAAGGAACCTCACTGCAGTGTGTACATACACGGTATAATATATAAGTAGTGCTCCCTGTGGAATTAGTTGTCTACAACTGACAGGGTTTGTTCTTGTATTTATTTAGTGATCACTGTGCTGAAGCTTTCCCTGCCAGCTCTGTGTCACCGGTGCTTTTGCAGGAGGCTGACTTGCCTCACCTGGGAAAACTTGGAATTGCAGTTCAAGTGACTGGGAATCAAACAGGTTTTCCTTCTGGAAATAAACATTGTACAAAGTGAGCCACATTCCTGAATTCTGCCTAGGAAAATAGCTGTAACCTTTGTTTATCTGTGGTAGCTACAAATAATTGTAACTACTCCGTGGTGAACATGTTGCTTGTTAAAAGCACCAGCGTTTAAAGGGATCAAACGATTAAAGTGAGCTCTTGAGTCAAACACATCTGGAGACTAAAACGGGCTTTGGAAGTGCATCCCTCAAACACAGGAAATTCCGTGTCTGAGATGCAGAGAAAAGCGAGGTCAGAGCCTTCACAGAATTTAGAAATTTGTGCAATCCCAGAGCAGGGGGGAAGTGCTGCATTCTGCCTCCTGTTTGGGAGCTGTTCCAGTAGCACTGCTGTGCTACAACACAGCTTTAGGAACAGCAAATTTAATTTGGAGACCTTTTGTGTATAAGGAACGAAGCTCTGAAGAGGTGAAAGTAAAGGCGAAAAGAGATGTGTTTGCTGTTTAAATTATTATTCCAAACGTTGGAGTTGGTTGTTTTGAAAAAGGCCTGGAGTGAAGGAGATGCAGAAAGTGTTTAATTACACAGGACTGCCACCTAGCCTCGGCTCACACACAGCAGCAGCACTCCTGGCCTGCTCTGAAATTCAGATATTCCTTCCAACCTTGTTATTGGAGTGTAAACCTCTGTGCTAAAAAAAGACAGCTCTTACATGGTAAAGCTCTGATATTAACATTAAAAGCTTTTTAATTCAGATAAATGGAAATAGGACTAGTAAAAGCTTTTTTTGGTAAATAGATATAATTATATTATAGCTAATATTAATGGTTTCCAAGTTGGTCTAGGTAGGTGCCATGTTAATAAATGTTACTATTTCAGCTGCTCTTAAAAAACCAAGTTTTGTGTTAGTATTGTTACTGTTCTTTCAAATTCAAGCATGAACTGGAAAATTAAGAAATCTCTTCATGGCATTAATGTACACACCCCAGGTTTAAATATTCCTAAAAGGAGCAATATCTGTGGGATCATGATAAAGAGGACCACAGTAATCAAGACATGACTGATTCTGTACGTGGCAGCAATTAGATATTTTAGGTTTGGAAATTCTGAGATTTGTGAAGACATTTGATGCTGACAAAGAAGGGAATGCCAGCTCTCAGTCATATATCCTTTTAGTCTGAGTATAGCACAGAGGGAATTAATCCTTCATATTTCACTGAAGTGCAGTGTGGGGCCAGGCACCATCAAAAACCTGCTTTACCTGAATGATCTGTTAGTGCTTAGTTCTATTTTCTTACATTTTATAGTAAGTAAAAAAAAAAATAAATATATATATATATATAAAATCTAAGGAATACCAAATATATTGCATTTAGATTGATTTAGTATTTAATGAGTCCTTTATAGGACGTAATACCAAGTGTTAATCAATAGACATGCCAGAATAGCTTCCAATACAACCTTGTAGAGTTTTTAAAATTAATTCTTATTAAAATTATTGACTTGTTGTGACTTACTAGGGTTGCAAGTGGAGCAGTTTTTCATCCTAATTAGGAGGTTAGGTTCCACTACTCAAGCTGCAGATAATAGTGTAATGATTGTCATCTGGAAACATAAAAATCAATGTGAGATACGATCAAAATCTGCCGGCTGTCACAAATTATGGAAATTGCTCACGGTTTTAAAAACACTGCTAAACGGTGTTTCCTTTTATTCTCTCTAACATATTCAAGCACAGCTACTCCAGAGAGTGTCTATTAACATAAAGCAAGAATCAAGTGGTGCTCAGATAGTTAGGGCCACCTCTTCATCTGTGATGTAATATACAAATATTTTAGGAGAGATAAGGAATAGTCTTCCTTTTATCATATTAAAAAATCAAATATCTTATTACAAATTGTGTGGCAGGATTATATTGTAGTTGACTCTGCTCTGTTTTCTGGTCAATTATATCTGTTGATGCAGTAAAGAAACTGGAATGTGGAGATAATGGCCACACACATGGATGTGCATTTCCCTCACTGGTAATACCAGGAGAATTGGAAAATTTTAGGTCATTCTATAGATATATATTCCATCTTTTCTTTTACAGTCTTCACACTGCAATGTCAAGGGGCAGAAATGAGAAAAAAGAATGTTAGTTGTCACTGGGGCTGTGCTTCAGTTGGAGGTTATTTATAGTGATTTTGTTTTTAATATTTGATGTACACAGATCTTTCCTTCTCAGTCAGGTGTAACTGAAAGCTCCTCTGCTGTAATTGCCTTTGGAGGTCTATGGGAGGTTATAAAAGCATGGTACATGCTGTTTGATTAGTCCTTTATAAATTACTGTGTATTCTCCCATTCTGTCTGCCCTGTCTGCAGAATTTATTCTCCCATTTTCTTATGTTTGTAATGGAAAAAATATTGTTCTTCATTTGAATGTCAGTATATATCACGTGTCAGGGGGAATGAGGAACAAAACCTTTGCATGCAAATATTCACCAACCTGCCAGGGTTGGTCCTTGTCTCTTTGGAGGTACCTTAAAACAGCTCATTTCAGGTTTTGTGATGAAGCACTGCAGGTTCTGAGTCCAAATCTTAGATCTTATTTTTCCTTTCTACTTCATCATCTGTGTGCAGATGGGATTGCTGACAATCTCTCACAAAAGTATTTTAAAAGAATGTAGAGATTTAGAGATAAAAAACAGAATTGCAGGTACTGAGGGATGATGGCATTTGTGTTCAGGCACATGGAGATTTTATTACTCACCATTGCTCAAAAATTTAGAATCAACTGATTCGTAATGTGTACTCTGATGAGTTGACTGAAATTTTAAATGGTGTATTTAAATTTTAATGCAAACAAATTTTTGACAAAACCAAGGCTTGTACCAGGGTGCAGCTTTGTGTTTTCACTGAAAATGAGCTTTGAAAATCCTGATTCTGCCCCTGCTTGGGGCAGAACCTGGCAGAATCCCCAGCTCTGATGCAAGTTAACATCTCCATCAACTCATGGAGGTGAAGAGATTTATGGGAGCTGCAGAGATAATCATCATTATCTTCTGTGGAGAAGATAAAACTGCTTTAAAGATCCACACAGTAGATTATGACATTATTTGAAAAGTGTTTATTAACCTTGCAGTGTTAAACAGAAAATAGCTTCTGGTATCTGATATGAGAGGAGGTAAGATTAAAAAACTGGAGAAGGAAACAATAAACAGCTGTGCCTGTGGTGGGCCTTGGAGAACATTCAGTTCTGTCCACATCTGGATTCACCCTGCTTGGCTGAATTCATGGTCAGGAACTCTTGGAGTTGCTTGGGTGGTGAACCAGAATTTGCTGGAAGAAAGCCTCTTCTACAGCAGCAGTGCTATATTTCAAAATGTAAGTCTCATTAAATTCTTTCTGATATAAAACAAAGAAAATTGCGAGTGCAATAATTAGAAGCGTGGTAACCAGCACAAGCTGCTTTTCTCCATTAAAGTGTCAAACTCAATCCTCAGTGTGAAAACAAAGCAAAATATAATTTTAGTGAAATGTTTGGGGGAAAAAAAGAGAAATATTTTTGTTTGCAGACTCCTTAGAAACAATTAAGCATTAGCTCTGTCAAATACTGAATTATAGGTGAATTCAGTTTCAATTATGTGAACTATACATTCTTCGAAATTTGCCTAAAAAGAAAGTGACTGCATGTTTTGAAAGCATTCTAGTAATGCCTAACACCTTCCAAAGCACCTTTCAAGCAGTGAAATTCGTATTCAGCACATCTGTGTTCCTACAAGGCTTGCAGTAATAATCAGATTGGTTAACTATACCTCGTTGTGGGTTTTTTTAAGATTGATTTTAATGTTTTAATCGATTTGAGGCAGATGAACTCAGTTGTGTGTAAAATCTTATTTATTTGGGAACAAAAGGGAATTGAGTTTTCATAGGAAAAAAACCTACCTTTGAGAGAAGAAAAGTCCTTAGACTCCACATTTTAAGGCATGTTCAGCATACTTAGAAATTCATCATTTTGGTCAGCATTACTTGTTGGATATGGAGTTTATTTTAGTGCATTTTGGATCCAGAATTGCAGTTACAAATGTTGAAAAGTATTGTAGATACAGGGATAGTGTATTAGTTATTTTTCTTTCATCAATCCATTTCTTCAATTGACTTTTCCTAGCTAGTAATGATTATTTCAAAGAGCTGCATATGAATGCACACGGTAGAAACTCGTTAATTTTCAGTAATTTTGGAAATGCACATGGGGAGTTATGAATTCTGAAAATCTGTGCTATTGTCCCATTCTGGATTCATTTATAAGGAGAATTGTAGGTCCTTGCAAATGCTCTGCACCTAGAATTTGGGAAATCAAGAGAAAAAGGGAGAGCAGTTTTTAGAAGTGCAGATGGGTTTGGAGAACTCTCAAAATTAAGAAGCTTATAAAAGCTCAGGCACAAAAATGGGTCTAAATCAAGTAGCTGAACCCCCCCAAATGTTAATAAAGTTCTGATTACAAACAGGGAAAAAGGAACTCTTGTAATCTCATCAGTTCACTGCTCTGAAATGTGTGCACCATACTCTGACCTTTATTCGTTGTGGATTTTTAAAATCAATTATTTTATTTATTTGAAAGCTTTTGGTTTTACCTGCTGCACTACAGATTTTGTATTTATCTGCCCATGGGATCTGTTTTAGGCACCTCCTGTGCCTCTGGTTTTGTTACACACACCCTGACCTGAGCAAAACTCTGCTGCCCCCAATTTTGTCCTTTGTTTTTATTTGTTTTTACTGTACCAGGTTCTCCTGTGAATCTCAGAGATTTGGTTTAACTGTGGAGCTTTAGCACAGCCTTTGTCATCTCGTGTGTGTAAGTTTTAGAAGAAATTTTAGGAGCTTTCCATGATATGATACTTTTCCTAGTTAAATTCCTAGTGGGAATGATAAGGAAATCTGGTTTTGGTCCCTCTGATAAATGATGTTATTTAGCAAAGTGAGGATTAGCCTGGTTCTACATAGATAAGTAGACTTATCCCTAGACTTATCTAATTTCTGGAATTCTTAGGAAATATGGACAAATCTCTCTATAGAAAGAAATAACTTTTAAAAGCATTCTGATTCTTCATTAAACACAATCTAACTAGCTGATATGTCACAATTTCATGTTGAATTACAATTGTTAAGTCCCATATATTTGAAGCCCTGCTCTTACCATCTGTCTGGTGATGCACTTGCACTGTATCAGAACCAACATTAGAGAGTCTAAATGGAGGCATGGCACTATGGACCAGTTTGTATTTCCTTCTTATCACTCAAAACTCAATTTCTAAATGGGACATTTCCTCATTCTGTAGCCTTGATTATTGGAAAATATTCCAGCAGCCTCATGTAAGTTTTTTATACTGACTATTAAGAAAACATTTCAGATGGATAAATGACTTAAAGTCACATATCTATGATTTTTCACCTGTGCAAAAAAGAGGAGAAACGTTGCTTGTTCAGGCTAGAATTTCTAAACTGCGTTCAAAATTTAAGCCAGCCCACCTGCAAAACTGAGGATTCAAGATATTATGGAAGCAATAGACTTCCTTGAATGTATTTCTAGGAAATGCAAAATAACTAGTTTATTTTATGCTTAAGAATCTTTTCAGTTAAAGGTTATTCCAATTCCATAAATTCAGCTGCAGGTGAGGTTGTTACAGGTCTTTCTCTTGAGGAGCTGCCCCAAGCATTGAGATCTGTGTGTTGTAGGATCTCTCCTTTGCACATCTTCTAATATGAAATTTTGCCATCAGTTCAAAATTGCAGAGATAACCCCCATCTGTAAGCTACTCTTAAGAAAATTATTTCTTTTTCCTTTACTCTTTTTTTCCATTTTAGTATTTTAGTTCAGGACTATGCTATCAGGCTACTTAAAAAAAATAATGAAAATTGAAGCTGAAAGTTGACCAGAAGTTGAAAACGAAATCTAAATAATTCAAAAAATATATATTATGTGAACAAGGGATCATGCAAATTGTTTTATCCTTGACAATATTTTTCTGAGAATTATAAAAGGAACCTAATGCCAAACTAAATAAATAGCATATTTATTTATTTAAGAGAATACCCGCTGCAGAAGTTCAAGCAAAGGAATTTGTCAGTTATGTATATGTAATAGATCTCGACTAAAACTTACTTTTCATTTAAAATTGTGAAGCTGGACATTCTTGTTCAATTGCTGAAGCTTGATTTCTGTTCCCAGGAGTTAACTCTTTGTGTACTTGCTCAGTCTGGTGGGTTTTTTAATCTTTTTATCTTATTTTTTTATCTCGAGAAATGGGAATGAAACTGGACAGCTCAGTGATGTAAAGGGAAATCCTTTGCTCTTATGGCAGCTGAAGTAAGAAATAATGAATCATGCATCTTTAATTCTGTTAGAATTGAAACCAGTATTAGTGGTTTAAACACACACTCACTTTGGTGTTGGTTGTTTCCTTTTGCTTTTCTCCCCACTCTAGTTAAACAAACACTTGTTTTGTTTTTCTGGTTGCTGTTCCAGCTGCCTCTCAAAGCACAGAACTCTTGTCTGCAGGAAGGTTTCAGGTTCAGGGAGCAGCAGGAATTCCCGATGGAGGGATGTGGCTCCTGCTGCCCCATGCTCTGCCCTGCACAGTGACACAAAAATCCCATTATTCTGTGTCAGTGCAGAGGAACAGCCTGGCCAAGGGATGGAACCTCCATGGCAGTGCTGGGACAGATGTCACTTTGTAGGAGCTTCTCCAGGAGGCAGAGTCAGGGACAAAATATCTCTATAAGCAAAGTATCAGGGGTAACACGTGGGTTATTGTGAGGGCCTTGCTTGTAGCAGCCCATATTGGCTAAAATTAGTGAGCATTTTAGCCTGTATTGGCTAAAATCAGTGAGCATTTTGAAGTTTGGCAGAGAAGATTGCACAGGAAGAGAAAACACCAGTGACTTCTGTGAGGTTGTGGGTTCACACCTACTGTCTGTGCCACACTCAGCAATGGAAGTAGAAATGGAAGGATTCTGTTGATAAATCACTCTAACAGTTTAAGTTTTTATTTACTTTTTTTTTTTTTAATTCTGTTTTACAACAGCTAAAGCAGGCCAGGAGAGCAGGAAAAGAGAGGAGGGCAAAAGAGAGGGAGGTTCTGAATACCGTACATTAAATACCTTTCCAAGTTGAATAGTCTGTGTTAGACCAACCAATCTAATACAAGATAACAACATTTACATACAGCCAATAGAACTGTCCCATTATCTAAGGAAAGCAGGAGGGTATTGTTTAATCCCTTAATTGTTTAGTCCCTTAATTGTTTAATTTAATTGTTTAAGGGAGCTGGCCCTCAGCTTAGCACATCGTTGTTCACAAGCTGATGGCTCTGTACCCCACACCCTGAATCTCAAAGCTTTGCTTTCATTTCTATCTCATTTATTGGTCTCACACTCCCAGAATCTAAACCACCATATTTGCAAGGTCTTTCTACTTCATCCTTCCCAATATCACTGCCAGTGCCCTTGGCTGTGCCACTGACCCAATACCCAAACACACACTTAGCAGTCCTGCTGTTTTTGGGATAGGAGAGAGACTCTTTTTGGGATAGGAGACTCTTTCTGGGATAGGAGACTCTTTTTGGGATAAGAGACTCTTTTTGGGATAGGAGACTCTTTTTAGGATAGGAGACTCTTTTTGGGATAGGAGACTCTTTTTGGGATAAGAGACTCTTTTTGGGATAGGAGACTCTTTTTAGGATAGGAGACTCTTTTTGGGATAGGAGACTCTTTTTAGGATAGGAGACTCTTTTTGGGATAGGAGACTCTTTTTAGGATAGGAGACTCTTTTTGGGATAGGAGACTCTTTTTAGGATAGGAGACTCTTTTTGGGATAGGAGACTCTTTTTAGGATAGGAGACTCTTTTTGGGATAGGAGACTCTTTTTAGGATAGGAGACTCTTTTTGGGATAGGAGACTCTTTTTAGGATAGGAGACTCTTTTTGGGATAGGAGACTCTTTTTAGGATAGGAGACTCTTTTTGGGATAGGAGACTCTTTTTAGGATAGGAGACTCTTTTTGGGATAGGAGACTCTTTTTAGGATAGGAGACTCTTTTTGGGATAGGAGACTCTTTTTAGGATAGGAGACTCTTTTTGGGATAGGAGACTCTTTTTAGGATAGGAGACTCTTTTTGGGATAGGAGACTCTTTTTAGGATAGGAGACTCTTTTTGGGATAGGAGACTCTTTTTAGGATAGGAGACTCTTTTTGGGATAGGAGACTCTTTTTAGGATAGGAGACTCTTTTTGGGATAGGAGACTCTTTTTAGGATAGGAGACTCTTTTTGGGATAGGAGACTCTTTTTAGGATAGGAGACTCTTTTTGGGATAGGAGACTCTTTTTAGGATAGGAGACTCTTTTGGGGCATTTTCAGGGACCAGCAGCTCCCCCTGGCACAGTCTGAGCTCCCAGACCCTCCCCTCTGGGAGCTGCCAGTCACAGCCTCCCCCACTGTTTGCAGAGCAACATCTGCATGTCAGTGGTGGTGGCATCAAGGAAGAGGTTTCTTTCCTCTCCTTCACCTTTTATTTTGTATTTTAATAATTCATGAAAGTTTTCATGTAAGTTAGAACTCACTGAGGTAATTTGGGCAACTGAGTGACTTGGTAATGGTATATAGATCATTTTACTCTAGGTCATTGTGTGTCTTGATGTTGACCAAAAATTACAAACTGATGGCTCTTAATGTATATGAAAAGCTTTATCAGATCTCTTTTCAATTGTGTCTGCTAGTAAATTAGATTACAGCTGTTCATAGTTTATTGATTTCAGTTCAGGATAATAAAGCATTTATAGTATTTGTTTCCAGTTTCCTTCCTGCTCTCAGAGGCACAGACATAGGAGCCTCTTCTTCCTCTGCCTGTGTGGGAGAGTGACCTCGAACAGCAGGGCTGCTGCACTCTGCTCTCCTCTGCCTCAGGAACTTTTGTGTTAAAATAGGGATTGCAGTGCTTGTCCTGGGGAAGAGAAGCGACCCTTTAAGGGGGGAGAATTAGTAAAATCACTGGTGGAAGGTGCAATGGGATGTTCCTTAGAGCACACTTTGTCCAGCTGTGACTGCTGCCAGAGCCAGAGGTGTGTGGGGGTGAGTTAATGAGCTTGGAAATTCAGTGTGGAATTCTAGATAGCCCAGCAGGGATGGGAACTCATCTGGGCCACAAATGGGGAAGTTACAAAAAAATGGTTAATTAGAACACTTTTGACTCTGCACATCTCAACAATACCAACATTAATTCACAGAATGGATTTCAGTGAAGTATTCTTTCTTTCACAGTTTCTGCTGCCCAGCTGCTCTCTCCCTTATCACAGACCTAGCAGCTCATGTTCTCCACACCCCTGCTTTGACTTAAAAACAGCAGAAAGGAAACATTGGCTGTAGCCACCAGCCTAGCTGAGACAAAATGCCAGCTGATTTTAGCCTGTATTGGCTAAAATCAGTGAGCATTTTGAAGTTTGGCAGAGAAGATTGCACAGGAAGAGAAAACACCAGTGACTTCTGTGAGGTTGTGAGTTCACACCTACAGTCTGTGCCATACTCAACAATGGAAGTAGAAATGGAAGGATTCTGTTGATAAATCACTCTAACAATTTAAGTTCTTATTTACTTTTTTTTTAAATTCTGTTTTACAACAGTCTTTAGATTTGCAGACAGAATAATGTGCCATATGCCTGTGTATCACACACAGATCTGGAGTTGGTCACTGGCCATATAGCCATAGGATAGGCCCAGATGAATGCCATGCTTCCTGGGCCTCCAAACAAAAAACAAAATCTTCAGTGAGCAGAGAATAGGCCTTGTATTGATTTACATGACACAGGAATGTGGCTCTGACTGCTGGAGAGGTGTCAGAGGTTACAGTTCCTTCTCATGCATTGTTTTCTTTAGATTTATGGTGGTGTCATCACAACACACGGCAGAGTTGTTTTCTTTGGGGTTTGTATTTGCATTTTTAAGGGGCTGTTTCAAAGTCAACACTGTCAAATGACATGTTTGGAAAGGTATGAGCTTGGGAATTGTGTCTTGGGAATTGTGATAGAGCTTGTGCTTCTTACTTCTGTTAAATGGTGCTTTTAGTTCCTGTGTGTTTTCTTCCCTCCAAGGTGAGCACTGTGGAACTGAAGAAGGAGCAGAGCCCCTTCATTTTTCCCTGGCACACCACACACACTCTGTGTGTCATCCTGTGCAGCTGCAGCAGGATCCCACTGCAGTGGTGCCTGCTCCTCTGCAGGCTGCACGTGTGTGCAGATAGGATGCAGCCTCTGCCTTAGTGTGCTCCTCAAGCTCAGAATTCAGCTTTAAACCTGCAGGTTTAGGTGATTTTTTTACTTTAAAAACCTCTGACTCTTTAAGCCTGCATGCTCAGCTTACAAAGCTTGCCTTGTGTTTTCCTTTACAAAATAAATAGTTCTTCTGATTCTTCCTCCTTTTTAATGGTTATGGAACTTTTCCTAAATTAAGAATATCATCGTCACAGACCACTGAGGCTGGACAGGGCCTCTGGAGCTCACCTAATCCAGGTGTCAGTGTTGAACTGAGACTGGGTTGCTACAGGCTTTGTATAGTTGAGTCTTGAAAATCAGCAAAATTCCCCAGCCCCTGCAGCAACCTCTCCAGTGCATATTGGTCCCCAGAGTGATTTTTACTCGCTTCATTTCAGTTCAGAACTTCCTGTACCTCAGTTTGCACTGGTGGTTTCTCACTCCCCTTTGGGGGAGCCCCATCTCCCTCATGGCCTCACAGGAACAGCAAGGCCACTGCTGGGCTTTTCTGCAATTGAACCAGTCCAGTTCCTTCCTCTCTCCATGCAGATCCCATGTTCCAGCCCCTTGAGACACTGGCACCCTTCCCTGGACTTGCTCCAATTTGTGAACATCTTTCTTGTTTTGAGGGAAGAGAACTCACTGCAGTATTGTTGCCATCTGTAAAGCATTGCTAGAAATAATGGCACCAAGAAATCTTTTACCTTGGTAGGTAATACAGAATTGGAACAAAGAGAGTGTTTCAAGGCTTGTTTTTAACTTACAAGTTGGTTATGACCGTAGAGAATTCTGGCTTCACAAGGTAAATTTTGCTAAACTGTGGTATTAATTTTGTTCTCTGTATTTAACATCTAATCCTTACAAAAACCAACCAAGCTTTGGGCCTCTAGTTAATTTTCTGTTTTGAAAAACAAAGCTATAAACTTATTCAAACTGTCCAATATCTTTGGAGAATAGGCAATTTTAAAACACTATCAATTTCATATACTGTGGATGGAGATCAGGATGTCTGTATAGCTGCACAGATACAATAAATACTTAGTTTAAATCAAGTGTCTTCATTGAAGTGATACATTTTATTCTGCAATAGTCAATGATACAACTGAATGTGGTAGGTGGAGCAAAATTTGCTTTAAATTGGCTTCAAATGCTTCTTGCCAGGTTCCCTTGGGTTTGGTCTCTGTCCTTGTCACAGAGTGTGATGCTTTTCCTGGGAGGTTCAGCCGTGGCCATTGAGGAATGTGAGGATCTCTGTGCTGGATGCTCAGCAATGCAGGCAGCAGATGGCAAAATTGTGGGGGCTGGCTTAATGCAGGGAGCTCAGGCTGGTGAAGAAATTAGACACTGCAGCTCGGTTATTGTTCAATCTGTGAAAGGGCAGTGGAAAGAAAGGACCAAATGGATTTTGCAAAGATTCCATGCACTTCTAAGAGCATTTTTTAACTTGTTTCTGGCTTTTCTTGCTTGGTGGAGCTCTGGCACAGATGGTGACTGGGAGATGGTGCTTGCATTTCCCACGTGAGCTCCCCTGTTCTGGGCTGCTGCAGCCTCAGCCTGTGCTGTCCCCAGCTGCCCCCAGGCACCCTGCGGGGTGTCACACAGGGCTGAGGAGCCAGGGTGGGCTTCTCTGTGACAGCTCAGCCCCCTGGGCAGTGGCTGCTGGCAGAGTGACACGGAGGAACCCCTCATCCACCAGCAAATGCCAGGCTTTGCTTGGAGACACCCACAGCTAGGAGACAGCGATGGTCCCATGTGAGAAATCTGCAGCAGGAAGCTGCAGTGTGAGAGGGAATATCAGAGTACATGTGCTGTCCTGAATGATTAGGGAGATAACAGAAGATAATGTCTGCTGAGGCATGTGGCCTTTTCTCCAGAGAGATTGTCCTCCAGAGGGACTGGGGCATTTTTCTTCATGATTTGAGATGGAACGGAGGATGTAGTGATGTCTGCACAGTGACTGTACAAAGCAAATGTGGAATTTGCTGCTTTTTGTCATCTTGGATTCGTTGATTTTCTAGAACTATATTTTTCTTGACTGGGGTTATTTTAAAAATTCCATTGATGAAGATAGCCCTCAGTGTGCTCTTCTGCTAGGATAATGTGTGAGTAAACCTTGCAGTGCACATTTGGATGGAGCAGCTTTCAGGGTAGCAAGGTCTCAGTTCCATCCCTGATGACCCCTTGATGTGTGGGCTCTGGAAATTCACTTCACTGTGGAGTTACAGCTGGTCATTTTTTATAATGGTTGTGTTCATTGTGTCCTTCACTGCAAGGTTTAATTAATTTCTATTAATTAAGCAATTAATTTTCCTTTATTGAAAGATGGGACAACACTTGTTAGCTGAGAATCTTCCAGTGTGGCTTTCTTACTCCATTATGCAAAGTTTCGTTGCTGGCTGAGGCGATCTAGAATTTAAAATATTCCAGCAAATACTTGTATGGAGGCTGCTGAGATATAATGCCATCTATTTCATGTGCCTTATCACGATGTTCTGTTGTTTTCCATTCCTATTTCTTTTTTCTTTTAACTTTTTCTTGGCTTAGCTTGAACCTTTTAAAACAAAGAATCACTTCAGGAAGCTGTTATTTCTGATAAAATCTGTGTGTTTACAAAGGTGGAGAATTCACCAGGAATAAGGCTACCAGTTTACACAAACAGAAACACTCTCATTTTTTCCTCTTTTTTTTCCTTTTTCCTTTCCCTTTGTTTTTCTCACCCTCTGTTTTTTTCCTAATAGAGTGTCAGAGCTTAGCTGAGTGGACTATTCACATGTGTAATTTGGAATAGCTTTATTGAAATGCTAGTAAATACTAATAGGTATTTTAAAATATTGTTGATTTTTCTTACCATACAAGTTTATACAGCCTTAGTGGTGGTCTCTAGTAAAGTCTTCTGCAAAAAAGTTGACACTGCTAGCAGGGAGAAAGTGTATTAAAGCCTCCTGTTCATAAACAAATGAAAATTGTTAGTATCAAATTGAGGCAAGAGAGGTTCTGTGAAAGCTTTAAAGAAAGAAAGGGACTTTCTTAGACAGAATGAGAGAAAATGATGTAAGTGTAAAGTGAAAAGCAGGTGGTGTTCTTGACTGAAATGACAAAAAAAAGTACCTAAACCTGTAAGTGTTTGCATGATTTCTGCATTTGCTGAGTTTTAAGAATATTCTTGTAGAGGTTTGGAAACAGCTAAGAAACCTCTTGAGCAGCGTGCTCATCTCACCTGAGGTGAGGTGTGCACAGGAGCTCTGCTGCTCCCAGGCTCTGGCAGAGTTCCCTGCTCAGTGAATCCATCTGTAAACAAGGAAGGAAAGCACATTCCTGGTGTTCCTCTCTTGGCTCATCTCGTTCCCAGTGGTGCAGCTTGTGCTGCTGCCAGCAGGAGCAGAGGAGCCCAGTGCATGTAGAATTCCAGAGTGTCTTAGCATAAGGAAGAGAAAAATAATTAGGGAGGAACCGTCTTAAAATTCTTGGCGTTGGAGCTGCTTGGGTGCAAGAGGAGCACAAGTCCTTTGATATTACATTTCTCCAACTAGATAGCACGTTATTTATTTATTATTATTATTTATTTGAAATCAAAATCCTTGAGTCTGGTACAGCAGCATGCCCAGGAGCTCCCAGAGACAGCTGAAGGGTTAGCGTGGGTGGGAAGGAGAAGGCCTGAGGATATGGACAGCATTCAAATCCACAACAGAAACCCTGGGCAGAAAAAAGAGATTTAAAGGAGCCTGACAAGGGGACAGAACACTGGGAAATGCTGGGGAATCATTAAATGAACTGATGACTGAGTGTTGGTGAAAGCAAAACAGAGGGAGAATGGCTGGAGCACAACTTATGCTCTAACCAGCTTGATGTCTTGGCTCCATTGCTGGTGAGGTTGAAAATCCCATGAAGTTAATTAAAGACAGCATTTTACCTAGGATTAGAATGAAAACAGTGCACAATTAAATAAAGCAAGTTGTCACTCCTTGTATGGGCATTTAGATCTGTCTCACTTCTATAAATGTGGATCAGTTGAATCAAGGACTTAATCAAAAATTATGTAGGCAATTACTCCCTGTTTCAGAAGTGTTCTCTAGTGATAGGTAGCTATTACACAGAATCGTTAAAGCATGCTTAACAGCATTGTCTTAATTATACAATGATAAATTATTCTACCTTTCTTCATTAATAGCAGTTTAGCAGTAGATAATATTATTGTTTATTCTTCCCAGGCACTAAGAGAGTAACAGTGTTCTTTAGGCAATTCCTTCTAGCAAACTTAGTCTTTTGAAGTGGCCTGTTTGTATTTGATCTTTAAATTATCTTTGTGAACTTGTTCTGCTGTACTAATTTTAAGTCACTGTATTAATTGAGACCTTGGCTTTTTGGACTGTTTTACGGTGGCTTGGTTTTATTTATCTATTTAATTATTTTAAATCTGACTGCAAAGAGTGGTGGAAGTATGTAGATAACAATTATACTGAGAATTATACAGGAAACTGAGCACTGGAATTTGGGGTTTCAAATGTGCAGCAAATTCACTTTGTGACCTCGGGTGGGATTCTGACCTTCATGGTGTTTAACCTTTGCTGTAGAATGATACAGATTTAGCTCTTGTGGCTGTTTAAAAGCCTAATAAGTATCTGCAAACAGCTTTGAGTTAGGAGTGGAAATCCTTTGGCAAAATCTCTTTTTCTGGAATGGGGGATAGTTAAAGCCTCACCCAGAAAAGAAGGAGGAACATTCTCCAATAGGAAGGACTTGAAAACTTTGCATGGTTTTGCTTCTGTATCTGGTAAGAAAATATATGATTTCAGCCTCCTTTGTATAACTAGCAATGTTCTGCTTAGTTCCACTTTGGGGGATTTATAGACAAAAATTTATTTATAAAGAAAAGATTTATTATAAAATAAATTTTTGTCTGTAAATTTATTTTGGCTCTTTCACTGAGAAATGAGCTTTTCTCACCTCTGAGTGATTGTGGCCCAATCTCCTCAATGCTGCTGTAGCTTCTAGGATGGGAACCAACAGGACAGTGATGATGTCTCTTGATGATCAGCTACTGAATGTGTACTATCCCAGAAATATTTTAGTGGATTTCAAATAATTTCCAAGAAAAATCAACTAAATATTCTCTGTGGGCTATTGAGGCACTAAGTGAATATTGTTTGTGAAGTTTGCTGTTTCTCATATTCTCAGAGAGGGAAAAGCCCTTGGTTTACAGCAGCTGAACGAACACAAAGGCTTGGATGGTTTCTGTGTGCCACACTCTGCCTCAGACCTGGGACACTGCAGATGCTCTCCTGATAATTTTACTGAAAAAAAAAATTCTGATAATTTTACTGAAAAAAAATTCTGATAATTTTACTGAAAAAAAAAAATTGCTGATAATTTTACTGAAAAAAAAATTTTTGCTGATAATTTTACTGAAAAAAAAATCTGATCATTTTACTGAAAATTTTGCTGAAATTTTACTGGTGTGGTTTCCAAATCCATGGTGTTCCCCACCTTGTGCATATAGAAGCCACGTTTAAGAATATTTATGACTTCATATCTGACTTTGTCTAGCAGCTAGAGGGGACACTGCTGGAAAACTGTCTTGTAGCTCTGGGCTCTTCATCAGTTCTCAGTGACATGTCATTTTCCTAATGGAATGCTATTTTCATAATAGATTTACCAATTCTGGGATTTATAAGAAGTTCCTGGAGTACAGAAATCTAGGAAGATAGTATAGAAATAAAAACATGTATATTTAAACAGATAAAAAATACATATATGGGATAAATATTTGGCTCAGTGCCTGACTTTGTTGTTGTGTATACCATTTTGACTGCCCTTAGCCTGAAAATACCTCCTAGAGCTTTTCTTTATTAAAAGGAAAAAATAAAGCAGGTTTTGTCTGCAGTAAAGCAGTATCATGTCTTACATTACTTAACTTGAATCATTCATCACAACTGTTCTGACATAGCTGTTTGCCATGTCACACTAAATATATCTAATTTTCAACTTAATATAGAATGGCTCACTAAATCAAAAATTCACTATTTGGACAGGAAAAAGAAAGAATTTAAAAAATTCAGAAGAACAGTTTATCAATGAAAAATGAGGCTACACCAAACAGACTGTCCAAATATCCTTCCATTTTTGGTGCAAATCAAAACCAGCATACTTGTTATCAATAGTACTTCATCTAACTAAGTGCACACGTTGTGGTGTACTTAATTGTAGTATTTAGTTTAAATTTTCATTTTCTTTATTGTCTCTTTTTTTTTTTTAATAGACAGAGAGGATCCAGAATTAGAGATGTTCTTTTTCACTAATATTAAAATCAGAAATAAGTACACCAGTTAAATAACCATTTTAAATTTTTTGCCTGAAAATTTGTACAGCACGAAAGCTGAATAGTTGCATTTTCTCATTTCAAAAATAGTATTTGCATAAAATAATGAACAGCATTTGAATCTCTGAATCACAAGCTTATTTCCCATTGCTGTTCCTGAAAAGGAGTCCAGGCTTTTAAGAGACTTTTTTTTTTTTTTAATGAACAGATTGTTACATGGTGTGCTACTTCTTTTAAATTAAAAAAAAATTTAAAAAAGAAAAAAAAGCAAAAAGGCCGTTTCCAACACTGTCTGCACTATTGCAGTGTTTTGATTTAGTTATGCCAGGTGATTTGGGGGCACAATATAAATGTGAAGTTCTTTGTGTGCCCTGAATTTCCAGGTGATGCTGGGCTCTGTGTGTGTGAGTGGCAGTTCTAATGCCCTGTACTCTGTAATCATGGCAGGATCATTAACATGCAGCAAACAAGCCCATGACTTGAGTCAGAGAAATGTATGAATCAACTTTAAATTTACAGAGAGTTTTAGCAAAAGCTTTGCTCAGCCATTGCAATTCATTTGGAGCCCTCCCTCCGTCCCTTCTGCTGTGCTAACACAACAAGGAGTGCTCAGGTTTTTTAAATCCCCCAAACAAAATTTTTGTTTTTTTAAATCCCCAAAACAATTTTTCTTGTTTCGCCTCCTCAGCTTTTTCTTCTTTGGTCCTCTCTTCCTTCCCCCCTGTCTCTGCTGTCCCTGCAGGATGTGCAGGGGAGTGGTTGGGTTTTTAAACCCCCAAAATTAAAACCTATTTTTCTTGTTTCTCCTCCTCAGCTTTTTCTTCTTTGATCCTCTCTTCCTTCCCCCCTGGTCTCTGCTGTCCCTGCTGTCCCTGCAGGGCTCTGAAGCCCTTGCCCTGCAGTTCCACTCGGGCTCTCATTCCCTCTGCCCGGTCCTGTTCTCACTTCACAGACCCACAGCAAATCCTCTGTGGGGTGAACAGTGAGTCAGGGGTGTGTTACACACCTGGGCAAAGGGGATCTGTTCACATCAGAGCAAAT
Source organism: Cisticola juncidis (assembly GCA_013400215.1). Lineage (NCBI taxonomy): Eukaryota > Metazoa > Chordata > Aves > Passeriformes > Cisticolidae > Cisticola > Cisticola juncidis. The sequence continues at coordinate 14,812 of VXBR01009225.1, read as the reverse complement.
ACAGCCTGAGCTGTATTTTATTTATTTATTTATTCCTTTAGATTCCCTGCTGTGGGAGGTCCAGATCAGCTGAGGCTGTGTTCCTGTGGAACCTGACCAGCCCTTTAGCAGGCCATTGTAAATAATAAATATTTTCTGAATAAACACCTTTATAAGAAAGTTAGACAGAGCTCCTGTGTTTCTGAAATAATTAAAGCAAAACTAAAGGAGAAAAGCAGTTGAAGTCACTTGTTAGTGGCTGTACTGCTCTGTAGTGCAAGTGGGTCAGAATGAGCTGTATTAGTTAAATCCTTTGAAACAAAAGAAATGATTAAATCAGTTACGATTTAGGTCAATTACTCAAAATAAACCATACACAGAGTGCCCTTGAGACAGGCAAGTCAGAGAGTATCAGGAGCTCTGAACTCAAATTGCATCTCCCCATTATTCTCTAAGCAAAGCTATCACACCTTAGCTTTCCTGGAGTACAGTACATAAAGATTTCACTAACAGGAAAGGGGTTCAGCCCTGAAGCTAATCAGTATTTCATCTATTTAACATAAGCATGAAAAAAAAAAAACTGAAACATTTTCTGGGAGTGTTTCACACCTTAATTCACTGTGTTTAAGCCATGTATGGTGATGCCTAAATTTTGAGAATGGTTTGAGCATGATGCTCTGGAATTGGTTTTTGCCTGGCTGCTTTAAGTTCAGAGAAATCCCCAAAGCACAGGTGAGGAGGAGAGAAGTGTCTCTGAGAATGTTTTGTTGTGTTCACTTAGATATATTTAGTCTCTAATGCTTGGGTTTTGTCCTCAAGTCATGGAAAAATAAGGAAAACCAAAATTAAAAGTACCCTAATAAATATGAAAATGACATTGAACATTTATTCCAGTAAAAATGTTATCATTTTATTGATAGCATTTGAAGGATCTACTAAAATTAGTAAAGTTCAAGAAACTTTTAATAGTGTGGTATCATAAAATTCAAGTTATTCACCAAACTATTCTGAAGTGTGATTCTTGTAACAAGATTTTCCTTATGAAAGGTCAAAGTGAAGATCTTGGGGCATTTCTCCATTTATTTTGGAGTTACTGTTGTGCAGACGTTGTGCCTCACGTTCTGCTTGTGCAGATGACTCAGGAATATTTCCAGGCATGATCAGGAGTGGAACACTGTCTTACCATTTCCTTTTATTTTTGTATCTGTAGGGGAACTGCACAAAACCCTACAAAAGAACCGTTATTGAGGGAACAATTTAAAAAACTCTTGAACAATTTAAAAAACTCTACCTGAGAAGATGCTTTAATAAGTTAATGTCCTGGAAATACTCAGAAGTTTTATCTCAGGCACAGTAAATCCTTCCTTTAACTACAAGGAATTAAATGTTTTTTCAGGAACAATAGAGATCAGGCCAGACAGCTTTAAGTTTAGCAGTCATAAAAACAAAAAGCTGTTTGTTTGTCTGAACTGACAGACAATATAGAATTCATATGCAATGACAGGATTTTGTGTTGAATAGCAGCACAAGGACTCCCAGAGAATAATTGGCAGATTTGCTCAATGCTGTAGTGTCTATATCTGTTTCTGTGTTTATAATTGTGATATATTCATATCTGGATTTGATGAGAGAGTATTAAAATGGGAAATGCTGTAGTGTCTATATCTGTTTCTGTGTTTATAATTGTGATATATTCATATCTGGATTTGATGAGAGAGTATTAAAATGGGATCAAAGAGCCAGGCATTGTTAATCTAAATGATCATATATCTCCTGAAACTTCAGAAACTGTTTGTGCCTCCAGTGTTAATGTACTTTACAGTTAACGTGCTTTCCAGTTTAATCAATATTACAGTACCGAAGAATTGAACTAAAAAATTCAGATATGGAGGAGTCAGCTTAACTATTTGTTCAGAGAGCTGAGAAACAGGAATGTGGATCGAATCTTTCTTCCTCTTTAATCTGAAGTTATAAAACGAACCTTGACGGTTTCAAGTGCCAAATGTCTCTGCTTTTGTTTTGGCTTTTCTGTATGTGTTGTTTTGTGGCTTTTTTTCCCCCTCTGAAATGTTAAAAATAAATGAAAAGAAGAAAAGAGAAGCATGTTTATAGTTCTTATTCCTCACAGATTGCAGAATACCTGTGGGTGGCTTATAGCAGCTGTTTCTCGTGGTTACCTAACTTTCTTCTTTAAAATACAGAAAGAAAAAAAAAAAAACCAAAAAACCCCAAAACCACAAGCAGGCTAAATGTCAAATCTAAATGAAGGCAAGAAACCTTTTCTCTCAGGCACCAGCTCCTCTGGCCAAGTCTATTTATACTCTCTTAGGGCCATAATCAGTTTTATAAAGCAGTGATTTAGCCAATACCTGTGCCAGTGCTGTGACCTCTTCCCCTGCAGGTGCAAACAACCACCACAGCAAAGGCTGGGCTGCCTTCTGCATGTTTGATCATCCTCTGCTGCTGTTTGTTCCTTTGTGGTGGCACAAGGAATCTCTGCTGAAATGCAGAGCTCCTGGCTGGGGCACATCTGCAGGGTGTACAGGGAACCTGGATGAGGAGGGGACAGGGGCAAGGAAAAGCTTTTCCACTGTCCCAGCTAAATTCACCAGAATCATTCCTCCACCTCCTTAGCCATGCAGAGAAAAGCAAGATGCTTTGTTCCAGTTTTGCAAATCTGAGTATTTTTTAATGTAGGAAGATTTAATTTCCAGCCAAAAAAACTTGTCATGAGGTTTCTCAGGACTAGCACAGACCTGAGCATAGTATGCCATGAGAGAAAGACATACATACTAATACCAACCAAAAATAATTAGTGCCCCAGTGGGCAGGGTGTTTGTGCTTTTGCTGTATTTCTGCCTTTCTACAGTAGCTTTCATTGTGCTGTTTTTGTATGCTAACGATGCATATATTAAAGTCTATATGCCACAGTAAGGGTGTTCTAATTAAGCACACTCTAAGAAACGCTATGGTTCATTGAACAAGAAGAAATTTAGACAGTTTTCAAGAGTTCCAAGTGCTGAGTGGGATAAACTGGTCATCTTGAGGGGTGTGAAGAAGCTCATCCAGTCATGTTCTGGGGTGCACAGAGCAACCAGTCCCCAAAGTGTACTGACACTCACAGCCCTGCAGGAAGGTCAGGGTTGGGATGGACCTCTGGAGAGACCTTGTCCTTCCTCAGAGCAGGGTTTATGGGTTTAGGTTAACCAGGGGCAATAAAATCAGTTTCTGTGCTGCTTGTGAACACGTGGTTAGAGGACAATGTACAGCTCTGTAATGCATTGACACTGAATAGGAATAATCTCCTCTTTGGAACTCTCCTGCATGCTTCAGTCTTAATTGCAAGCCACCCTGCAGGAAGAATGGAAATAATTAAAGCTGGTTTGAGTCTACTTTTCTTCTGTTGCATAACAGAAACAAATATTGTTCTGTCAGTTCCTTGTTGTTACCAGAGTTCATTCAAAAATCAAAAGATGGCATTGTTTTTGTTTTATCATTATTTTTTCAACTCTTTGATGATGGGATAATTTAGATAGAACACAATTATCTTACAGCATTTAAGTTTTTTCTTCTCCCCACCCATTCGGGTCAATTATTTCAATTTCTAGAGGATGCATCATGTGAGCCTTCCCTCTCTTCCTGATCAGTGCCCCATTGTCTCAGAGTTTCTTTTCTCTGAGATTCTCCTCGGGGTTGCTGTTCCCCGAGGTAATAAATCAGGTTTTTCGTCTTCTCTTTGCCCTGAGTGTTTCACACCGAAGGCAGAGACGACAAATTGAGTCTGCCAGTCCATGTTTCCAAGGCTGTTTATTTTTCATTATCTCAGTTCTGTCTCAGCTCTGCCAGGCCTCCCTGGCAGGGGCATTATCTCAGTTCTGTCTCAGCTCTGCAGGGCATCCCCAGCAGAGCAGAGCATGCGGGGACTGGGTGGATCAGAGGGTCCCGGACCTTTTGTACCATTTCCCTGACCCAACCACAGTCCAAAATGCACTTTTTATTTACA
>VXBR01009225.1:0-10760 GCA_013400215.1 Cisticola juncidis | reverse complement strand
ACTACTTATTTTGAATTCTCTCAGCTTATGATTCTTCATACACTGTGGGCATTCACTGCCATGGCAGGGATCAGAGGCAGTGTCCTCCTGGGCTCTGTGTGAGGCTCTGACCCCCCTGTACAGACCCCAGACCCCCTGTCCGGTCCCCAAACCCTCCAGGGTGGCCACAGGGATGTCCTGGACTCCGACAGCGTTGCTCTTCAAGGATGATTAGGGAAAGCAGAATAGCACAAAGCACAGTGGCAGCATTTCTCACCCTTCTCTCCTCCTTTGGTGCTGCAGGTGCCAGCGAGTGCCCGCGGCAGAGGAGCGGCTCGGCGGCGGCGCAGGGATGGACATCAAGGACCGGCGGCACCGCTCGCTGACGCGGGGCCGCTGCGGGAAGCAGTGCCGCTACACCAGCTCCTCGCTGGACAGCGACGACTGCAGGGTGCCCACGCAGAAATCCTACAGCTCCAGCGAGACCCTCAAGGCCTACGACCACGACTCCAGGATGCACTACGGGAACAGGGTCTCAGACCTGGTGCACCGCGAGTCGGATGAGTTCCCAAGGCAAGGTATGTCTGCAGGCAGAGCTGGTTTGTTTTGTGGTTGTTACCATGAGGGTTTTCCTGGCTGCTGAGCTTTCATATTAGATGAGAAGACTGTGCCTTCTCACTCTCCTTTAATGTAAACACCAGCTCTGTTTATGGAACATGGCCATAGTGTCACATTCCATGCTGGGACAAACAAGACTGTGTGACAGTCACCTTGACCAATGTGGTAGGAAGGTGGGAACTCCATCCTCCAATCCACAGGCTTTATAGCAACTGTATAAAAGTGCCATTTTGGTAAATAAAGGTGTCTTCCTGCCTGCACTCTCTGTGAACCCAGAACCTGTGCCCCAGTCTCATCTCCCTGGAAGGTGATAGTGCTAACCCTTGGTGGACGGTCTGCTCCTTGTTAGAGCATCTCAGAGCTACAAGGGGTTTGAATAAAAGAGCTCTAGGAGAATGGATGTTACCTTACCATTATTTCCACTGCTCTGTGCTAATTAGAAAGTTCTTTCTTTTCTCAGATTACTTTTCTCTGATACTTTTGAAATCCACAATTTGTAAAGGAGGCACACCGAGATTCACTGATCAAACCATCTGAAAGACAAATTCCATCACCCTCAACCAGAGGGTGTCTTCTGCACAGATCTGGGGGTTAGCCAGTGTGCTAACTTGGTATCCTCTTTCCCAGGTTAATTTTGGAAATGATAATGGCACTTTCACCTAAATGTGTCTGTCTTTAACACAGAATCCATACTGAAAATACAACTAAAACACAGTTATGGTAAAAACCCACATGGCAGCATACACTCATTATTCATCAGGTGCCTTGGAATTCCTCTCCTGTTCTTGAGCACTGTGTAACTGAACTGTGGGAAGGGGAGTGCTCATTCCTCTGACTTCATTTTGTCACTGCTCACCCATACTGCTTCCCCTTGACCTCATAAAAACTGGAAGGAGGAAACCCATCTAATTCCTTTTGTAATTGGCTGTAATTGAGCATTGCAGCCTACAAGTAATATTCAAAATAACCTGCCTGTGTGAACTTGTAAGCTAGGGGAATTAATCTCTTATTTTATAAAATGCTCCTTGCTATGTCCACTGGATTAATGAATTAAAAATCTAAATGTTTTTACTTGAAAAACCTGTAAATGTGCACTGTACACATGTAGTTTTATTCTCACTTGAGTATTTGCTTGTCTCAAGGACTTGTAAGCCTCTGTGCTGAAACCATTAGTGAACATTGCTTCATAGGAACTGTGTTTAATCATCTGGTTTATTTGTCCAACTGGCCAGGTTAAATTGGCATTCAGCCAACAATTAGATACAGCCTTTGAATTAAAAGCCTGAAGAATCAGATGTGGTTCATACCAGCTAAGGTGCAGACAGGCTTGGTGGATAAATGTGTAGGGTTTGTGCCCCTCTCAAGGGAAGGTAAATCATCTGGTACATAATTCAAATGTACCATAATTCAAATGTAGAAACTCTTCTGGTTTGTAGATGTGCTTGTTCAGCAGCATGTGACAGTTCTCTGCTACACATTTCTAATGTTGTGGCTCAGGAATGGGAAGTTATCACACTGTTGGAAATCCTTCAGCAGAAGGTCATTTCTTATACCCGATATCACATCACACATCTTGTTTAAAACATTCTGACAGCAGTCAGTGTCTGTCTTCTCCTCTAACTCAAACTAATAATTAGTGTAGTGTCGATTATTAAGCCCTTGTCTAATCCCTTGTTTCTCTCCCATTTGTCTGCAGACGTGTGGGAGTGTTTGCTCTGTGCTTGGTCTGTCAAACACCCCGTTCTGTTTTCTGGGTAATCTCTGTTCTTGGAGGGGCTTTCTTTGCTTAGAGGTGTTTACCCAAGATAAAGCATCAAACTGCACCTCTTGTTCTGCTTTCCTGTACAGGAGTCATCTAAATATTACTTTTCCCTATCAGGATGATTGATGCTTCAGCTCAAGTGCCTCGTTTTAGTTTGCAGGTCATTATTCAGCATTCCATAATGGTCTTTTTCTCTTGATTACTGATTTGAAAACTGTTCATCCTCCCCCCGCTCTTAATGTGTTCTTCCCTGCCCTCTTTACAAAGGGGAATGCCAGTTGTGGGTAACTGAATTGAAACACTCAGATTTTTTTTTTTATTGTTATTTTTTCCCCCTAGTAGTCTGTGTTGTTGTGTCTAAATAAATAGTGTTTATTTTAGAGAATCAAAGTAATTTTTTTGTTAGAAAATGAGCAGCAACTCCTTATTTTACTGCTTTTGTTAAGTTTAGAAAGCAATTTTTTAGAAAATAAGTCTGTATGGTGATTCTTTGCATTTGAAAGCTGGATATCTTTCTGATTGAATAGTTTTACTGACATGGAATTTGAGATAATGTGACAGGTAGATCTAGATTAAGATTTGCTAGCCGTTCTCACTTTCTATATTAACATTAGATAGATAAAAATGTGGTTCATATAGTAGGAAGTTCTGTTCATTACATCTTGAGCGTGCAGTTTCCAGCTGCAGACATCTAGGAATTTATACATTTAAATTTATTCCAACTTTGAGTAGGTGTTACGATGGGATTAAACTCTGTAGGAAAAAAACATGCTTAAAATAAATAGTTTTTAGAGGGGTTTTTTGTCCTTCTAATAGAAAAAAGCTTGACATTTTTAAAGGATTTGCAGATATTTTCCTCAGTATTTTGTCTCTTCTGTTAAAAAAGCTAAATACTTTTGACTTACTGCAAAATATTTGGTTTGACCACAGCACTGGAACTGCTCACAGCTGTTTTGATCTGCTGCCTGTTGTACATTACTGGGTTTGCAAAATCTGTTCAGACAAAGTTGCACTCATTCTGGTTTGTTTATCATGGTTTGTCACTGAAATGTTAATTACAAAAAGCATATTCAGAGCTCAGGAATCTGAAACAGTTCTTGCTGGGTTGCTTTGGTATTTTCCTGAGCAGGATGAAGGTTGTTCAGACTGAGAAGAAGATTTTAAGTGCTCACAGTGACTGATGAGCTGCTCCTTAGAGGGGTGCTGGGGCTGACCAGGCTTTCTCTGCCTGCTCATATTCCCAAAAACTCCAAGATGAGATCTTTGATCATTTCATCATCAAACTGAGTCATCCCCAGCTCCTCTGTTAACATTAACATATCCCTTCCAAATCCATCTGAGTTTTGGCAATTGCAGTTTTAATACTTCTCTGCAGGACCTGTGACCTTTTAAATGCAATGTTTTGATACATAGACTTGGATTAAAGACATTAAATATTTTTTTTTTGTGTATTCTGCCTAGAGTGAGAGCACATTCTTAGTTTTCCTTTGTCATGCGAGGTTTTTGAGTGGCATTTGCAATCTGTTGGTTATTCAGTATAGTTACATAATCAAAGGAAATTTGAGGTAGAGGCAGGAGGGCAGATTGTTTAACGTGGAATCAGATGTGGGAAAAGGCCTCAAGGCAAATTTCCTCTTCTAGCCAGTACATATCCACTTCTCCTGAATCTAAGCTTACTTTGGTTTTAATGGTGACCTGAGAGAAACACAATCCCAGTGTAAAACATTTATTAGTGTGAAAGCCTTCAATTTCTCCTGTGTAGAAAGCATGATCTTATAGAGAAATAAAAAATTATGATTTGTGTTGCTTATTTAATAAAGGAATGATGCTGAATAAAACCTCCCTCCCTTACCCTCTCCCTCCTCAGATCATAAAAGATGATAAGGTTTTTATTAAGTGATTTAAAAACATGAAAGCACTTTTCATCTGTGCTTTCATCTCTGTTGAAGTTGTTTATAATGGAGCAATGTAGCAGCATTACTAGACCAGCAAATAAATAAAAGTACAAAGCTTTAGAGCAGCCTTCTGTCAGTATGCTTTTAAGGAAGGAAAGGTAAGAAAGTCAAACCCAAACCTAACATTTCTCCTCTGATTTATACTCTTATATCAGTCAAGTGCCCTTTTGAGCTGTAATAGCAACATGATCTGATAAACAGGAATTAAACCAAAACTTTGTGTGTGTTAGATCTGAGTCCCAGTAAAAAGCAGAAGAAAATATATTTAGAAGTAGATTTTCAGGGAGGCATCATGGGATTGACTTTCAGTGTTTGGAGTACTTTCTTTTAAATATGCACAAATTGTTTTCTCTTGGTATTTTGTGGATTTTGTTATTTGTTTTGGTTTGTAATGGTTGGGGGTTTAGTTTTGTTGGCGTGTTTGTTTTGATTTGATTTTTTTTTTCCTTCTGAGCAGGAAGCTCTCTGGTTTGCAAATGGTGGTTTAAATGAGTTGTGATGATCTCTTTCTTTTCCCTTCCCTTACATTCCCCTTCCATCCTGTTTTCTTGGCATTTCATCATTTTATGTGGGTGTGGTTGGATGCTCAGAGCTCCTGAGAGTCAGACCTGGACCCTCTGAACCAGGGCTCATCCTCACCTCTGCTGTGATGCTGGTGAGACCCCCCCTGATAATTCCTAACACCAGTTCTGCCAAACAGCACTGCTGGAATATTATTAATAGGGATTTGTAGAATAAACAACAGCTAGACCTAACATGAGAATTCTCTTTACACACTGTTCCTCTCAGAGAACAACTTCTTATTCTTGGCAGTTTCCCACAACTGGTCATTATTAAAAATCAGCATTTGATTGCAGTTTAAATTAGACACTCAGAATGCAGGGATTTCTTATATACTTTTATATATATATATAAGTATATATTTTATATATATTTGGTGCAAATATATAAGTATATATAGACTTACACTCCTTTTTTTTTTCCTTTTTTGCTCCTTTATTTAGCTTTCAAAAAGAGCTTCTATTTTTACTGCTTCTCTACTGGACTCCTCATTAGTTGGTGGTTAAGTTAAACTAGGTTCTATTTTTTTAAACCATTTGCAAAGTTACCTGCACATTGTGTAAACCACATATAAAAGGGTAACTTCTAAAAGCTCGATGTTATCAACAGGTAGTAAGCACACACTGAATAAAAGAAAAAAATTAAAATCCTCAGGTCTACCCTAAAATAAGCTTAGGAACCATTTTCATGCAAATACCTTTTCAGAAGGACTTCAGAATTAATAGGAAATATGCTTTCTGTACTTGATAGTTTCAAATTTCTATCAAGCCAAAAGATCTTGTGCTTCAACAAAAGCTGTGTTTGCTCATTTGTAGTGCTGGGGTCTGACTGCTGAAGAAAACCTTTCCTTCATGTATTTTTTTCCATTTATCCCTTTACTCTGATATGTAATAGAATTCTAAGACTTTGGATACTGGAAATATTAATTTTTGATCCTATAAACCCTTCTCCATTTTCTCATACACATGTGAGCACACTTCTAAGGAGTTTGTTTGCACACACACATCTGTGAATGCTCTTTCTCATCTAAAATCTACTGTAAAGGGAAATAATGTACTCCGTGGAGATGAAATAATAGTTTTACTTTTTAAAAATATACTTTAGAGGAAAATATTTTTGACTAATTCAAATAATAAAAATGGCTGACACTGATCAAGTCTTGCAAATTTGTTCCACCTTTTATGTCTTCTTGTCTTCCAAAGGATCTCAGTTCAACTGATATTTTTTAGGATCTGGTTTTCTGCAAGAAGTATTTGGAAGGGAGGCTGATTACTTGTGAGTGTTCTCAAATTGATGGAGATACTTAGATTCTTTTCTAAGGCACCTATTAACACTGAAATGTCAGATTTAAAAAGCTTTTGCATTTGAACTGGATTTGATTTGGGCATCTCTGTCCCTGCATCCGAGGCATATTCCAGAAAATGAGTTTTTTACATGTAGTCCTGAATTTGCTTTGGTGAATATAATTTTGTTTCTGTGAACTTGGGAACCTGTCTAAAGCTTTTTCCTGGTAAAGAGCATTTAGGCCATTTTCCTTCTGCTCCTCTTTTCTCATAATACAGGAAGAATTTAAATAAAACAGATTTCAGCAAATATTTAAAATACAACAGCCTTTATTTTGGATTCTACGTTGTTGAACTTTCCAGTGCCACATGTTTTTAAGGTCTGCATCTTCAGAAAAAAATAAGGAAAGGATTAGATATTTGTGTTTTAGTTGAGTGTGTGGAAGATGGGTTAAGCACCAGAGGGTATTCACTGCTCCAATGCACGAGTCAGTTTTCAGCTCAAATGCACTGGGACCAGGTTTTAAGTGAGTTTTTGTTTACTCTGTAATTGTCTTTTCTGCTTTACTTTTTTCTCCCTTGTTCTTTTGAAATGTCTTTAGTCTGCTGTGGACTCAATTCCAGACTCAGAGGACAGCTGGGGTGATGATTGCTCTGTTTGTGTTTCCTCTGTCCTCCCTGTTTGTTCTCCTAATACCTCCAATGTGTTAGGTGATTTCTGGAACCTTTTAAAATATTGTGCCTGGATCCAAATGCACACACTTCACACAGTAAGAAAAACATGAGGAAAGTTTCAAACAAATAAAAACACCACCCAAAGCTCATTGTCTTCCATAGAGGACCATGGGGGTTTTGGAGTTGAGTCCAAGTGCTGATGACTAATTCATTGAAACCTATAAATCAATAGAAAAACCACCTTATAAATAGTCTAATTGGGTGAGCAGGGCCCAGCATTTCTGTTTGTTTTGTGTTATTTGTCTCTGGAGTTCCAGGTGAGAGGATCTGCAGTCGCCTTCCTTGGCCTGCTGTAGGGTTGCTAATTAACTTCCATCAGATTATTGCTACACCAAGCCCAGTAATCTTCCCCTTGAATTGAGCACATTCTCAAGTTCTGGAAACATCAGTAGGCAGAAAATCCATGATTTCCACTGATGGGCAGTGACTGTGGGAACTCAGCCTCCCTGTTGAAAGCAGCTTCTCTCTTGGTTTTGGAAACTGGCTTCAGTTTTAGCCACTGGGTCTGGTGATGCTCTTTTCTGTTTTATTGGAACACCCACAGTACCCAGGGCTTTTCTGAACAGATTTAATTCCATGCTGCAGTTCAGTCATTTGTCTGTTCTGTGAACTGTCTGTCAATCTAAGCACAGCTCTCAGGCATCTGCCTGGATAATGTCATCTTCTGTCATGAATTTCCTCTTGGTGATGATTTCTAAACCCTTTCCTACCTTTTCGATTGTCTCTAATGGAAGTGAAATATTCCATGGCAATGCCCTGCATGCCCCAGTGATGTGGATAAAGACAGGCTGAAGAGACTGTGACTTGTACAAAGGTGGCTCTTTGACACTATTTCATGTTTGTAAATCCAACTTCAAATTAGCTTTTGCTGGTAGCAGTCAGTTCCTGTTGAGCTGCTGATCCTTTAAGATTCCAAAATGGTTTCAGAGACTAGATAGTTGATTAGACAAAATAGCATGCAGATATCTTTATATATTGCCTTTTTTTTCCTTTTTTTCTTTTTTTCTTTTTTTTTTTTTGAGTGCTTAGCTGGAAGTGACTGCAGTGAATGCAAAAGTACATGTCTGTGAATGTAGACCATATTGGAAACAGAGATTTACTGTCCCAAAGTGTAATGCTTACTCAGCCATCTGATGAGATTTGAGCACTAAACAGTTTGAGAGGGATGCATAAAGCTGTTTTATTACAAGATGCTGTTATGAATTGTAGCAGCTTTCCTTATGCTATGCTGCAGTTGCCAAACAAGTTGCATGAATGTAAGCAGTTTTATTTGTAATTACTTCCTTACTTTTCCTTAGAATAGTTGGGTTATGGCTGTTTGTGATTCCTGCTCCTCCACTGGTGGCAATCTCTACATCCTGTTTAATTCAGAATGAAAAGGTATCTTTTTAAAACTGTGTGGAGAAAAGCCTCTCTGAGGAATGCTGCTGCTAATATGGGAGGTGGAGTGGGGCTCAGATGTTTGTGTGTGTTAGAACCTTATTAAAATGGATGCAGAAAGCTCCAAAAAACAGTTGGCTGTTTCTTCATAAAGCAGTGAAAAGTAGAGATCTCATTTTAGCTGAATTTAAGCAAGTCCAAAAAATGGAGAGATAAATCACTTACCTAAAGATACAGTAGTTAAGACCTATACTTCTTCCTAAACTTTAGTCAATACCTGGATTTTTCCAACTGAATTTAACCCTTAAACTGTTCTTGACAGAGCAGGGAAGGCAGTTCCTGTTTCCTTGCTTACGTGTAGCTGCAGTTGCTTTTGATGGTGCTGCTGGACTCTGTTTTCCTCAGACACTCCAGTGTGCTCCTTGTGACAATCACCACTTTCCCAGAGCAAGGCAGTTGTTTGAAGAAGATTGCAAGAGAAGAACAGTTTGATAACAGTGCTGAAATGTCTCTTCAGTGTAGTTTGTCCAGTGTAATTTGGAATGTCGAGTCTTGCTCTTCTCTTGATTGCCATGCAAGATTCTTCCTAAAAAAACAATTTGCTTGGAAGAACTCAGCAGTATCACTCTGTTTTATTGCTGTCCATGCTCTGAGGCCAGGCATGCCTTGCCAATCCCAGTGTTGTTACATCTTTCAGCTCCCTGTCCATCACTCTCACATTCCTTCTTTCCTTACTGCCTCGTTCATCCACCCTGCAGTTTGGAATCCTGGTAGCTGCTGTTTGCCACCTTTCTTCTCTTGGCATTTTATTCCAAAGTATCCCTGTGTCACCTAAACCTTACAGAGATTTTCTTGTGCCAGGGGATGGCACTGAGCACTGCAGCTGAGGGGTTTTGTGTTGCAGTTCCCCCAGCACTTGTAGAATACAAAGAAATGTCTAAAGCAAAGGGAATTTGAGCAGCTGGCTAACATCAGCTGCATTTTGCACTGTTCCATGTGAAAACCACAGAATGGCCTGTGGTCAGTTTTTACCTTGAAGTGAGCAAATTATCTGCTCTCTGTGGAAAGAAGGGGAAATTTTGATTATGAAATTGATACTCATAATCATATTTGATTTTATGGAATGGTAAAGGCTCAGTGGCAGATGACTCAGTTCAGTACAACTTTGTCTTCTCAAATGCATTAATCAACTCCATTTGTTTAAATGCTGAAGTAAAAATTACCAGGTTTTAGGTTTTGCTACTTAGGCCAGAAGCAATGTTAGTCAGATAACAAAAAAACCAAAAGCAGAACCACCAAAAGCAGAACAAATTGCATAAATGTTATTCCTTCAAGCAAACAGCCACTCTGTGGTAGCTGGTCTAGAACTGTATATTCACTTTTTAAAATGACTTCCAGTGGAGTACTGTATTTTAAGGATGACAGTTTATAATGATACGTTAAACGTTATAAACATAATAATAATTTTTCATATTATGTAGTTAAAGTAGTGAAAAAAACATTTTATAGATGGTAGTCAATTTGACTTCCTAGCAACATCAGATTTTCTTTAGAAGTTTTTCTGTCCCTGAGATAGGCATATGAATGATACTGAAGAAAAGCTGAAATGGCACTTATTCTCTGTGGGAAAAGTGTTACATTTGGCTAAAATTATTTACAATATGCTAAAAGTTTACTACACAAAAAGTGGTAATCTGGATTTTATTTTGCTTAAGGAATCTTACCAAAGAGTTAGAGAGGTGGAAAGAGTAGTATTAGTCACATAGTTTCTCTTTCTGAGGGGCTGGGGTTTAGTTTCTAGCATGTCTGCTCAACTTGCTGCAAATATATTTTGACACTAATAATAAAGTCATTACAGCAAATAAAATTTTGTGTATGACTAGGCAACTGTGTGTGCTCCTATTGAGTTTGTTTCTAAATCCTTACAAAAAATAAAACTCGTAAAGCATTATTACCAGTATGTGCTTCAAGCACTGAATTTGAAAAGTAGGTTGTTAATAATCTGAGGAATGATATATCACAGCTGTAATGCCATGTCTTCCAAAGTTAATGAATACTTACAGTTTTCATAATGAAAAATTAAAATAAGGTTAAAGTGGTTTATAAGAGTGCCTACAGATCCAGCAGAAGTCTAATTAGAAGAAAGAACATTAAATTTGAGGGACTTGGAAATATATATCACCTACTTATATATGGACTAAAATCCCGCACTTGTATTTAGGACTGCTCAAATGTGGGCAATTCAACCCGAACACAGCACAGAGAAATGAAATGCTGTTTGCTCTCTGAAATCACTGTGTACACAACAGATTGTGGGTTTGGATGTCTTCAGTACTCCAGCTATGTGAGCCTCTCCTGTTGACTCAGTGCCGCAGTCTCCCATGGGTGTTTGCCCGTTTTTCACCATTTCTGAGGGAAGATGATCCTCTGTGCCTGTTTTTCCATTGCCCTAGAGTGATGGAGCCCCCGTTACCTTGGTGTGCTGAC
>VXBR01009219.1:738878-823020 GCA_013400215.1 Cisticola juncidis | reverse complement strand
CTACCTGCAGGTAAGGACCTGCTCCTTCCCCTCGACCGCCGACCCGGCTCCTCTTTGTCCGCCCACCTTCCCCTCGCTGTCCCTGAAAGAGGATGCCCTTCTTTCCCTGCCCTGCGTTTCTTCTTCAGCCTTCTTGCCCTCCATCCCTGTACCTCTTTACTTCTTCCTTCTACCCTTCGGGTTATCCCTATTCTTTAATCCTCCTTTCCCTTGGAGGAGACACTTCTTTGCGATCTGCTCCCTGCCAACCTTCCCTCTAAACTTCTACACGGATTTCGTTAAAGGTGCCAGATTTCTTTCCTCTTCATCCAGAAAATGTAACAGCCCTATTCTCTCTTCTTCGGGCACTCTCTCCTGCCCGCGGAGCCTGGACCCACGGAGGAGAGGGCTGGGAGGGCAGTCTCTCCCAGGGAGGTGTGGCACCATTCCCCTCACCCTGCCGACAGCTGGCGGAGCTTGGCGATCCTGGTGCCGCCTGAACTTGCTCTTTCTAATCCCACTGGCAAGGGGACAACATCCCACCCGCTTCCAAGCCTACTGACCTCCCCTTCTGCTGGCACAGCCGCTGCTGGTCCTGTGCTCGGTGTTCCTCCTCTCCTCACCTGGAAGTGTTTTGACCCAGATGTTGGAAAGGATTTGTAGAGTAAACAGTGGGAGGACTCCTGGTACGTGTCCTTGGTCTGGTAAAGCAAACTCAGAGGTGCCCAACTCTATTGGCATAATTTTCATAGGGTGTTTCTGTAGTAGTCCAGATATTGTCAGGGCTACATCTGGTAGCAGGAGCGTGGGACAGAGGCGTTTCTGGTGCTTTCAGTGAGTCATTTCCTCGAAAAGGCACTGTGGTTGCTGGAGTTGGAGGCATGAGAGGGGAGGGGACCCACACTTTTGGTCCTCTCTCATCTAGCTGAGACCCATCAGGGAGGATTTGCTCTGGGGTCGGGAGAGCAGGGACAGCTTGTCCCACGGATGACTGGAAGGGGAATCTGGGCTGGAATGACATGTTGTCATCCCCAGCTGCTTGAA
The DNA here is from genome assembly GCA_013400215.1 of Cisticola juncidis. Lineage (NCBI taxonomy): Eukaryota > Metazoa > Chordata > Aves > Passeriformes > Cisticolidae > Cisticola > Cisticola juncidis. The sequence goes on along the minus strand of VXBR01009219.1, from coordinate 821,997 downwards.
TAATAACTCAGAGATGCAGTTTAAGAACAGAGTGGTTGTTAGAGTATGGTCTAGAAGTCTGTCTTTCCTTCATTATGTTAGATCTAGTTGATCTTTGAAGCTGCTGCTTACATTTTAAGCGTTTTTTCCATAAGAATGTGGATTTTCTATATAACAATTCACCATAAGAAAACAAAATGCATAATATGATATCCCTGCTATTTGTCAAGGCTTTATAAAATCAAAACTTTTCCAGAAGAATTGAGCTTTTAGTATAAATATTTTCCTTTTAAAAATTTCTTATACTTTTTCTTTCCCCCATTAGTTTGCTGTAAGAAGTTTAGGCAAATAATTGCCTTCCTTAAACTGAGATTAATGATTTTCAGAATAGTGCTTTCTCCATATTTAAAAATGAAGATATTTTTTCTTGAAGCATAAATAAAAGAGTAATAATAGTAAAGAATAAAACCACTCTAGTCTGCTTATTGAGCAGTGAGCTCTTTACTCGCAGAATGAAAAGCTTTATGAAAGACTTTGCAATTCAGAAGATACACCTATTAACCATTAAAAGAAACCCCAGATTTTTCCTGGTTAGTTCACAGATCCTGCTAGGGTAAAGCAAGTCTTTTAGAAAAACATCCAAACATAGTTTAAAGACATGCAGTGGTGGAGAATCCATCACTTCCTTGATAGTTTGTGGTAATAATGAGTCTCAGATATTCCTGATTGCCAGGATTAGTTGTCTTGGTTTAGCTTTCAGCTATGTATTTTCTCTACTATATTAAAAGCTCTACTCCCCTTGGATACCGCCTTCATAAATTTATTTGTATGCTGCAATCGAGGCAATCAAGTGACTCCTCAATTTTCGTTTTTGTAAAATAAATAGATTGAATTTTTAGCATCACAGGACATTTCTCCCAACACTCAAAGCATTTTTGTGGCTCTTTTCAGCACCCTTCACAGGTTTTCAACATCCCTAAAAATGGCCCCATGCTAATTCCATTCTTGCACAGGTTTTATCCACCAACATTCTGTTACAAATAGAAAAGAACTGTAGCAAATACCTGCTGATACAAACCTACTGATATTTTTCCTGAAACACTAATTTAGCACATAAATTGTTATGCTAAGAGCTATGAGTTATTTTGTTGCACTTTTGAGCAGGTAAGACACAGAAGAAATACTTTTGTTATGCTTGCTTGACACTTGAGGCTTGCTCCATCCCCATTCCCTCAGTTCTAGGTAGCATGGTTTCTTTTGAAACTGAACTGTGGTTTTTTAAAAGTTGCTCAGTTAAATTTTTTCCATACTTGCACCAACAAGGAGTGTCCAGAAACAAAGATGATTAACAAAATTTGTCCAGAGGCTTTTTCTGGTCAGGCAGCAGGGAGTGCTAGAAAATGAACAAATTGTTCTAGGATTTTTTTCAATAATATCTAATTCTTCCCTTTACTGGACAAACAAATACAGTTAATATTTAAATATATATATATATTCTGTGTTAAGTGTATAGCATCATAATTTAGATTATTTACTATTGAAAAAAGATTTTTTTCATAGATAACACCCTTGAAAGTATGTGGTTTTATGCCTAGCTGCACTCCATGAAATATGTAGACCCTATAATGAATGAACCTACTTTTCTTTTTGGTTTTAGAAATATGTTTTTATTCCATGACCATCTGTTGGAAAATGTGCATCGTGGTCTAAACTCTTAGAGGGGTCATTTTTTGGTTTCTTTGAAAGTTTTGAGATGCTTGTTAGTGGCCTGACATTCAGATGTTCTGAAACACCTTTACAGCCTTTCAAGTGGGCATTGAAATTGCTAGTCTCTTGGGTCAATTTTGCCTTTTTTTCCCCCAAATTCTCTCTCCTTCTTTAAAAATAGAAAGTGTTCTCAGAGGTAAGAGTTCGCTTCTGGGAATAAACATGTAAATATAGCTAGACTACAGCTGCCAGTTAGGGTAAAAGCACATACTCTTGTCTGTGGAAGATCCATGTATTGGGGTGCAGGAACACTGCCAGATAGTTTTCAGAGAAAAAAAAAGAGAAAATGTTTCCTCTGGTATTTATTCCTGATCCTCTCAGAGCAAGTAAATGCTATTCCCATCATCAGCAGGCAGTGTTTGCCTTCAAAAAATCTGGTTACTCAAAGTCCTGGATATCCAGGCTTGGGTTTTACTTTCTCAGTTTTCAGTGTATCCTGAACTTGGGTGGAATGAGCTGTTTGGTTTTTTTGCTTTTCCATGTTCAAGCTGTATTTAATCTGAAAGGATGTCTGACATAAGGAAAGGCTAAAACAATTTGGAAGTCTGTGGTTTAGTTTTGTCTGTGTATATCAAGATGAAAAGTGTTAAGATGTCATGAAAGAAGAAGAACAAACCTTCATGGTGTACCAGAGTAGTTTTTTGAAAAATGTTGGAATGATCAGGGAATTATACATTTACTGCCCTAACATTTCAGAAGATTGATACTTGAAATGGGAACCCAAACATATTTTAGGAGAATGCAGAGGACATAGCATGGATATGTGTGACTTAGTGTTTTGTGGTGAGGGAGGCACCTCCTCCGAGCAGGAGAAAAAGGAGATCAGTGAGCAGACTGTTCTCACACATTATTGAGAGCCTGTGGTGTCAGAGCAGCAGATCACTCAGCAGTGGCGTTTGGCTGAGCATGTTTGAGAACAAGAAGATGCCAATGGGGGTCGGTGTTAGAAAGCTGGGAGCTGCCTTTGTCTCTATAGGGAGGAGCTGGACTAAGGAGAGTTCATTCTTAGCAAAATGTTACTTTGAAATATTTCCACGGTCATTTGCAGCATGTGTTACTCCTCATACAAGATCTTGGGACTGCCTTAGATTTTGCATCTAGCTTTTTCATTTTTTTTTTCTTATTTTTTTTTTCCTTTTTTTTTTCTTTTTCTAATGCATCTCTTTTGTGCTTATGAATTGACACAGCATGCATTTTCTTGCTAGACCCATGCCTTTTCCTTGGTCTCCACCCCTGTCTGGAATTGTGCATCCCCACCCACAGCACGTAGCTGCTGAGAGCCCCATTTTCGGGAGAGTAATCCTCCTTGATGAATGCCTATTTTGTGCAAGTTATACAAGAGGGTTGCATTGTTAGAATCTTCTGTTGAACTTGCACAAAAATAGTCCCTACTCAGGGTGAATAGGGACTGTGTGTCACTAAAAAGTACTTTATTATTCATTAGAGCCTTGCTTGTTAACTGTCACCCAAACTAAAGAATATCTGTTATCAAATGTATCCCATAGAGTTAGCTTAATTGCTCACAGGGAAGTACTTGGAAGAGATTTTAAAGGACAGAAAACAGTGAGCATTTTCAGTACTTAACGATATGCCGCTTTTAAGTGCACTCATGCCAACAGCAACAAAAGAAGTGTTTAGAAAACAACTTGAAAGGCACCAAGAGAGAGATGCGAAGCGAGTGCCACACTGGCATGTCTCAGTCGGTGTTTGGTTGGAGGTATTTCATGCCTTTGGGCATCGGGGTGAAATCTCCAGATGACTAATGTCTCCCTCTTGGCTTCAATGTGGGGCATAAAGAGACACTCCAGTGTACATCTCCACTGGCTGGGTGCTTTGTAGTTCCCTCTGAGAGGTACAATAGTTAGGACAAGGAAGCAACAGTTGGTGAACAAAAGATGAGAAGAATTCTGAAACTTGTAATTTGCAGGCCTTCAGGGGACTGTTTTCAAGAGTTTGGTTGAGATTGTTTTTCTTTTTTTTCTTCTTTTTTTTCTTTGTTGAACTTTTTCTTCTCCTTTGGATTTTGGAAACACTAAGAAAATGAAGTTTTCTCACGTCTCCCCAAAAATATGGAATTTTAGCCACTGTGAGTGATGCAAAGGCTTAAAATAATGGAGGGATGATTTCATTCCCAATATAGAAAAGTATCACAGAAGCAGGAGAGGGAAGAAGGGAGATTTTCTAAGACAGATCCAGAAAATTTGGGAACAAGTATCCCTAAGTGCTGTGCTTGAAAAACCCCTAAGTGTTTTTAATCTTCTTCATAATTGAAGTAATTAAAATAATTAAACCCAGAAAACTTGGACTGGATAAATGTGGCTCCTGTGTAAGGAGTGTTCATTTTGATAAAATGCAGTTCTAAGATTGTATCGTGCAGTATCTCCTCCTTACTGATTTTCTTTCCCTTAAAACACTTTGCTACATGTTTTGTCTAGTCTGCTTGTGTTAAGACAGGCTTTAATCTAGCTTTATATATTTTGATATAACTGGGATATGAACTCTTAAATTATCATTTATTCTTGATGTAAAGACTTGTATAGGGCCTTGGGACTCCGCCGCAATGTCAAATTCTCAATGCCGCATGTCAATACTCAATGTCGTATTTCAACCTCTGTCCACTAGTGCCTCTTACACCTTCTTGTGCTAAGTTAGACAGGTCTTCACAGTTCAGTGTTTTCATTTGTGTGCAGAAAAAGTGGTGTGTTGTACTTCTCAGGAATGTCACAGAAACAAAGGGATGCCACTGCAGGCTGTAGGCCATCCTGGGCAGCATTTAAGTGTATATAAGAAATATACAGAAGTATATTCAAGTGACCCAGTCTGAATGAGAAAAGGCATATTTCTAAGTAACTAATTGTGTTTCATGCATAAAAAATACAAACCCTCCTTTTGTAAACAAAATACACAAACGTGTACACACACATACAGGCATTATCTGTTTCTGTAAATACACAAATAGAAATGTGCATCTGTGTATACGTGTGCTGCATTTAAAGTACAAACACACACAATTACTTGTTATGGATAAAAATCTTCTGTGCTTGTCAGAGTTAGCAGTGCACCTGAAGTAAATAATCCGCACTCTAGTGTGTGTCAGCCAGTTTAATTGGAGTTGTACCAGGAACTGTGTACAGCTTTTTGAAACTGCCTGCATGAGAGAGATCCAGGCTTCCTAGCAAGGACTGAATCACTTCATGCTAATCTGCCATGTAGGTAAATAAGCAAAACAAACAAAAAAACAACCCCAGCCCCCCAAAAAGCCACTCACTCAATCAGAAGCAAACAGAAAAACCCTGAACAAAAATCCAATGCAACATGCCCTCACCCCCCCCTCAAACTAGTAAATTAATTGTAAGTAGACTGTTCATGTGACAGTGACTGTGATCTTACTGATCCCAGTTAATTTAGGAACCTACTGCAATTTGATTACTGTTGCTGTAGCCTTTGTATGGTTATTTTTTCATTTGCAGCCAATCTCAAGATTGGTTCAGTCAACTGGAATGCTCTCAAGGTGTTCTTATACAGCACAGTGATGCTTTCAGGCTCCTGCTTCGTGTTAGGTTGCTGTGAGGGGGCTCTGCTTTTCCCCAGCGTAACAGCATGGTAAGATCTTTGCCTGAAATGCAAGCTGAAATTTATTTGAGGTTGCAAAACAGTTTGGTTTGCTTATTTGTAAACTCATGCTCTGTTTGGTTCTTGCCAAATACAGTGTAAAACCAGCTTCTTTTAGGTGGTAACATCTAGTGTGTACTGGAACCTTGAGCAGCAGGATTCCATTTAAATTGAATGCAACAATAAAAAAAAAAAAAAGAGAAATGTTAACCACAGCTATTTTTTTGGAAACCCAGAAAGGCATAACTTGGTGCTTATTTCAAACAAATGTTTCACTCAGTTCTTTTCCTTACTGTAGCAGTTTATCCACCCTATTTATACTAAGATAAATCCTGTCCTGCACCAACTTTCATCTTTGTTACAGCTTCATGATCCTTTTTGCCAAGCTTCTTTTTGGTCATTGGCATCAGTTTGGTAATTTGGGGATTGCCCTAGGGTGACTTTATGATGCTTGTATCCCCAGTCATCTGTCCTGTTTATGCTGGATATTCAATTCTGCACCTTTAAAACTAGATCTGAGAGTGAAGGAGGGGAGAAGGCGAAGCAGTGGATTGTCTGAGGTGAATGTATTCAAAAACATGAAGATAAGAGCTTCAGCATTCCTGCTCCTGTTTTTTGCAGCACGGATAACAGGAGAGAGCTCTCCTTTGCTTTTAGTTAATTTTTAGATAGCTGAGGCAGAGAAATTCCCCGGACTGTGGCTTTTCTTTTCCTTGGAACTGATCAGCCTTCTCTGGACTGAGAACCCAGAAGAGCACCAGGAGTTCACACCTTGTCCCACCGGGGCCGGGACGTGGCATTTTCCAGCACAGGAGGGACTGATGAGAGACTGAGTGAGCTGAGCTGCACCCCATGACAAGGACTTTCTGAATTTGCCATCTCTTCAGAACAGCAAGAGGTTTTATTGTCTACTATTATTCATTTTTTTATGCTTGTGAATACTCTGTTAAATAAATGTTTTTTCCACTTTTTTCCAAGGAAATCTTTTTCCAAACCAGCTGGGGGAGGGGCTGCCTGAATCTCCTTTCTAGCAGGACCCCTTTGGAAGTTTCCTCCCAAATTTGCCCTAAAGCAGGACAGGGACATTTCAAACTCCATGGGTTGACTACAGAACATCAGTGAGGACAAGTTGAAACACAGCTTGTTTTCCTGTAATTTCCCATTTCTGACTTGTCCCTTTTTTCACTTTTAAGTGTTAGACTGCTGCTGGCACAGCGGTGATGGCCCAGTTAGTGAAGGGCAGCGCACATAAATTGAGATGGCTGAGTTTCTCACAAGCTGAGCCCACAAGGTGATTGCTGGATGGGGCCACAATCTGAGAGAACTGTTTTATGCTCCATGAGGTTGAAAGGTGATATATATAATTTAGGATGGGAAATGGATATATCATAAATAAAACAATCTTGTACATTGTAAAGATCTGGGGAGGGAGTCCCATAAACACCTGTTTCAGTCTGTGATGACAGCTGGTAGGGCTTTTGGGGTCAAGCTTCCTTCTGCAGCTGTGCTTGCATTCTCTAAGGAGAAATCAGTGTCTTTTCACATCCTTAAGAAATTACTCTCCCTCACTCTTTGTGGAACAGAAATCAGAAACCATTTATACTACAAAATATTTTTTAAGAAGGAGGGAGGCTAATGGTATCTGAAAAACAGTATAACATAATCTGCCTCACATCTGGAAAAGAGCATAAAATATCTTGTAATGTCAGGAAGATTTTTCATTTTCCATATGTTGTTTCAACTTCTAGGTAATGTGAGGAAGGAAATACTTAATTATTTGATGGATTGCACAACTTAGTCCAGACTTCAATATGCCATTTTCTGCAATATTATCAAAGGGAATACAAAAACTTTACATGTTTCACATGTAAACCATTTATATAAGTAAATGCTGAAATAGACATCTTTGTTATCATGTAGCATGACCAATAACACTTCTGAAGCTTTTTTCAACATTTAGTCTTTAAATAACCAAAGGTATTCATACTAGAAAAATATAGTCAATTTACCCTTCTCATTTACGGATTCTTATACTTCTGTAAAGCTGATGATATGTAATTTGAAAAAAAAATCTTTTTATTAAACATATGATATATATTTTTGTGTGTATTAGAAACTGGAGAATCTGGATGCAAATACTGAATCAGTAAATCCATATTGTGGATTTATCCACACATGTGAGTGTTTTGGAAATCCAGTTTTCAAGACCTGACAATCATTGTAGATCTGTTGGGACTTTGTTTGAAAGAGAGGTGTCTGCTAAGGGAGGCAGAAGCCTCCTTTGGAATAGAAAATGTAAACCCCCACCCTCCAAATTATTATAATTTTGAAATTAAGGGGCTCTCGGGCAAAGATATGAGAATAGGAATAACAGTTCTTTACTAGTATGCATAACAGAACAAACAAACCACAACCACCACGGCATAAACAACACCCAGCCCCAGGAGCCCGGTGACCCCGTCTCGGCCGCAGGCGCTTTCCCCGCTGCAGTTCCGCTCGCGGCCAGCAGGGGCGCTGCGGGCTCCTGGCAGGCAGGGCGGGTGCGGTGAGTCCCCCACGCCTGCAGGGGGCGCTGTGGGCAGGCTCAGGGAGCACACGGTGATGGCGGCTGGGCCCTGAGGGGAAGGCATGGAGGAGAGGATTTGCTTCACAAACCCCTGGGGCAGCCGATCCCGCTGCCCCTGAAGGACTTTCGGAACCAGCAAGTTGGGCCGGCAAGACTCTCTGCAGGGAGGCAGGGGGTGTGAGGCTACAGTGCAGCAAAAGCTCAGAACAGTGCTGAAGAAGCAGCAGGAGCGGGACAGCGGCAGCCGGGCTCCCAGCAGGGCAGGGAGAGGTGAGCTCAGGATTCTGGGCATCCAAGCAGATGGAGATAGGTCCTTCTTCTAGTGAGGCAGGTGTTAATAAGGTCCCATTTCAGTGGCTGCTCTCACAAGCAGAGGCTCACCCCACGGCAGAAGCAGCTCTGGGCTGGGCTCCGGCAGCAGCAGCGAACTGCAGCAGTGAATTCCCTTCCCCAGGCAGCAGCTCCGACCGTCCTCCTCCAAAGCCAAGAGAGAGAGCAAACAGCTGCTCCAGCCCATCCTTTACCTGCCCAGTTCTCACAGTATCTCCACCTTGGAGATATACTCCTGGAGAAGAGAAGTGTAACCAGGTGCCTTCCCCCCGTTAGCTTGGCCACTTCTCTAATTTTCTGAAATACTCAGTAGTTAATGTTTCCTAGCAACTTATGGTGAAAAATTCTATAAGTAAAAAGGAACATAAAGAAAGAAACCTAACGCCCAACAGGATTCCATAAAATTCAGGAGACTTGTATCAGTATAATCTACCCTACAAAAGGCACAGGTTTTCTAGCTAACTGTGTGGGTTAGCAAAACCAGATCTGTGTAAAAAAAGATTGGATCATGTTAGAGCCTTTTCCTGCTTGTTGGGAAGAATAAACTGTTCCAGTACAAAGCCCATTTTAGAACTATCTGTGATAGAAATCAAAGCATCGTAATGCTGTGGATTAAAACATCCCACTCCTTTCTTTACAGAATGAAGTAAGTGAAACTTGTGAATTTGGATGAGCTCTGCACTACAGTAGTCTAGACCTGGGAAAATTTCAAATTAAATTTATATTTCCTTAGTTTAGCTGAAGCTCAAATGCCCAGCTTAGCCTCTCTGGCCTCTGGTAGATCCATCCTCTGTACTGCCACTTTTCAAAGGCTTTCAGCCTTTGACTAGACAAAAGAGTGGAGGCAGTCCAAATGTGATGGGTTTGATTGCCTTTGCACCAGGACTTTTGGCAACAGGAGTTTATTTTTATTTTTCTACTCTGAAAGAAAGTATAGAATATGTATAAAGATACAGACATGTATCTACATAGATATATCTTAACATTTTTGTACTTTTCCAGATTGCAATTTTTTTCCAAGTTGTGCTGAAAAAGATGTCACTGTGTCATCTTTTTTGAAAACCTTTTGTTCATTCTGTTTTGAACACAAACACATCTTAAAGGCTTTTAAGATTTGACGAGTAAATTGAGCAAAGTCTACCTAGTTTGACTTAAATTCTTCTGTGTGAACAGAGAGATATGCATATAATTCCTGGACAATGTGTCATTATTTTGTTTTAAAACTGGAAAGCAAACCATTTTCATGTGAGAGGTTGAGCAATCAAATTTTGAGTTGTTCAGGGTTTTTTGGTTTTGCTGGTGTTTGTTTTTTGCTTTGTGTGGGGTTTTTTTTGGTGCTGGTTTTTTTTTGTGTATGTGTGTGTGACATTATTTGATTTTATTTTTATGATGAACATCTGGATAATTTTCAACAAAAGAAGTAAAAATAGCATTAGCTACATCTAGCCACAAAATAATTTCAGGTGAAATCACTGAAATCAGCAAGGTTCCGTTCATTTTTGGCAGCAGGGGTGGGCAGCCAGTGCCTGAGCAGGCAGCAGTGTGGGTGCCCAGTACAGCTCTCATCCCTTGAGGAGCAGCCTGGTCCTCTCTGGGGGCCTGGGCTTTGGGACCACCTTCCCCAAAGCATTCTCCAGCAGCCACACAATGAACCCCCGGTGGTGAGCCAGAGCTGTGACCTGTCTTTGTCATCCAGGCGGGTGAGATAATTACACTGACAACGATGTTACCAAGGCATTTCTGAGCTTACACCTTCATTACAGCACTTCTTTGCATTATTTTTGCATTCTTGGCTCAGGCTCATGGAAATCAGGACTATACCACAAGGGTTTTTTTCTGGTTAGAGTTGTGTCCTCTAGACGTGTGATGAAATGGTGAGGTTCACCACAAAACATTTGAGTGTGCACACCTTTTCTTCATATTTCTCAGCTTCCTTTCACACTGGTTTCAGGCAGACACTTTGAGTCTGTTCACATGAGCAAAAGCTGGTCTTTAATTTGAATTCCTCAATATTTCAAAGTGTGGGTGCTTTCCTAAGAATGTCTTCCTCCAGTTTAAGGTAACATTTAAGGAAAGATATCACACTTCAGTAAAAACTGATGTTCACAAGGTTACATTTCTTGTCCAGACAAACGCTTAGTAATTTAAAGACGGAAGCAGAGATTCCACAGAAGAGTGTTTTTGGAGAGGAAATGGTATTATGTATAGGCAATACACTGCCTCTTTCCAAGTTCTAATGCAGGGCTGAAGTGGAGTGTTCTGATCCCATAAATTATCTATCTTCAAAGAACCATTGCAAAACAAGGCTTATTATTTCTGTCTGGAAAACAGCAAATCCAAGTTATTTCTTTAAACAAGTACAACTCATCAGTTCACTTTCTTTCAGGCCCCAGGCCTGTGTTTTGCAATTTTTAGTGATTATTTTTCCATTTGCCTATTCTCTCATGTATGCACTTTATCATTTGTATTTCTAAGAAGTGGTGACAGGAAAAGAAGAACTCTCTGGTGTCTTGCCCACACACAGATTTCTAGGGTGGAATTAAGTTTAAGATTACAACTCCTAAATGACCCTTTCATGAATTAATGAAGTTTCAGTTGCTTTTTACTGGTATCAAAATACTTGGGAATAATTTTTTTACTGTTATTCAGATTGGTTACCTTAACCTTAATGAAAGGGGAAAGCTAGAAATCTCTCCAAAAGTGAACAGAGGTCCAAACAGCTACAAAAATAAGTGCCTGCCAGGACCAGACAGTGCTGCATTATTTTGCAAAGACATCACACAATTAGGGGTGTCTGCCAGTAGCCTGTTCAGCATGAGAAATACCTTGGTTAATTAAAAGACCCTTCCCCAGCCCAAACCAGGAAGGAACAGGCTAAAACTCACAGGAGGGTGACCAGAGGAGGTGCATCTGAAGCAGTGGCCAGCCCTTCCTCGGTGGCCAGAGTGGGAGGAGAGGGAGGGACGGGTGCCAGCTGCACAGGGCTGCAGGAATCCGGGGTGAGGAGGTTAATGACCTGACATTGCTGCCATGCTACTCCTTTGTGCTGGGCCTCTGCAGAACCCTGGATGGAAAGCATCTTTCTTACAAACAGCTCCCTTGCCTCTTCCAAAACCTCAACCTAATCCCAGCAGCTTTTGTATGAAATGAGCACTTTTCGTGCTAGTTAAGCTGTAGGGTTTCTGGTTCCAGTCAATGTTCATTCAAGAGGGTTTTTTTTTGTGGGAAAGAAAAAAACGTAGGAAAAGTTGTGGGAAAAAGGAGCGACACTGTTGTTGATGCAAATATTAAGTGAATTTCATTCTCTCTGTAATTTCTCTTGGAGTTCATGACATCCTAGTTATGATAAATAAAGCTTCTTGGTTGTTGGGTCTAACCTTTATTTCTGCAGTTACATACAGGCAGCATGTTGCTAAAATTACTTAAGGCATTGTTTAAGCTGTTTATCAAGGAGGGTTGCTTTCATGGAGATTTTGTATTAAAAAAATAGTTCAGTGCCACCTGAAATTTATTGTTTGATTCAAAACTGACACTGCAGTGTTTTAAATGTTTTGGAAAATGCTTTAGTATCAGATATAGAGTTTAATTTTTAATATTAGATTTTAATAATGGGCCACCTTTCTTTTATAATAGGATTATTTTACAGATGAAAATAGAGTACTAAAAAAGGACCCTCAGCAGGATTACCATCTGGAATATGCCATGGAAAACAGTACACATACAATACTGGCTTTTAGCAGAGAGCTGCACACTTGTGACACAAATGACAAGAGCATAACGGTAAGAGTCTCTGACTATATGTAGACGGATGAAGTAATTAATACAGAATAAATGTATATGTGGTCATTAAGCTGCTAGTTTAAATCTTTTTTTTAGTAAAAAGACAGAATTAGAGAAATTCACTTTCCAAAATATCTGTTTGCTCAAATTAACCAGGTAAAATATTTGTGCTAGTTTTATTAAAGTATTATGTTTAAATTTCAGCTTTCTTTGTTCTTCTACTTTAATACATTATGTTCTGCCATTTCTAACAAGTGTACACAGGATTGAAATAGATACCTCTGGGCCATCAAGTCCTGTATGCCATTGTTATAACCATCCAAGAGAGGCCAAACTGAGAAATACCTTTAAGACTCTGCACTAACTTGTAATTAATTTTAGAAACAGATTTTTTTAAAAAAATTGGAGAAGATACGTTTAAAGGGTCTGTTTGTTTCATTTCTTTATTCAAAACTAAAAGTGAAAAAAAATTTATGGTAAAACTTTCCATGGTAAAATAATTTTCATGGTAAATTCTTCTGTTGCCCTAGGGATTTCTGTGCTATTTCCTAAGCGTAATTTTAAATCACATAAAGCTGATGACTTTGGTACTGGAAATGACAGATAGGTTAGAGAGATTTACAAGGCTTTCTATGCTTTGGCTTGTTTACTCCTTCTTTTGGAAGCATTACTATAGGAGTAAAACACTATATTAATTATCTGTATTTTTACAATAAATGCAATTATAGCAACATGAGAGGCTGGAAATGAAGGAAGCAAACCCCACCTGTATAAACCACTAGTTCTCCAGGCAGTCATGGATCTCTGGTTTGCACACCTGCTGCATATTCTCAGTATAATTCAGCGTTTTGAGACACTTCAGGATTTATTATAACACTTTGTCTCAAGGGTCATTATTGTAATCTGAGAATCTGAGGTTTACAGAGAACTGATTTGTGCAGTGGCTGTAGATTGATTTTAAAAATGTAAATCTGTTCTTTAATTGAATGTTAATTTTACATAGTATCTAAGGACAACAGTTCACTGAAGGTATTCACATCTTCACGGACCGGAGCCTGGAAAATGTTTTGGGGGGAAACATTCTGATGGCTGATCAAATAAGTAATATCTCTAGAAAAATGGTTGTAACATATTTAGTTGGTCACTTCTTTATGAGTCTGCTCTTCCATTTGAAGATATGATTTGATTTTACAATATTAGGAAAGGAATCTATCAGAGAACAATTTAATTTCTGTGTATTTCCAATGAACCCCCTGAGTATAAAACATTTTTTAGTTCAAAGGCCAAATTGTGTAGGTAGATGACTGCTCCTCTGGAATATGTTGTCATTGCTTAAATGCACCTATGTCACAGCTATTGTAGGAATTATAGGAACTGTGTAAGGAAGAGGTTGCTCCTATCCCTTGTGGACATTTTGCTTTGTTTTTCAGGAGAGCACAGTGCGGGTAATATGGGCCTACCACCACAAAGATATGGGAGAAGCAGGTAAAAATTACCATGGGTCGAATCGTGGTACAAAGAGTCTGCGTTTGCTGAACCCTGAGAGAGAGGAAGTCTCATCCGCCTCTTTGCCGTACTTTGACTTGACCAACAAAGACGTAAGTTACTCCATGTTGTGGGTTTCTCTGGAGATAGGAACAAGATGGTAGCCAAAGCCTTGGACTTCCACAATGGGTATTGTGACTTTTATGTATAAATTAAGTATAAGGAAGAAATTAGTCATTATGAGGTTGATGAGGCATTGGAAAACACTGCCTGGAGAAGCTGTGGATGCCTCATCCCTAGAAGTTTTCAAGGGATGGGGCTTTGAGCAACCTGGTCTAGTGGAAATTGTCCCTGGCCAAAGTAAAGGGATTGGAACTGGATGATCTCTAAGGTTCTTTCCAATCCAAACCGTTCTGTGATTCTGTGATAATACTGTGTTCTTGCCCTTTTTATTAAGACAGGTGCCTGTACCAGACAAGGACACAACATACTGGTGCCAAATGTTTAAGATTCCTGTACAGCATGAAAAGCATCATGTGACAAAGGTGAGTGATTCAGACTCAGAAAATTTAGAGGAATTTAAATAATAGTTACGCTTCAAATCAGTTCTTGCACTTTTTTTTTCACTTCTATCTGGAAAGAAACAAGACTTCTTGTCTGTATTCACAAATATGGAGCAGATGTTTGTGTATATGTGCCCAGAACCTGGCTCAGGGTGTGCACTGACAACTAACATACACAGTGACAGACCCTCTTTCTTGCAGTTCTTTTCTCCTTCATCCTCTCTCCCTTAAGAAAATGAGATTCAAAATGATCTCTGTCTGTGAATATTTCTGGTAAGGACTAAGTAAAATTGTCTAAAAGCACGTTATATCGAGTATCTTCTTTTATATAGGAATTTAATGAATTTCTTTTAAGAGACAGCAAGTTTAAGTTTAAAAATAATTTAATGTTCATGTTTTTCAAGAAAGGGTCAGGTTCTTATTTGATTCCAGTCACCTCTCTTGTGATGACCAGTGGAGCCAGGTTACATCACATAAGAACTAGTATTTTCAGAAGTTTAAAACCTAAATATTATTTTAAAAAAGAGATGAACATTGCCGTTTATTTTAAAAATAATGAAAACGTGTGAATAAACATTCTCACAATGCTCAGCAGGATCCTAGGTGATTTGAAAACCCACATGCATAAACATGTTTTCCTATAACGCATTTTGTAACCTTTCTTTCTGTTTTAAATTGAAAACCTAAGAGTACTGAGGGAAAGATAGTTCTAACATTTCTCCCCATAAGCAATATACTGAAGACTTTATAAAACAACAAATTCTTATTTTTCTAATGTGCTGAAGATAGCACAGTGAGATAGTTCTGGCCCTCATTTTTATCTTTCTTTGAACCCACAAATGCATTAAGTGTAGAATTCTATTCCTTGTTTTTTGTTACAATTGTCAGTCAAGTTTCTTGAGTGCATTCAGTATGACTGAAATTTTAAATTAATTTGAAGAACTTTACCATGTGATCTCAATGTCTGTATGATAAATACCTATAATTACTCTGAAATAATGTATGTTTCTGCACTTTATCAGAATGAACAATTGCAAGCCCCAAAATTCTACCTTCAGGTACTTGATCTTTAATAACATTTGAAATTTGTGACAGCTACTTTCACTGTATGAAATAGAGCATTTGCTTGTGTTACACTATGCATGTCAAGATTCCTAGTTTTCTGGTTTCAAGTGAGAGACCTTCAAAGTAGTAGTGTCAGAATCAAGATTTCCTTGTTAAATTTGGTGGAAGTTGTAGATACCTGCTGTTCTGCTAAAAAGTTCCCTAGGAGTATTCATTATTTATAATTTCTGAATTTATTTTCTAAACGCATTGCATGACTGCACACAGAGTTGCTAAGTCTTTAAAAAAATAGTGTTTGGTTGAAGCTAAAACAAGATTTTAGCTCAGAAATACACTGGCTGATTTTTCAGAATAGTTTTATATTCTTTATTTTTACAATAATGTATAAAGAATATTAAAGTTTTAGAAATCGTGTTTTCAAATCAGCATATTTTTTATAAAGTTAAAAATTAGAGTAGAATCCTCTGTGACTTTACGTCTTCAGAAAAGCAAGAAAACTTCATATTGTTTCTTAAAAATGTTTAGAGTGAGAAAAAGGAATACATATATGAAGAGAGTAGATTTAAGTAGGAACACTTCCTTAGCCTTCTGTTCAGGGGCACAGCTTATATTTTCCAACAAGTGATGTTTCTAGATGCCACATAGAGGGTTGTTGTGGAATTGTATCTATGTGCTCTTGCAAACTGATTAAACATTTCCTAAAGCCTACTGATACACAAAGGATGGGGCTTATGGCTACTGGGGAAGATATTAGCTGTGCAAACAGAGCTTGAGTTTCACAAAGGGGAAGGTGGATGAACTCTGTGGCCTGATCAAACTGTCTGGGTTAGTCAAATACTTGCATAGATGTTGATTCTGGATTCCTTCTGTAGCACGGGTTTCACACAAACCTACACGTCATTTTTACAGATAGAAAAAAATTGTGTAGATATGGTACAAATTTGTCTGTGGCATAATTTAGTCTGTTTCAGTAGTGTACATGTGAGCTGTCTTTGGCCGTTTCTGTGCTCCTGTGTGATTTTGTGGAGGGTTGAACTGCTCAGCTTGGCACTCACTGGACAGTGTGTGCCATCAACAGTGTGTGCTTAGTCACGCTGATGTGTAAATCTGCTGGTGATCTGGGGTCTCAAGTAGGTGCAACAGCCACAATTGGAATTTTTTTCCTACATTCCACTGTTCTCTGTCACTTCTTCCTCTTGAATATTGCTCTGAGCACTTCATATAAGTACTTCTAAAATATCGGTTTCATCAGGAAGGCATGATGTTTTAATGAAGAAACATTTTACCTATTATTCATGTTAGTTTCCAGAAATCACAGGTAAGGGGAAATGGCATATTTTCATTGATCAAGCTGCTCTACGTGATTTGTAAATTGTGCGAGAGATAAGACTGTAATCTTCTGTTCGTCTCATAGGTAGAATAAGGATGTGGATAAGTAATTTCTCTTTATGCTACATTTACCAATGGAGAACAGGTCTTCACTGCAATAAAGGGGCACCAAGCCAGGTTTAGAACTTCTCTGTTAAATCTTCTCTTGCTTCACATTTCTTGCAACATTCTCCTCAGGGAGGAGATTGTGTCTTCCTACATGTCCCTACAATGCCTTCTGTTTCAAATGCCTCCAGGAACTTCTGGAGAGACAACTCATAATAGCATGCCCTACTAAGAAATAGAACACAGTAAGACAGTTTCTCAAAAGCTGGGCATATTAGTGTCAACAGTTATCCAGAGAACAACCAAAACCAGACACTGAGCTGGTTTTGTGACTCTAATGGTTTACATCACTCCTCAGCTTTAAACTGCCTACCTGGCTGAATTGTGGCTCCATGAAAATTTATTAAACTTCTGCAAGATTCCCCACCCAGGACATTTTCTATTAACAGAACCATTTATAAGTGTAATAAGTAAATCTTGAAAATAATATAGGCAGAACAGATGAAAGGGATTGCTTGGAGGTAATAGGCATTCAGGCATTCAGATCAGATGTTTGCAGGATGGCCCTGCAGTGGTCCCAGAGTGGTGGACTTTGGCTGCTCTTCACACGGGAGAGCACATGGCTGCCTGTCTGCAAACTGCTCCTGCAGCTACGTGTGCATTGGCCTGTTCTGCTGCTCTGAGCTTCAGGCAGTGGTGTGTGCCTCAGGCTCACTGCCCAAGGGATTTTCACTTTTCTCACATGCAGAAGTTAGCCAGGAGCTTTCTCAGAAGTCGATTTCGGAGAAAAAAGCATTCCACTTATTAGCCCAGACTTTCAGGGCAATGGGTTTAAGATTATGTCTTGCTGGGATTATTTTCAGTTCTCTGTAGATGTCATTATTCTGACTGGTCCTGAATGTGCCTTCTAACCACATTCCTAAAGAAAAGTCTCTGGTTTTGCCAACTGCACCTCAGAAAGAAACTCCCCTCCAGCAGGACCTCTCAGAAGTAGGGAGAACGGGATCCACTGGTAGAGTAGACACACAGGCAGGTCTGCATACCTACCTCTGCATGAAAATATTTGTCTCCCTGCTAAAGCCATGCTGAGTGCAGGGCCCTGAGTGTGGAGAGCCAGCACACACAGAGACACCACTGCACCAGTGATGGGAGCTGGGCTGACAGAGACAGAGGTGATTATCCCAGGGAGCACACCCTGAAAATGGGTCTCTGCAGCATCCTGCCTCTTGTAAATTACCTGATTTGTCTATTTCTTTCTGCTCATTCAATTAAAAAAAAAAAGTTATTCAGTGGCAGCAGACTGGATCTTTTGAAATCTTACAAGTTTTGTACTGTTGAGGTGTCCGATTTTTGTGATTGTCACTGTGTGTGGATATGTGTGTGCTGACACATCTCTCTATTTTGACAAGTTGTAAGACTATTTGCCGATATTTTTTTTCTGCCTATTTGCTGAATTTACTTTTCTTTGCTGTGAGCAGGCATCATGAAGATATTTACTAGCAGCAAAAAGGTGAAAATTTGTTTCATGTTCATGAGAAATACTTCCCAGTGTTTCAGTAAATTCAGCTCTTGCTTTATATTCAAAGCTTGTTCATAACTGCTTTTTCTGCTTGTCATTCTATGGATGCAGCTTTTTTATTACTATCTTTAGTAATATACTATAGTATAGTATATTAGTAGTATACTGTTAGTATAGTATACTAAACAATACTCCATGTCTTCTGTCACTTCAGTTTAACTGTGTTGCATATTCAAATAATTGTATCTACTAAAGATTCATTCTGTCTTCACATTTACATCAGGTCTTCCATGTGCTTGACTGTTTTTTCTGCTGCGATTAAAAGACCTTAAGATAGTGTTTCTTCTACTGTCTCTAGATTTTCTGTGAATCCTCTAGACCTGTGGTCTCCCTCTTCACCTGACAATTTGCTTAATGCTGTGTGTAAAATGTAAATTTAGAGTATATACTGGTGAAAGACTGGTATGTATATCCTACATGCCAGACGTGCCATAATTTATTTGTGTGAAGCTTTTCAGCATAGCATGCCTGTGCTGGTTCCAACACTGTAAATTTTCCCCCTATGTTTTCTTAATTTCTTTTATAAGCACTGTGTTTTCCTCAGGAAAAGTAGTTCCCCAGGCTTCATTAGTAATAATCCCCTAGTCAAAAACATGTCAAATATTGAGTTTTACTCCAAGAGTAGGAAAAACATTCTATGTAAAATAAACTCCAAAATTGGGTACTATGGTCACTTAGCTGTATCTGCATGTCTTTCTCTGAGAATAACTCATTTTTCCTCAGTCCTAAACTTTATAGGTTGTTTCCAAAGGAGTATAGTCAGAGAAATACTAACAGAAATGCTGTGATGTGTCTGTGCCCAAAAGCATTAAATATTTCTGATTCTGGCAGAGAGCTTTTTAAATAGGACATCCAGTTTTAGCGGGCATTTGGCATTGGAAAGGAGGATAGTAGTTGCATTTTGTAAGCTCTTAGAAGTTTTGGTTCTTGTATAAAGCAATCCTTCCATGTGTATTATTTACTTATGAGAATGGTGTGAGCAGGTTTAGCTCTGCTAAAATGGGGAAGAGGCAGTGTGGTCAAAATTCAGTATCTCTTCAGTATAGCTGATGAATACTCAGGCAACATATTAAAGACAGTAAATTTTCAATCATAGAGATGGGCTTCCTCTCATCTAACTTGACTTATCTGTGGGTATGAGCCAGCTGCTTAATTGACCTTACAGTGGCAAAACTAGCTGTTTGTATCATCCTAGAGGGTTTGTCAGAAATGTATGAGCTCAAGCATCCCATGTATGGTTCAATCTCTCTCCACTGATGGATGAGAGAACCCAGACCACCAGCCTGTATTAGATAAGTAACTCCCAGATGAATTAATCAGGGTAGACATATCCCAACCAAAAAGTCAGGGGAGAGAAGAGGCTGGGCTAAAAGCAAAAATTGCAAAATAATAATGAAAAAAAAAATGCCTGTGGGGAAAATGATCTTTTCTCAATCACAGCCCTTTGTATTTTTTTTGGCACTAAACTTACAATGTGACTAATGAAACAGGCTAATCATATAAACAGAAAAAAACTTAGTCATTTAGCATTAGCTGAGAAGTATTACATTAGGCATATTTTTATATCAGCATTAAAGTTTTCCATTGCTGATCTCCTTAGAAGAGGGAGCCTCTTTTCAGTTAAAGAAAGGCCTGTGTTAGAACACACCAGCAGCTGCCAGTTAATCTTCATGTTCTGTTTCGAGGCAAACTGATAAGGAAGTAAAAACTCCAAAAAACTTGTTGCCAAGGGTAACTCTGCTTTTTGACAGTGGAATGCTTCAGTAATACCAAAGACCCCAGTGTGAAAATACAAAGGGGCTCCAGTTTAAGAGACTGATTGATTGGAAGCCAGAAGGGCAGCTTGTAGCCTGCAGTACCTAAATGAGGGCACTGATTTTTAACTTGAGTGATACCAGACAGTAACTGCTTGTTACTCTCTGGCATGAACTTTTACATTTTGCTAAATGCGATAACTCTAGCAAATCACATCATGCAGCCTGACATAAACAAATGTTCTATATTTTCCCATGCATTCCCCTACAAAGCAATTTCAGCCCCACTAAATTAGATTGGCAACCAAACAATCACCTTACGCTGCAGAGCTTGTAAGCTATCTGCCCTTTGATCTGCAGGGCTGGCTCTTCCGTGCAAGCCTGAATTGGCCCATTAGGCTTTGCAGTGCTAAAGATTCGTGTAGCTGAACAGGCTGAAAATTAAGTTTCCCAGGCACTCTCTGAGGAAATAACAGAAATACATTACTGTCTCATGTTCTGTTAAATTATTTCAAATGCAAAATTGTTTAAGGTATTATTCCATTCTGTGATCACAGATTAAATTATATATGACCACAAATTTTACTGTCCTACCAAACTTTGTATTTCTTACATATTTTTATTTTGCAATAATCCTCTTTCATTTCACTTGTGCCTCTTAACTGTAAGAATTCTTAAATTCTGCAATTATTGCTGCTTTATTTATTACATACTTGGCATGCAAAAATAACCTACTTCATTTCTGTCATCATCAAAGTTGAATGTCTAGTTAATTTAATCCATTTTCTTCGATTTTTACTTTCCTAAATAAAAACAACATCCATTATGGCAATGTATTGACCATGCGAGCAGGTGGTAGGAAAATATGTGTGCTGTGTGATTCTTTGGTTAATAAAAGGGAGATGGCAGCAGCCTTAATTTGAAATGTGACCAAAAGTAAGCATGAAAAAGGGGAAAATACAGTTTTTGTGATGATCTCTGAGTTTTACCACCCAGTTCTGAGAGGATTGGTGGGGTGATGTTCAGGAGACCCTTACTGTTGATTAACCCCATTTTGTCTTGTGCCCTGTCTTCCCTTCCTCATCCTTAGCTCTGTGTATGATTTTCAAGTAAACCTATGATGAGGTGATGCACTGAAAAGATAAGAAAATTGTCCACAGCCAAAAATCCAGCACTTCTTATCATAGCAGGTAGCAAAATACTTCAGAGCAGCACTGGGCCTTAGATGAGCAGTTACAAAGCATCTTTGTGCGAATACCACAACAGCAGGCTCGTAGGTAGTAAAATCTCAAAATCTGTCTTGATGGGGCTTGTGTGGATTGATCACAGAACAAACCTAGCTTGGAACTACTAGCATCTTGGCATTGTTTCTGAAGATCAGCCTTCTAATTCAGACAAATCACATTGTAGCAGCATCTTAAATTTTCAATAAGTGCTGCAATGGTATTCAAATGGAGCAGAACTTTCTATCCCGATCTAATTGAAGTATTTCTCTTCTATACCAGTTGTTAAATCTGCAGCCCCAGCTACTGGTGATATTTTTCAGAAAATTATAATATGACTCTCTCCATCTTTCCTTTCATTTGCAATGCACAGTAGTCACAGCTATGAACAGAGCATAGATTCATAAACTCCACATTAGTAACAGTGGAAAAATAGACTGACAATGGTCAGAAAAGGCCTCTCCACATGTCCACACATAGCAGACTGTATAGGGTTTGTATGGCCATGTTTTGGTGGCAGGGGGGCTACAGGGGTGGCTTCTGTGAGAAGCTGCCAGAAGCTTCCTCTGTGTCCAGCAGAGCCAGTCCCAGGTGGCTCCAGGATGGATGTGCCACCAGCCAAGGCTGGGCCAATCAGAAATCGTAGGAACACCCCTGGGATAACAGATTTAAGAATAAAAGGTAAAAAAAAGGTTATTGGGCAGATGTAATTGCAGCCAGTGAAGAGCTGTGAGAATATGCAAGAGGAACACCTATTCAGACCCCAAGGTCAGTGGAGAAGGAGGGGGAGCTGAGAATCCTTTGTAGCCTGTGATGCAGCCCATGGAGAGGCAGCTGTGCCCCTGCAGCCCAGGGAGGATCACAGGGATGCAGAGATCCACCTGCAGCCCATGGAGGAGCCCGTGCTGGAGCAGGTGGATGTCTGAGAGGAGCTTGTGAACCCATGGAAGGCCTGTGCTGCAACGGGGTCCTGGCAGGGGCCTGCAGACCCATGGAGAGAGGAGCCCATTCTGGAGCAGGTTTCCTGGTAGGACTTGTCACCCTGTGGAGGGTGATTGGGGCAGGCTGTGCCTGGAGGACTGCACCCTGTGGAAGAATGACCCACACTGGAGCAGTTTATGCAGAACAGTTGCCCATGGGATGGAGACACATTGGAGAAGCTTATAGAGGACTGTCACCAATGACAGGGACCCCATCCTAAAGCAGGAGAAAGACTCCTCTCCCTGAGCAGTGGGAGGAACAAGGTGTGATGAACTGAACATACTCCCCTTTCCCCATCTTTCTGCACTGCTGTGTGTTTTCCATTACTATGTCTTAAGTTGCTGGGACTAAAACTGTGTCTTTCTGTTTTATGGAATGCCAATCACAGTTTTGATTTCTAGATAATTGCTATGGTATGATTTTAACACAGACTTTAAAAGAACCATGTAATCTGAAAATAGTCCTGGTTGTGTGACTTCCTGCATGTGTTGATGAGTGATGAAGTCCTGCAAAAGGGTATACAAGGATCTGACTCTGGGCGAGAAAATGTGCAAATAGTATTAGTGTGATCGTCATTTAACTGCATTTATTTTGTAAGCCCTCTTATGTTTGTATATTAACCCTGTGAATATAAATTTTTAGAGAGTTACCAGCAATAGTTCCTGAGAGTTGCTCTGGAGCAACTCATGTCATGTCAAAATCATGAGCCTTGTGTTTATTTTATCCCCTGCTTTCCCTTGAAACTGAGGGTGCCAGGATGTGCAGGTTGGTGGCTCCTATAGGAGCTCAGTATCCAAATGCCCAAGGTCCTTCTCACGTGTGGTTGCTTTTGGTGGCCCCTTGCAGAGGTCAGCATGTCATTTTCAGAAAACATGGTAATTTCCTGGTAGCGTGCTTCTTTATGCGCAAAACAAGAAAGGGACACGCTGCAATTCTCGTGTGTTCTGTCTTCAGGCAAAGCTGCGCACTCACTCCCAAGCAGGAGGAGAAAAAGTATAATGTTATTTAGCTGCATGATTGAGGGGATTGTTTTGCAGTTTTACAATAGAATTTAAACATCTTCCATTGTGGCCTCAAAGAAGTAGATGTTGCTGTGCAAGAATGGTGATTCCATGAACAAATGGTAGTACCTTCATTGACTTTATTATTTATACTATTCAAACTATATGTTCCTCTTGAATAAATATAAACTCTTTATTGGCTACCCATTTTAGCCTTAAACCTGAAGCATATTTGGATCCATATTACTTTATTGTGCTATTGTTTTCATAAGGAAGTAACGATGTCCATGATTAATTGCCAATTAATTCTGCTTGAAGTGTGTCAGCTGTGCTGAGAGACCTTGGCCATCCTGAAGACCACAGCCACTGCCAGTGGCTCTGCTGCTTAGAAGTGCAGTGAGTGTACTGCCATGGTGCATAACCAAATGAAACAAGTTCTTGCTTGACCTGAGCTTTTTATGAGATTCCTCCTCAGGGTTATACTTTTTAACTGTTACTAAATGCATTATCTTAAATCTTCAGGCATATGTCAGGCAGAAACAATGTTTTATTGGTATTTCTTTAAGGTATCCTTCCTTTGGATTTAGTCTAAATTACTGTAAGTCTTTAAAGTCAGAAACTCCTTATGAGTGGTAGAGTTCCAGGTAATTAATTGGGAATAAGAACTTAAGAATGCGCTTGATGTCAGAGAGAACAAGAAGTCCTAAACCCATCTCTAACTCTTGTTTTTAAATGTTTGGGCTTATTGTTTATGATGTTTTTGGATTCGTCTTTCTTAGTTAAAATATTTAAGTTGTTCAGCAGAGTGACCTGCAGAAAACCTGCATGTACAGTGTAATTAGTAGTAGCACTATATGGATAGAAGAATTTCTGTAAATTTAGACATAATAGCCTTCTCTTCAAGCTAAAACCACAGCAACATTTTAATTTTACCTGAAAGTACATAGTCGATTTCAATAAAAATTCTAAACCTTAAAACAGATAATAATGTTTGTAATAATGACAATCTTAATGCCGTATACTAATAAAACCTAAATAAGAGCTTTTGTTGAACAACACAGTCACAGAGTAAACAGATCATGTTTTTTACACCAAGAACAGGAAATATCTTTGCTTTGAATAAAATTTTCCATTCATGTGGCCTTACCACATTTTCTCCTCAGTGATGTTAGAATTTGTGTTCTAGTTTTAAAAGAATACCCAAAACCAGTTAAGCCCAAATGCCAACAATACAGCTTCAACCAATTAATCAATCAATCAAATGACATTGTTATTTCAAATTAAAATTATGTCTGGTATTTGAATCTCACATTTGGGGAAAAAAGAAACCCAAAAAAACCAACCCTCCACACATATTAAGTACAAATCTCACACATTTCTATGCCTTAAATTGCATGGAAGTTTCAGGCTGGAAAATTTCCATACTCCAAGGAAACCTGACCTAATCACATTATAAGGTTAGGGCTGGGCATAGTTTCTGTTGCCTGGGCTTTTTTCTTGNTTTTTTTTTTTTTGTTTAAATACAAAAATCAAGAGCTGTCACTATATGCTGATATTTTTCTCCAGCTGGAAGGTATGAAAAATGTGTATGTGTATGAGAATAATTTGGGTTAACATTTTTACCTTCGAAGGACAATTCAAGTGACGCAGTAATGCACCCTGTTGTACCTCAGATGTAATCATCCCTGATGACCATGAGGGAACCAGAAGCAGTGGCTTTGCTCAACTTCCTGCAGTTAACTCACCAACATATACACCTTTCTAAGTGGCACGGTATAAACTCAGAAGCACTTGGAATAGAGAGTGTTTTAAAGGGGTTTGTTAGAGGTGATGACTGAGTTTGGGGTCTGGATTGTACAGTGAGGAAATGAGCACTAAGCTGTGTATGTGCAAATGGTCTCAGATAAGATCACGGCTGCTACTCCACGCTAGACTGCAGCCAGCTGAGCAGTGCAAGTGTCTCTTTCAGCTCTAACTGTTCTGTGGCATTAATTTAATGCTTTCTGACAGACGGGGTAGGGTGGAGGCATGGGGAGGGTGGTCCCTGCCTGACCCCGGAATGCCTTAACCGTGGGCTGAAAGTCTGCAGCACATTCGTGTCCCCGATGTGACACTGACGCAGGCTCTTCCAGTAACGTGACGTAGCTGCTCGCTTGTTAGTCTTAAAATCCAGATCCACCCTGGAGTCATGGACTTCAGCATCTACCCCGCTTAGAGGCGTGTTCCCAGCTCTTGTCTTAGCTCAGCACACCTCTGGGTTCTGTGCAAGAGGCAGTGCTAGGCAGCAAATGTCTGGTGGTTTTCTTTTGGAATATTTACAGGAAAATAAAGCCATATTACGGAGAGGTTTTTTCTGGGCTACATAGATTTTTTTTTTTTTTTGAAAAAGACCAACTTTATAAAGCCAAAATATTTTAAGTATTTGCTTTTCTGAAGAAAAATCTAAAACCCTAAAAGTGATGTGTTAGATAAATATTTGATCATTTCACAATTACATTTTAAAAAACTCAGGAAAAATCTTGGTGAATTCTAATGAGAGGAAATCACGTCACCCTTTGAAAAGGTTTTCTAAGGTAATTTTTCAAAATATGTGCTTGGTACGCGTTTTCAAAAGAAGTGCAAAAGACCAATCCGTAAGAATGTAATAGTTCTTCCTGATGAGGAGTACAGAAAGCAGAGACCCTATAACTTGGTCTTCTGTGAAATTTTCAAGTGAAATCAGCCAGTACTCAGTTTCACGGCCATCAATTTTTGTCTGAGTTAATCAGAGACATGGCCATTTCATATAAATGAATTAACCAGCCACAGACTAGAAACTCACCCAGATGTAGCATTACTACTATAAAAATCAAATTTTTACTCTCCATTTTGAGACTAGAGAGTTACCTTTTCTTCCCTGTGTCACCACTGTCTATCTGCATGAGGTGTTGTGTAAGGCTGTGGCCTCATTCAGAATCATTTACATGACAATATACCATACCATTTTGTCTTTGAAATGTAAGATTAATTTGGAACTACGTTTGAGCCAGAAAAAAAAAGAAAATCTTGATTTTCTGCAGAAACATTTTACTGCAGAAACATTTCTGCAAACAGATCAGAAACCTGTTGTTATTTCGGCATATAAAAATAAAGTCAGGTTTTTGTTTTCTGATGTTTGGTGGGCCATATTTTCTAAGTAGGGACACTGTGGTGAGATTATGGATGTATGTGAATAACTTGCATGATTTGCACAAGCAGGCATAAAGAGCAAACCATGTTTATTACCATCAAAGAAATCAGAGCAGATAAAAATAGAAAAACAGGAATGAGCAAGAAAGACTTCCAGGTGTCTGGAGATGTTATCAACTTGTAGGACAGCTAACTTCTTGTAACACTTGAGCTGTTTGCATTTTCCTCCTGTTTAATACATCACACATTGGTATCTTGATCCTGCTTATCATCAGCTTGAGATGCAGGGCACTGTTATGTTAAAATTTTGGCTTCTTTTATAAGGGGGAAAAAAACCCCAAAACATATGACAATGTTCAGATTGTGCAATAGATAGAGTGATAATAGGAAACAGAGAAGAGAGGAAGAAAAATTCAGGATGAGTAAGCTGGCCCTGGCAGATATAAATATTTTCTTTGTTCATGTGATGTCAGCCTGTTGACTAAAAGAGGGCTTCTGTTAAAATGAGAGGTGAACAGTACACGTGTCACCTGGTTTAACATTATAATGACTAGAATTTTTTTTATTTTATATTTTTTGAAAGTCAGCATTTTCACAAGTCCTAAGAGATTCAGAATCATGAGGAGAGCTCTCAGCCTGCCTGATGAGTACCAACCAAGCACCATGACCATAACCCATACTGTTGGTTGCAGAAGGCCATGCCTTCTCTTAGAGTTGAATGTAATATATTTTAAATGCCTCCTTCCTTGGGAGCCCTGGTTTGAAGTGCTGAGGGGGTTTATAGTACATCTATTATTTTTTTCCTCTGTTAGTGGGAGTCAGGTTCATGTATGCTCAGTTTGAAAGGCTTTTTGGCCAAGCTTTCAAGAAGGGTGGAGAGGGAGAAGCATAAGGCAAACGATCATGAATAATAAACCATGATCTTCTTTCTGCAGGTTTTATGAAAACCAGGAGAGGCTGTGCCTTGTTGCATGCCCTTATGTTTTGCAATCCCAAACACTTTGGGCATTTTGATGTGGGGTGGATGTAGGGCTTTTGTTCTCCGTGC
Source organism: Cisticola juncidis (assembly GCA_013400215.1). Taxonomy (NCBI): domain Eukaryota; kingdom Metazoa; phylum Chordata; class Aves; order Passeriformes; family Cisticolidae; genus Cisticola; species Cisticola juncidis. The sequence goes on along the minus strand of VXBR01009219.1, from coordinate 794,662 downwards.
CTCTGGCAGTTCAGAAATGTCAAGCAGAAAATGCACTTTGCCTGCAGGGGAAGAAGTCACTGAGGTGCCTGGTGGGGCAGTATCTCTGCAGGCTTACTCACAACTTGGCAAAGAGATGAACTCTGACAGCTTGGTCTTCCTTGCATGTCAGCAACAGTGAAAATTCCAAAGATGAACCTCAAAGAATGAGGTAAAATGGGGAAGATAGGTAGTTATTTGCATATTCCTTTTTAGTCTCCTTTCAGTTTCTTTCTTTACTTCTTTGGCTAACAGGAGGTTGGTAGGAAGTGGTGAGGACAGAAGAAGGAAATACATTTCAAAGTCACAGCTTTCTTCATAATTAATGAAAATGAAAGGTGGATTCCCATTTTCACTACAACCTCAATTGTAGTTTGTAGTAGTGGGTCAATTATTGCTTATCTTATTGCTTGGCTCAAAGTGTCATTTTAGCATCCCCATATAGTAAGAGAACAGAGCAAACAAGGCTATGTATAAATAAGAATCCAAATAAAAATTAGCTGTTTACTTAAATCTTCAGTATTTAATGACTATTATGTACCATGTTTGTTTTTATCACTTTGTGTGCGTGTATTTCACTCCTTTGCCCTAGTGTGCCACTCCAAATTATTTTCTTTCCATTAATATCCTAAAAGTTGCACAAATGAACAAAATGGTCATGGTGACTCTTCAGGGCTGGTCCCCTATCACTCTCAGTGGAGACGAGGAAAAATAGAGCTCTGAAAATTGTGTTATCATTCATTAGGGCTACAAGTACTCTGGTAAACAGGCCACCCTGATCTAGATACTTAATTATAGATACCGCTTTTAACAACTTATTTTACATCTAGGACTACTTATGTGCTCTTCTAAATGCATTAGCTTTTTCCTGAATTTGAACCCTTATTTGAGAAACTCAGTTGATCTTCATCATTACATGTAAGGGTGGCCAGAAAACAAGATCTTGTTTATTTGAGAAAAAAAATGAGGTTTGGGAATTTCTTTTTGGCTTGGAACAAAGTAATCTCTACAGATGTTCTCTGTGGAAAGTCAGAGAGGAAGTGTGAGGCAGCCTAAATAACCAACCTATTCTATAAGCTAAAATGACCAATAGCTGAGTAAATAGGGCAGCACTCACCTGGGGTGTAAAATGGCACATTTAACCCCCTGCTCCAGTTTAACATTACAATAGAGTATGGGATTGTATATTTTAATTGTCTTTTCTGCTGAAGTTATTCTAGTAAGTAAATACAGTTAGTTATTCTTCAGATCAGAGAAGTGTCTAAGGGGTCTGCTCCTCCTCCTATTCTTATTTCATTTAGAAACAATGCTATGAGCCTTAGGAAGGTAGCCATTAAGATATTTCCATACCTTTTGGAACAACGTAGGACTAATGAGATTTTCCTAAGATTTTTTAAAATAGAATTTTGACCATTCTAATATTTTCTTTCTTTCTTATTTATATGCTGTTTAAAAGGTGAAAGAAAAATATCTCTTTAACCAAGTTGTAGTAAAAAAATGTGAAAAGCATAACTTCATTGCTGCTCTTCATTATTTATTTCTGCATCTGAAGAGTGTAAGTTTTCCTACAAGATGCATTGGAAAGATGTGTAAGGATTTGCTCTGGTTTTTGTTTTTCTTTTCTTCACTTAAGAAAGCCAAACAAAACTGCTTTTTGAAGTGCTGTAATTGTTTAGGTAACTGACACTAAAAACCAATGACAGGATGTGAGTTTCTAATTTTGGTGATGTCCCATGGTTTTGAGGGGAAGTTGGTTTTGAAGTAGCGATTGTAAGCACAGCAGGTGCTGGGATCTTGTAGCAGCAGGCAGAACTATCACATGTTGGGACAAAAGTCCTCTTTTTTCTTGGTAGATTTAGGGATAATGTTCCCATAACCATTTCCTTGACTAACATATACAGTATGCAGAGCTTCAAAATTCTTGAGATACATCCTGGTATTTAATGTATAAGCTGCCATGTTATGACCATGTTTGGGCTCTGCAGTACTTGGATAAATATGCAGGTGTATGATGAAGCAGAGGGAAGAAGCAACACCAAGCTGAAATGGATTTCTGCATCTTTGTCATCCAGTCTGATATACTGGGGAATACATTCTTATTTCATGGGAAAACTGACTCATCTTCTTCAAAAACACCTTTTACTTCCCTAGTGCAGTATTTCACAATAATGGTAATGCTAACTGAGACAGGGATTGTGTGTGAAGTGCAGTGAAGTGGGGTGTACTCTTCTTGGCTGGACATGGAGGTACTCAGCAGCATCTGCGCTCCCCAAGAGGCCAACTTCAATGCACTTTGCAGATTCATGTCAGCAAGGGTGGCCTTGATGCACACAGGCTCTGGCTGCTTCCTCCTGCCCTTCCTCTTTTGTAATTGATCTAGCAGTTTGAACAATATGCAGAGAAAGAAACTGTGTTTACAATATTTTAATAATGTAATAAACTGCTCCTGCTTACACTGTTCTTGTCCTCCAGTAGCACATGAATGTGCTTGTAAAATGAAATGGATGCAAATTGAGGATGCATTCTTTTCCTGCTAAAGTAACCTTCTCTTTCCTAATACTGAAAGGCAATACTGCATGGTACCCTGCACTTTATGAGTTGCATTGTCAAAACTTTTCTTTTCTTGTGAAAATATTAATCTTTATCTTATTGAACTTGAAGGTAAAAATGATAGAATGGGATGAAATCTTTGAAAGCAAAAGCAAGGGAAAAACTTGTTTCATTTTAATACTGTCTTCTATATGACGATATTTTGTGGAATATGATTGTTCTGAAATGCAAAATAATTCTTTTCAGAAGTATTCATATTTGCCCCAGGAACATCATCTCTGACAAAGATGATTTAACATCACCCATCCAGAGGGTGAACAGTTACATGGAAATTAAATAATTTTAGCCTGCGCAGAAGTTCTGTGGTCTAATTAAAGTGAGGGCACTGGAGCACCACTGAGTGCCCTCCAGCTGATCACTGCCATAAACAGGCTGGAGCACCCAGCCTCTCGAGAATGATTTCATGTTAATAAAGTCTTTACAAGAAAGCAGATTAAGAAAAATCTAATTTCTTGTAGATGTCAAAAAAATTTCAAATTCCATTTTGAGCTGCTGAGGAATGTGGGGTGTACCTCTAGGCTCACCCTAGGTGTACAGAATCTTTGGGAAGCTGTAATTTGAAATAGTACAAAAGAGGCAGAAACAGGAATGAAAACCTCTGAGTAGTTTATATCCCCGCTTCTGCTGGAATGCAGCTAAACAAGATTGGGCATGGAGAAAGAAAAGTGCCCGTGCAAGACTAGGATGGGAGAAAACTAGCAAGATTGTAACAGAGGTTTTGTCTGGATGCAGATTTTTTTTTCATGCTCCTCATGGATGCACTTGGACAAAATAAAAATTTTGGATACTTCATTCCTTGAGTTTGCAGAGTGCTGAAGTTGCATCTCAAGCTAAGTACAATCTAACACTGAGTCTTCTCTTTTAAAAGTACCATAGAATTTTTAGTCCTGTCTTCATACCTGCATTGAAATAGCCACATTGAGATATGTTTGTTGTTTCTTTTTTTTTTCTTTTCATTTTACCATTGATAGGTTGAGCCACTGATCCAGAAAGGCCACGAGAACCTGGTGCATCATATCCTGCTCTACCAGTGCAGCAGCAATTTGAATGACAGTGTTCTGGACTATGGGCATGAGTGCTACCACCCCAACATGCCAGACTCTTTTCTCACATGTGAGACAGTCATTTTTGCTTGGGCCATTGGAGGAGAGGTAGGATGAATGTCTGCCTAGCATGGTTCATCAACGGGGTTTTGTGAGGGAGTGTATCATCATGAAATTTCTTTCTAGTGTATTAGTGATTATTTAATCTGTCTGTTTTTAAGGGTATGGGATCACATAGATGCCACACCAGTAAGTCCTCAGCCTCCTCTTGGCCTTTCAAGTATGTAATGGAGGGGTCATCCTGAGTGACAACCCCAAAGTAATGAAAACACTAGAGAGGGAGTTGATGCCTTAGGGGAGAAAGATAGCTTTGGAGCATGGAAATCTGTTGCTGCGTCAGCTTGTCCCATCTGATGTGGAAATACAGTGCCTCCAGCACTGACCAGTGTCTGCTACCTATCGATAATGTCAGAAAGAAAAGCAGTGTCTGTACATGACTTTATAAAACACACAGAGGCACGACTCTCCAAACGAAGTTGTACATAAATTTAATTAACTTTGTGCCTCACCAGGACCTGGTTTCACTGTTGCCCCATTCAGGCATATCATTCTGAAGTTTCCTCCCTGTCCAAAAAAACATCATTTCAGTGTAGGAGAGATTCTGTGTCAGTGCAGAGGCAGCATAAGGACCACTTTGCTTATGGCAGTGGGGCATATCAACAGAAAATACAGTCTGTGATGCCATGCTGACCCCAGGCTATGTTAATTCATGTTAATTTAGACTTCAGTTAATGCTTTCAGCTGACACAACACAGCATGACTGCCAAAGAAATCCCATCTCTTTACGCCCTTGATTCACTGTGTGCCCACCCAAATTATGGTTTGGGTACAGAGAGGGACTGGGGTGATGATACTTTCTGGAACCTTTGTCTGCCAGCTTGCAGTCCAAAACCATCTGCAAATGCTGCATTGTGAGGAAGCAAGAGTTGTTACGCGGATCCATCAAAAAAAGTTTAATCCTCTATGAACATTATCCCTGGTGTATGCTTTGTGCATTTTTGCCATCAGCTATGCTCTGACCTAGTATTTGTACTTTCAACTATCTTAATCTAAGTGAAATTAAAAATTCATATAAATAAGTTATTATTTGACAAGCCCTGTGGAGGCTTTTGCAAGGATGATCTTGTTGTTAAAGATCTGTAGAAAGGAATCTGACAGATCTGGGTTACGTTCAGGTTTGCCCAAGTACCCATTTCACTAACTTTAGCTTACCCTTATGTAGAATGAAGGTGATAATAATTTTTACTATATACTACAACTAACTCAATAATGTCAATCAAGCATCAGAAAGCTGGAGTCTCAAACTGCACATTTCAGAAAGTTAGAATGTCAAATTAATATTATTATTATTATTATATAAATATTAGCGATATACAATAAAATGGTGCAGATTGATTCCAACTAAAGTGAATTTGATAAATGAGTTGACTTAGGAGATACTGGTATTGTGGTTTGAATCGGGAGTGAGCTTTTGAAGTGTCTCCCAGTTATCCCCACTTACAAAGCTTTGTTTATCATCATGAGTGGTTTGAGAATTTGCACAGGCCTCTCTGGGATGAAGTTAAAATAAACGTGCAGGGTGAACCCAGCACCTTTAGCAATAAATGGGGTTCAGTGCATGGGACCTGACCAGAGCTTGTCCAGAGGAGCATAATTTGGGGCCCCTGGGTCCAGCACAAGATGATTCACCATGCAGAGCTTTGCATGAATAGCTTATTAATGGAAACTTGGCCTTGAAGATCACCTTTATTGTTCAGATCATTTTACTTAGAATACAGCTACTTGTGCACAAAAAGCAAGTTAATTAGATGCAACCTCAGTATTCCCTGGAAATTACTGCCTTTAGAAGCTGGGAACATTTAAAATGTTGATTTACTTCTTCAGAAGGGTTTTATTGTCAGACTAAGTGCTTGATGATGCAATGTTTATAAGTTTAAAATGGACTTTTCCTTTTCTGCTCTAACAAAAATACAGAATAAATAATCATAAGATCACAAGATAACGCAGGTTGGAAAGGACCTTAGGAACTCTCTAATCCAGCCTCCTACTCAAAGCAGGGTCAGAGGTGACATTAGACTAGTTTGCTCAGAGCCTTTTCTTCTGGGAATCATGGTATATCAACATAGTTATTAAATCTATTGAGTATTTAATAGGTATATTTTATCAAAATGCCATGTTCAGAAAGCTGTAAAAGAAGTTATATTTATAAATTTTATGATTAATGTGATCGTACCATTGCAAGAACTAGTCAAAGAGAAATTAACTCCTATCTATGGCAAAAAATAGCTTAACTCTGTATTGATTTCTGTGTGTATTGATTTCCAGGGCTTCACCTACCCTCCTCATGTTGGCTTATCCATTGGCACAGCAGCTGACCCTCTGTTCGTCCTTATGGAGGTGCATTATGACAATCCATCATTCACAGAAGGTTTGTAGCCTCACGTGCTTTACAGCACGCCAGACTGGAAAATGTACTACACACAAGTGCTCATCCCTGCACTGCATGGCAAACAGAGCAAATAAAATCTGAGGGTTATTATTTTCCTGATCAATAGATCCTGGTTCACAGTGGTTTTCCCACTGCCCTTGAATTTTTTTGTAGTGTTTTTTTAGATAAACATCTACCTGAAATGTGGGCAGTTTCTGAAGTATAGACTCAGGTTTCTAGACCATCCACTAGGTAAAATCAGTTTATCTTAAAAGATAAACTTTTGATCTATAACAGTGTTTTAAAATTGTTCTTCCTGAATTTAATTTATATTTAGAAGAAGTAAAAGGAAGAATCCAAGGAATTCCAAGAATCTCAGGAAAATCAGGGGAACTTTGAAGATGCCTTTGGGAAACATACATTTGTTATGAAAGATAAGTTTATTAACCTACTGTATCTGAGAATGTTGTGGTGGTTGCTGTATATGAACTGAGTAAAATCCAATGCAGCATAGTATACTGACCTTTCTTTACACCCCCACGTGTTAAAATAAAATTTGCTAAGTGGGCTATGACGTTCTGCCTTACTGTTGTTTCCCATCTTCATCTTTTAAATTAATTATCTTATTTATTTTTTATTTAGTGACAAACTCTTCTTTCAGTGTGTGGATACAATAAACTTCATTTGCATCTTTGGTATTGTATGCTTTTTCATCAAGTGTGGCATGAAAGCCCAAAAAATCACATGCTGAAAAACTGTGTCTGATTTAGTTGCGTCCCTAAATCCATCATTTTGTTTTAATTGACTGTGCTGTATGATACTGTTGGTTTAGCTGAAGTAACACATATGAAAGACTGGAAATCAGTAATGGTTTGTTTCCTTTTAAGCAATAGGAACAATTTTGCCTTGCTGTGACAGTCCCAAAAGACCTGGGAAAATTCAGACAGAGTAGGCAGAGCAGAGTGTTTGTGATCCAGGTCATGTTTCCAGGTCTCCTCCTCCCTGGCAAAGTACACAGTGAGAGATTGTGCCAGGAGTGCAAGAGAGTAGACCTGCGTGCTCCATCTGCTTCAGGTGGGGACAAATGAGTTCTCCTGTCACAACAGCAAACCTGCCACTGGGTCGCCTTCATTTGTGTGTTTTGGCACCTGCGTTTTCCCAGTTTGGGTCTTATGGTGAAAGGCTGCACTGTTTGCCTCACCTCGTGACCTGGGGTAATGTTTTCCTAAGTGACTCAGATTGGTAGTGGCTCTTGGCTCACAGTTAGCAGGAGCTCAAACATTATTTTAGTTTAACATGGATGGGTTTCACTGTTTCTGGTTTTGTAGTCCTTAACATCCACTTGTCATTTGAAAGGTGGCCTCTTTTGAGATTGTTTATCAGAAACTCTGACATACCAGAGTTGTCATACATAAGAGTGTCTGACATTTAGATATTAACAACGTCTAACAATTCCTGAAGCAGAAATACCACAAAGGAAAAATTCAAGTTGATGAGGTTGTACAAATAGCTCCAGGAAGGGAATGGGTATGGGTTCCCAAATGCTAAAGTTGGGATGTTGTGGGACACGATATATCACCTTACATGTGACTCATATGTTGCAGAAGGTCCCATGGCTGATTACCATTCTTAATTGGCTATGTACAGTTCATATCATTTGTTCCTTAATAATTATATGCACTACTCCATCTTAGGTATTTTAGTGACTGGGTAACAGTCCCTGCTCTGTCCCTCTGCCATTTGCTTATCTTAAAATAGACTGCTGATATCATATTGATGTAAAATTTGGCTTCAGGCACTGCTATGTCTGTTTTGTTTTTCAGAAGACTAATATAGGTCACTAGGGAGCATCTTACCTTCTCTGAGATACTTGATTTTTTTTTGCATTTCTCATTTTCAAAATTGAAATTATTTCAGTTAATATTCAAAAATACAAAGAAATGAACAGATAACTAATGAAATGCAGTTCCTGTGCAAACACAAATTGATACTTTTTTTGTGTACATCTTGACTAATAAAAATGACTAATAGCAGACAAGTATTCTAAGCATTTAGATAATTAAGGCAACATAAATTATTGATAGATGCACAAACAAACACATATGGCTAAACATATGTCAGTGAACAAAATGGGTTTGTATTATTTTGACACAGCCTCCAAACAGCAGGCTTTGGGTCTTTAAACTAATTTTTGAAATCAAGTCCTTGAGTCAGAGAAACATTAAAGTACTTTGTTATTCTCTTGTCTGCTTCACTCAAGGTTGGGGGTATTTTCTACAACCCTGCAATTTATTAAGGCAATTTTCATGCTTCATTGGTGCCCTCTTAATTGCTGAGATGGTAAAAGTGATGTATTTTTTCATCTCAGGTAGGCTCTAACATAACAGGCAATCCAAAACAGGGGGAAAATATATTTAATAGTAGGACCCAAGATGAAGAAACAGCTAAAATTATCAACTAGAAGACAACAAATGACTTGAAAATCTTAAAGAGAAAAAAAACCCAAACAAACACTTCCTGCGTATAGTTTCACTAATTTCCATGTTACTGAGGTTGATTCCTCAATTTTCATGTAGAAAACGTGTGACATATCATGAAAAACTTGAAGCTTTGGTTGGTTTGGTTTTTGGTTTGGGTTTTTTTTTCCCTTTAAAAAACTGATTTTTAGCCATGGCTAACTGTGTTCTTTTGTTGCAGGCTTGATAGATAACTCTGGTTTGAGGCTAATTTATACTCCAGTTTTAAGGAAATACGATGCTGGAGTTATTGAAGCTGGTCTTTGGGTCAGCCTCTTCCACAATATCCCACCAGGCATGCCTGAATTTGTGTCAGAGGGTCACTGCACACTGGAATGTCTGGAAGAGGTAAGTCCCCTTGCCTGTATCCACTGGTTTTCTTTCATGGAAATAATTGAAAGAGTCCCTTGAACTTCTTGGGTAGATTGATAGTTATAGTTAAAAGATGTGATCAAAAGCATCTGGTGGTACATGTTGTCTTCCAAAATGTTGTCTTTTTGAACCGGGTACTTGGCATGCTCACTACTGAGGCTGCTTTACTTATTTCAGTAATAATGGATGACACAGTGCTTGCAATGTTTTAATGTTGTGTTCAATATGTAAACATACACTGCTTTCCACAGCAAAGCTGTTAATAACTTGGGATAGCTAGCACAGAAAAAAAAAAAAGTTGAGGCTAATTCAGACTTGAGCATGTGCAAAAGACTTCTAATGATGAAGTGAAAGCCTGAAAGGTATTCTAACACCAACCACAGAAACTGAAGACCTGAACAGGTTTTACATTTATTAAGTACTTGGTTTCATTAAGATAACTTAAATATCTCTGCAGGTAATGGAAGTATTGTCTAAAATCTTTGGTGACTGTATAATAGAAGATGCTCATATACTTTGTCATTTATACAGAATGGTTGAATTAATAACGTGGTTTACAATGAAGGACAAATTAGATACAATAAGGCAAATTTAAATTTGTCCTTGATGGTGTTAAATGTTATGTATTATCCTGGCATTTTTCAGACTTAAAAGTCTTGAGTAATCCATTATCATGAGGTTTCTGACCCTAGGGCTCTTTGTGAAAGGTATTGTGATAACAGATTTTTTCAACCTTGAGCTCTGAACAAGAACTACAGTTGAGCATACTCAACGCAAAGTTTAGATCAGTAGATCTCAGCTAGAATGGGAGTGATGTCAGATTTGTGTCAATATGGAAAAGTTAATTTGCAAATGTTTCTGACCTGGAAAAAAGTTTTAGATGTAAACTTACAGTACTTCACTACCAGTTCACTTAAAGATGGAAAGTAGAGGATGTTACAACTACAGCCTCTCAATTTACAGTGCATCTCTTGGCATAATTCATAACTGCGTAGAAATTCTGTTTCACAGTAAACATCCATATTCATTAGTATCAGTCATTAGCACCAAAATAATGTGCAGGTTTTAATATAATTACCGTGAAAGTCTTAAAACTATTGGGAATTATTTGCAGTCCAGTTGATTTTCATTTAAAAAATGTGTGTGTTAGGAGTAAAAATATATTTTTGTTGTAAAAAATAATCACAGAAAAAACCCTAGCCCTTTTTGTCCATAAACCCTGAATTTCACTTACAGTTTTGGTCTCACTCCAGACTGCATTTTTCAGTAAACTGAGTGAATTCAAAACACTCTAATGAATGTGTTTTCACTGTTTGTAGATGGCATTACATTGCTTTGCATTTGGGGGCACTGATGGTGTTGGTTTCTCTTGGCCAGGCTCTAGGTGCTGAGAGACCTGCTGGGATCCAAGTGTTTGCAGTGCTTCTCCACGCTCACCTTGCTGGCAGAGCTATCAGGATGCGCCACTTCCGCAACGGCGAGGAGCAGAAGCTGCTGGCTTACGATGATGAGTTTGACTTCAACTTCCAGGAGTTCCAGTACCTGGAAGAGGAAAGAACCATCTTGCCAGTACGACACTCCTAATTCTTTTCCTGAAAGTGTTTAAAAGATCAGTGCCTAACGTTTTCTTACCTTTAGGATTAAATTTGCTACAGATTTTCTTAGCATAGCATCACAGAATTCTTGGATGTTCTGGTAATTTTTCCACTTATCGCAGAGTCACTAATGCATTAAAGGTTCAGTGTCTCAGGAGTGTCCACATGAGTCACCACAGAACTGGCTTAGTTCACCAAATCGAGCTATTCTTTGGGTATGTTCGATAACCATAATAACTTGATTTGACCTTTACTATCACAAATGTTTGAACAAAGCAGATTAAAAAATCCCTTGTGTGCCTGGCTGTACCATCTTTATGCATCCAGAAAGATGAATAATGGAAATGCCTCCATATGGCTTTACAGGGCTGTGGGACCAAGTAGCATATCTTCAGTATTTGCACACAGCAAGTATCCAGTCTTACAAACATGTTTGAAAATCAGCCAAGTCTTCTGTTTGTTTCACAGTTTTTGTTGCTGGGAGTAAAACTCCATGCTCATTGTTCCACCTGATGTTTCACTAGTGAACAAAACCCTTTGAAAGAAGAAATCATACTATTCTATCTACTGTATTCCTGAAAATAATTCAACATGTAGAAATATTACAATTACAATTATATTATAAAGCAGTAGCTATGTATAGGTATTGCATGAAAAGAGTCTATAATTTTTTGTGTGTCACTCATTTAAAAACTATTCACTTTTTTTTTTTTTTTTTTTTTTGTACCACCCAGTATCTTTTTTAAGTTTTGGCATGACGACAGAAATTTTAGTGCTACAAAGTCTGTGTGATGCAGATCTGGCTAACAGAGCAGCTTGTGCTGGTGCATGTGAACAAGCGTGTTATTAAATTGCCATATGTAAAATGTGAAAAAATTGAATTTGTTTACAATTGGAACCACTAGGGGAGAGGGACTTACAAAGACCATTGAAATGACTGAACTTCAAGTATGTTCAGGAGCCCCATGGTTTAAACTTTAGGGGCTTCTCTTCAAGCCCCTTTCTCTCCTATGTCTCTTTACCCACACTCTGAGACTTTGATATCTGTACTTTAAAGACAAGAAGCTAAGATGGTAAATTTATAGTTTAATTTCTACAGCAAAACCTGGATGTTCAAGTGCAGAATTTACTCTTTGAAGTCAAATTGCATGTAGTCTAGGGGCTTCAAAGACAAATGGGTGTTACCTCCTTCAGGAAAGAAGGTTGAAGGGTCTAGGAAGAGGGCTGGCAGAAGATGACAGGTTTGTAGAGAAATCCTGTAATATTTTTCAGAAAATCCATGCAATTATAGCAAAAGGCTTCTTAAAATTCAAGAACATAAGGGAATAGACAACAGAAAAACTATAAAGGGTATTTGATAGTAGTAGCAACTTGACAAAAAAGCCTGCTCAAGTAGAAGATGGAATCCTTTCTCTGAAGAGAACCATTTTTATGCCTTTCATTGTTTTCATCTCATGCAAAACTACCAGTGTAGCTTTACATACATCCTCTAGTGTAATTCAGAGAACAGTTTAATCAGTTAACTAATAGTATGATTTTTCATATAAATTCTTGTTCTCTCTTTCTAGAAGCTCTCCCAAGAGTGTATCATTCTTTAAGCTTGTGAAGTCCAGGTTATTTGTTTTCTTCACATAGTAGCACTCACTTTTCCATTTGGAAGCAGCAGATCTAGTCTCACAGAGGGAAAAGTTTTTAGAGAAGGTTATCCAGTCTATAAGATAGGAGAGCCAGAGACCTCAGTGATGGGAACAGCATATTCCCACTGGAAGCAGTGACATTGTGCCAGTTCACTCTGCTTCAGAAACCTCTGTCTCCATTTGGCTGACGTGAGGCTGACACACCTCCTTCCAGCAGTCTGGAGCACAGATTGTGCTAGCCTTGATCTGGAGAAACAGCCTGTAGGAAAGGAGAAATTCTCAGCCTTTGAAGGGTGATCTGGTCATTTTTAGGGAAGTATAAAGGTTGATAAGGGAAGATGATGGTACAAAAAAGAAATACATTTGATTATCATGGGGATTTTCAGATTTGTACTTGATTAGGGTGTGAAAGTATTATAGAATAGTAGATCAGTTTGTCAGGACAAGAAAAAGTTCATTGTATGTGCTTGAGAAGGTAAGTATTCAGCCTTTCCCATACATATCTGTCAATGTAGTGAAGTCTTTGCCTGCCACTCCTCTACTCCCAGGCTTGGCAGAGATACAGTTGTTTTTGTGATGTGGAAAGCCTTCTTTTCCTCATTTGCCAAATATTTCTGTTGAGCTTGGCAGTGTAAATTAGCCTGGGTAAAGTAGCACTGGATGAGTTTTGGAGCAAGAATCATTTGTATACATTGTCTTCTATATAATTTTCCAGAAAATTGGATGATAACTGAGTACCTTCATTGCTACTTTAAAAGGAATCCAGACAACACTCTCTTAATAAGACTCTGTTTAAATCCATGGGGGATCCTTGAGGATTTGGGATAATAAGAATGCTAAGTGCCAAGGCTTTAACATATGGCAATTAACTAATACTCTTTGAAAAAGTCATCTCCTGTGCTCTGATATTTATTTCATAAGTGGTTGCTGTCATCTGTGGTTACCTGAAGTTAGTGTTGATAAACATCAGAACCGTGAACTTCCTAAATTTTGTATTTCAGGGGGATAATTTGGTCACAGAATGCCACTACAGTACTGTGGACCGAATTCGCATGACATGGGTAAGCAATATTTTGGTGGATCAAAATAAATACACAGATACTATTGGGGACTAAAACCTTTTTCATTGAACACTGTTTTTAAAAAGTGAATTTACTTGCTGATGCCTGTGTGTACGTAAGTATTTATTGTCCTTACTTTCATAAATTCTTAGGTTTTAAAGTCATCTGAACTATTGTGATCTTAGTCTGATCTCTTGCATAAGGCATTCTTATGACTAGTTTATAAAAATAAGCAGGTCAGCTCATAAAATCCTTAGAAGTCAAACTTTTCTAGTATAAGGTGTGTTTTCTTCACAACATGTATTAACATGCAAATTCTGCATACTCTAGTGAATTATTTTTATGAACTTGTTACGCATTTTTCCCTGGAGTTTTAACTGCCAGTTCTTATGTATTGATTTTTAGATAAGCTGTGACCAGGATGTTTCTCAACTATTTAGTTTTGTGCCTAATATAGAATCCAGGCAGAATGAAGGTCCTTTGGGTTTGGAGGAGGGGTTGAGAAACCACCCTTCCCTACAGAGTGTGTCCAGCTCTGGTTTGGCACGTGGCAATGCAAAGTCTCCCAGAAGCAGCTTGAAAGGGTAACAGAGGCCAGGCACTGGGCCATGCAGTCACTGGGCTTTGGAGGTGAAGCAAATTTGGTTACATGGACATGGGCTGGACTGTGCCAGTTGGCCAGGAACACACAGAGTGATGCCAAACCCACTATGTCTATGGGGGGGAAATAGCTGCCTGAGCCAGGGTCTGGTTCCACTTCCTGGGGAGTGGCTGGATCCAGACCTCTGGGAAGTGAGACCTGAGGAGTGTCTATTTTGCAGGGAAGAACTGTTCCTGGCATGCAGAGAGCAAAGGGATACTTCTCCCTGAATCATGGCTTGCATGTAGGCACATGCAGTAGTTATTTAATGAAAAGCAAAAGAGCAACAACGAAGGCTCTTGAGTTTCTGTCCTGTTTTCTGTGTGGGGACCACACCAACTCTTGGCTCATGTGTTTTGTTTTTTCCATTCCTGTTCCTGTGGTTTTGTGACACTTGTGGAACTGTTCCCACACAGGATTTAGGAACATGCAGTTTATAATCTTGTCCATGTTTACCAAGATTAATTTTAAGTTAGTTGTTTGTCCCATGGTTCTCAGTAGAAGATTGTTTAAAAGTCTCTTTCTTCTGTTAGCTAGAAATGCTATTCTAATTACTGGTTTTATAATGCATGCTCTTTTTTTCTTGAGTCATTTTAACATTATTTGTTAAAATAATTCTTTTTCTTCTTGCTCATTATTGGCATATGTACTTACAACCTGAGTTCGTATAGATTCATATTCCATGCAAGCCTCCATTTCACTAGGCAAAGCTCACTTGATTTGTTATTAAACAGATTAATTATCCTACAAGGTTTTTTATTCTTTGTCTGTACCATTTTTCTGAAACATGGTAAATCTAAGTACCTCAGGGCAAACTGAAAGCCAATCTGAACTTCTCAGGTAGTACACTTCAATATACTATGATACTTATTTTATTTTCAGTTGTTCTTTCTGAAGTCTTTTTATTTAGAACCTATGGATTAATTATGTAATAACCTCTTGCTACTTGATAACTTCATGTACAAAATAAACTTGTGGGATTGGGCCTCCTGATACACCTTTCATTAGCCCATAAATGCTAATCAGTGATTTAGTCTGTGGGATTCCAGAGCTACCCTGATTAAAGAAAAATCCCATTTTCAGGGTGGTCTGAGCACCAGGAATGAAATGTGCCTGTCATACCTGCTCTATTACCCGAGAATCAACCTCACCCGCTGTGCGAGTATTCCTGACATAATGGAACAGCTCCAGTTCATTGGTGTTAAGGAAATCTATAGACCAGTCAGGTATGTAAAATGTTTATGAATATGTACAGCACCTCTGTTTCTGTCTGTTGGATTCCTGGATCATTTTTATATGGCTTTTCTTTCTTTCTGCTAGAAAGAAAAAAAACATGGTCACTCATGCTACTTTTTTGGTCAATATGCTGTGCTGCTATTTCTCCTGCCGAGTTGTTTTGCATCTTTTTTTCTTCTGATAGTAAAGCAGTTTCTTCTTTTAAGGAAATAAATCTGTTTGCATTGTTTTGGTTTTTTTTTTTACCACACACATCTGTAAAAAGGCTATATATCAATATTTTAAATCTATCAATTTATTAAAACATGTCATTGTTTCATATATAGAGAAATAATTTTGAAAAGGGGTTTGTGAGCATGGTTATTGTATTTCCCTGGGTAGATTTGTTGACAGGAATTCTGAGAACAAAAATGTTTCCCTTAGAATGCTTAAAATTAAAGCGTCTCAACAGCAGATTGTAAACAGTGAGAACAGTCAAAAGTGGAGAGTTCCCACAAGAATGAAATACAGAAAAAAATCAAACAATAAAAAATTGAATGTACATTTTGTGGTGAAAGGTGAATTACATTTGTATTGTTAGTTGCAGTAAACTAAGGTAATAGTAAGATTTTAAAATCAAATGGATAGATTAATAGTGTGTCATGACAAATTTTAAAAGTTGTCTTTGCTTATACAGTTTATCTTAACAAACCATATAAAGCTATAATTGCAAAATAATTTGATGCAATAATTTGGCTTAGTCTTAATTCTGAAATTTATATTTAAGGAAGAAGAGTTTGAAAAAAGTCACAGTGCAATCAATGTCTATATAATTTTCCACACTGTTTCCATTTACAACCCCTTTTAATGCAGGGAGAACAGAGTTTCTAAATTAGTCCTATCTAAAAGAGTCTTTCTGAGCTTAGAAAGAAAATATTCTAACAAATGTATGCTCTCTTGAGTGTTCATTCATGATAACTGTACTTAAGGAAAAAATGCACATTTGGCCTGAGGAAATAAAGATGTTCTGAATAGAGTAAGTATGCAGACTGTCTGCCACAAATGGAATAGTAATTAGAAGAGGAGATTATTAATGCCTCTAGTATTTATGACCTAATCCACAATTCTTGTTTCATTAAACTCTGTCAGCCTAAGAATATGTGGCCTGATCCTCATCTCTCTTGTGTCAGCCTAACACTGGAATTGCTTCACTGACTCTTCCAAAGCCTCTCTTGACTTACACACAAATGCAAACTGGGAGTAGGATCAAGACATTGTGGCTCACTTTAAAACATTTTTCCTCTGTCTAGTGGCACAGACAATGGTTTAAATCACGAGGAGCAGAGATGAAAGTGACTGGGCCACAGTAGTGGCCCAAGTACCAAAATACTTGGTCAAAATTACAGTCTCTAGCCTAGATATTGAGTGGAGCAGAACTCTGGCATAGGCAATTTCCCCAAAGCAAGTGGGAGACAGCCTACTGCAAGATAACACAGATCTGTCTAAAGTGTTCTGAAAAGAGAACTCATGCTCCAATCACAGTATTAATTAGGTTACTTGATAGAGTTTTAGGTAGCTTTGTTCTTCCACTAGCTGTATTGACGTTGGGTTTGTAAAAGTTTGATCCCTCCATCATGTTCTTTCTGTTCACCTCAGCAAAATCACAAGGAGAAAGCAGAAACAATGGAAAATGTTTTATGTTTTGGTTTTCAATTTTTTTTTTTTTAATTTTCCTTTGTTACTTTTTTTTAGCTTTCTTTCCTAAATAAAAGACGTGAAATCTCATTCCTTGTCTTTCTATGTTTTCACCTGGTGGGAAATGAGATTGTCCCCATTTGTTCATGGGAAGGATTCCCACATTTGTGCAGATAGATCTTTCAGAGCAGCACAGCAGGTCTCTAAACTACCCTTGGCCAAAAGTGCCCTTACAGCCTGCTTGTAGGAATATGCCAGCAGGAATGTCCACAACACCAGTTTTCATCTGCTGCCAACCATGCATAACAGAGCGACTCCCGTGCTAAGGCTCACTTTTGACCTGAGCTTGGGAGAACCATCTGAAAGCAGCTTTCTAAAGGCAAAGATTTCTTGGCAATCTGGACTAGGCAAACCTAGGAGAGGGTGTGGCTTTCTTTTGTTTTTGTTTTTTTGAGAAGTTTCAGCAGATTTGCTTTGTATTGCCTGTTCATTCAGTCTGTGTATCAGAGAAGAGCAATGTAACTCTTGAAGTCCTTAATTTCTAAAAGTATCTTGAAGCAAGTACTAAGCTCCTGGGAGCCTTTCATAAGTCTGTCAAAATCAATGCAACTGCATCAGTTTTCAGTAGAAGAGAACTTGGTTGAGAACGTGAGCTAGGCATAATATACATATTTTTTAAGTCGATTCTCCAAAAGTTTTCCTTATTTATTTCAACTTGGTAGTTTTCATCTATTTTTTAAAATCTAGTTGTTTATTTTTCTTTAGGACTTGGCCTTTCATTATCAAGAGTCCCAAGCAATATAAAAACCTGTCTTTTATGGATGCAATGAACAAATTCAAATGGTCCAGATCAGAGGGTCTCTCCTATAATCAACTAGTGCTTAAACTACCCGTGAACGTGAGATGTTCAAAAACAGATAATGCGGAATGGTCGGTAAGTCTTGAAAAGGAGGCAACTGTGTGCTGAAAAGGAGGCAACTAATTTGATTGACTGTGTTTCAATACATGTGACTAAATACCTGATAATGTGTCTTCAAGATGTTTACACAGCTATATTTCATTTACATACAATAAAAAAAACCAAGAATGTTTTACCAGCACTTTCACCTAACATGAGTTCTAGAAGCATTTAAAAATAATAGAAAATTTGGAACTTTAATCAGCACTTGGGATCAGTAATAGGAGGATGGAGTCTTTCAGTGCATCTGGGACTGATCAGAGAGCATGTCCAGGTTAAGTGACCATGCCAAGAAGCTGTTCTACCTTGGCTGCCCCCATGGTCAGGGACTTACGATAGGGTCTTGCAACAGATGATTCAAAATCCCTAAATCAGGTTTCCTCTCTGAGACACCTTATAGGGGAAGCTTATTGACTGTATAATGAAGTCTCAATAATTTATCTTCTTAACTTGGGCATCTAGACAACCTAAAGTTGTATGAGTACTCTTCCAATAAGACTTGCTTTTTTAATGGTCCTAGAATTGTCTATAGTATTAGGCTAGAAAAATAAAGTTGGATAGTCTGTTCTCTTTGTGCAACTTAGTAAGATTTTATCTTCCATGGTTTTACTTTCCCTATTGTCTTGATGAGAAAAGAACTGTACAATAAAAAAAATAATTCCCCAATAAATTATTATTTATTCTAAATATTATTGGTATTTTACCAGGACACTACTGAGAATAGTTGTCATGTTTAATGTTGATGTGTGTTTATAAAGAATGGTTAGTGCATGTAATATCATCCCTGAAATGGATACTTAAAAATATGTATTTCTCTTTGAACTCCTTTACAGACACCAAATTCAAGTCTCTTACTTTTTTGAGATTTTCTGCTCAGAATGAGAGACAGTTTCGTTGTACAGGCTTATTTCCTATTGTGATTTCGGTCATGTGTAGCAGAGCTGCTATGAGATACTACTGATGAAGTACTTCCCAGGAGAGGACTTCTGCCTCATTCTCCTCACCCTAGAAAATAGCCCACGCTTCCTCATAGTGTCACACAGTCCTTTCTGTGTGATAGTCCCAGGTGGTGAAGAAATTGCTCCTCCTGCAGCAATGTTCTTGGGCTTTTCCAACATAGGTCAGACTGTTCTGCCCATTGGATGTCAAAGGAATACTGTGCATTATAAGTAATCAAAGAAGTTCTCATTTTTTCTAGTATTATTTTTCCTAGTGTAGACCTCCTGTGAAAAGTAGTTGTCGACAGACAGTACATGAGACTTCACCAGTTTTGGTTAAACTTCTTGACCTTTACAGCTGCTGGCTAGTAGCAGTTGCATAGCCACCCTTTCGCTGATTGTTTGTCAGAGGACAAGTTAAGATGATGAAAAGCACAGAAATTTTATCAAGAGGGGATAGGCTGAGATTTTTTAATGGTACACTTTCTGGAAAGTGCTGTTCCTCTTTATCTTGCAGGATGAAGGAACAATACTTACAACTTAAAGAATGTAGTCAAAGAATGAGCTCATTGAAACTGGGAGATCTTAGCTCTTCCTTAATCATAGTTTCCTTTTTCAAATGACATGGGCAATTCTTCAAAGCTAAGATTAGGGCTATTTCCTTTCCTTCTTAGTGATATTACACTTAAATGACCATCCTCATCAAAATCAGGAACAGATTTAACTTGAATGGCCAATCCCTCCGTTTTTGCAAGACTGAAAAAAATTGTATCAGAAAAACTGAGTTGAAAATACCTTCATTCTTCTATACAGTTTGCCTCTATTTCAGTTTTAGTTTTGTGTTGTGTTTGCTAAGATTAAGTCAATATTCAGTTGGGGTTTCTTTCTACAGTACAGAATAATGGCAACATTGATGAAATCCCCAAAGCAAGCATATGGTGTACAGGTGGGCATTCAAACTTTTCAAAATGTGCCCAGGAGCTTACTTTCTGCAGAGCTTGTTTTCTGTAACATGTAGGGAGAAAATTTAGGAAAAACAAGCTGAGCAGTGTACACAAATGTCTCTAATTTCATATCAAAACTTAGCAAACATGTAGTTACATCAAATCTCATAAAATTGCACTGAGTTCTGCAGGAAGAGTGAAAAATGCTCAGTATATAGCAATATGACACTGCTGTGTGTGACCTTGCTTGAGCAGGGACATGGGGCCAGGTGACCTCTAGAGATCCCTTCCAACCACAACCATTCTGTGGTTCCATGGAATAATGTGTACACAGTTTCAGCTGTTTTGTATGTGCAAGTGTGAGCCTTGCACACAGAAGTGAGTGCATTCAAATACACCCTATATCCCCATGGCAGAGTGACACTGCCAACTTTTGTTTATATTGGACAGAAGGATGAGAACAATAACCAAACAACCCCACAAAGCAAAATATGGTTATTCAAACCAACCAAAGTCTAACCTTGCTTTACTGGAGAGGGTGCCAGTGTGTACTGCTGCTCTCGAGCTGAGAACATTGGATATGCACACTGGCTGATCATTTGGCATGCAGTATATTCATATTTTTACTGAGCTTGATGTTTCCACAGTGAGAGTCACAACCCAAGTACAAAACTATTAATAGATTATCAGGCAAGCTGCCAATTATCTTGAGAGCAAAAAGAGTTTCCTAATCTTATGTGACAAAACTCTGATAATTTTTTATTATTTTAATTTCAGATCCAAGGCATGACAGCTTTACCTCCTGAAATAGAGCGACCATACAAGACAGAGCCAGTAATATGCAGTTCATCTTCCTGTTTAAGTTGCAGTTTATTCCTTACCCTATTGTGTATTGTATACATCACAGCCAGTACCATAGGAAACACTGGGCCCTCTGTATAATAATTTTTATTCATCTGTGTTCTGTATGCCATGCAAGTTCTGATGTGTTTGCACTGTTGCTATTGTAGATTTATTTTTTTACGTATTAATGAACTAAATTTGCTGGATCAAAACAAAATGTGTACATCCTTTGGAAACTGGAGAGGGGGGGTTTGTTATCAATGTAAAATATATATTAAATGCAATAGGTACACTGACACATTGCATATTGAATTTTTTTTCCTGTACCACTTTCTTATACTTTGTCTTGCCTCTTTCACTTTCACATGATGCTTTCAAAGTCATTTATGTATATGGGTAAACTTAATAAACTAAAAGCAGCTTTAGTTAACCACATTCAGCCTGGTCTGTGTTGTATTATTTTGCCTTGGTTCTTGATATGTGCAGGTAATGAAATTATGGCTATGTGGACAGGCCTTGCAGACTTATACCTGGCTGACATGTGCCATAAAGCTACGAGAAGGATTCATTCAGTGGGGACATTTCTGGGAGCAACACACTGCAAAACCATCTCAGCTCCTGAGACATGGGTGTTAAAGGGATGAAAACACAGGCAGAACCCCAAATCTCCCCATAGTGAATCCTACAAGTCCTACATTCACTACAAGTCCTTCGGATTGGTTGGAATTACTTTTTCCTGTTCTCAGGTAGTTCAGGGCGTTCCTTCTGCCTTGAGGTATTTGCACAGTGAAAATATCTTGGGTAAGAAGTAGGCACTCCTTTTCTAGATTTGATCAGCACAGCAGGAGCAATGAAGATCTATCTCACATTTAGGCTCTGGCATGCACAGGGATCTGAGCCTGCCAGGAGCTATTGTTAGCACATGCTGAGCATTGCAATAGGCCAAACTGCTGATTAAGAAGTTGTCTTTCTCTCTCATATGGACAATGTTTTATTTATTTTTGGAAATTGGCAAACACCTACCCTACAACTAATCTCTGCAGACTTAGTTACATTCAGGCTTTGTTATGTACATTTTATGTCTTTGAGCACTTCTGTGCAGTGTGGTGAGTCCAGAGCAGATCGAGAAATTGAGCTGAGATGAAATGGTTTTCTGCCCATTTTTGTTCATTGACCATTAATGACTGACACCGGCTCTCTGTGCAGTTCCTCCTCTTAAGGAGGGCAGGCTGTTTTACCCAAAGAAATAGCACATAAGAAGGAAGACAAAGAGAGGATTTGGGAGCTGTCTTCTTTGAATTTAAGTGAAAAGGAAAGCATCACAGATCTGATAGGGCTCCTCTGCAGGTAGCCAAAATTACCATGCATGTGATAGCTGACAGGAAAGGGGCACTGAAGCAGCTACTGTCTCAGGTAGAGAGGAAAGATTTAATCAAGGATAGATTAATTTTCTAGGAGCTGTAACAACCTTATTAGAGAATTTATGCTTAAAAAGAGTTTAAAATGAGCCATGAAGGTAAAAGTTCATAGGTCCTGATGTGTTGATACACACCCTCCTGATGCTGTAACCATACTTGGCTACAAAAAACTCCTATGTGGGAAAATTCTTTACCACTGTTGGGCAGCTACTTGCTCTAAATATACCTGGACAGTGACATATTCTTTCATTCTTCCCTTTGGTCCTGGATAAGGTAAGGAAATAGTGTATGCCAAACAGCATATGGGTTTTTTGGGATAAAACTCCTGAAGTGTCAATAAAGAAATGTAACTATGTAGGTGTCTTCTTCCTGCCAGCAGAACTATGTTCTTCTGTTCTGTGTTCCCAAATAGAACTGGTTGAAAAACAAAAAACAAAGAGTATTAATGGTGAAATACAGGCAGAAAAGTCTTCTGAATGATTATTTGTACAGATCTGTTCTGAATGTGAAAAGTGAGGGGCATCCTCCATTAAGATATCATGGAGTCTAGGATGCATCCTATTGTAACAGCAGTCAGCAGGGACCTTGGCCTTTCTTATGCTCAAACCCATACCTAAGGTGGGCATGTTTTAATAACTTTTTTCAGGAGCAAGGAGAAAAATAACAGGGAATGAAATTAGAAAAGAGCTTTTGTGTTGGACAGGGGAGCCCTTTCACATGTGGTGTTGTGTCTTATTTGCTATTACTGGCATCCATCCTAGGTTGATTTGATTTGCAACAACCATAAAGCAGATGCAGGGATATTTTCCATTCTGTCTGTTCTCTGATTCGATGCAGTTTCTTATCTACAGGGATTTCCTTTCCGTGGGCACCCATCCTAAGAATCTGTGAACAGATGGGTGTCTGTTTTTGCCATCCAGTATGGCACAAGATGATGTAAAGCAAAGCCAGCTCAGAAAGGATGTCTGTGAGATAGCTGCCAGCATATCAGGCAGACCTGTCATATACACTAAACACTCATTTTTGTTTAACCCATAAGTGTTTTATGATTTCTGGAAGAATGGAAAGGAAAATCTTGCTTCACATGTAGTAAAGTAAAAAGAGAAACTGGTGATAGAGTTCTGGGCTATTTCCAAATAAAAGAATCCAAGACAGATGCGAGCACAATGTTAAAGAAACTTAAAACCAGAAAACAAATAAAAAGAACAGTTTGAAATTGTTGAAAACTCAAGCAAGGATAAAAGTGAGAAATGCCATGAACTAGTTCTACTTCATTGAAGGAAAAACATGTAGCAAGCACACAGTCACACTGCACATGAGAAAGCTCTCAGATACAGATCTCTGTGGTTTTCTATCATTATTGAGCTCTAGTAAAGCATATGTTATTTGTGCTTCTACCCAAAGCATTCATAATATAGTTAAAAGCATATACAGTAAATACTATTATCAAGCAAACCATGGTGGAGGAGAAGATGTGTATACACTGCAAAATCTATGACTTGCTGATGATGAGCCCAAAAATGACTACGCATAATATGTTAACATTTATGTAATTCATGCTTTACTTTGTGTGAAAAAATGTGTTACAAGATTCTAGTGAGGAGATAAATACACAAATATTTTAGTGGGATTAAATATTTAGTGGGTTGCATTCTCCAATAGGTGCAGAAAATCCCATTCTGCTTTAATCATTTTCTCCACAAAATGGTCCAGTTGCCTGTGACCTGCAGACTACCTATAGATGTACTATTTACAGTAGTTAATCCCTTTGGGATCTATTATTTATCCATTACAGAACTTCCA
The DNA here is from genome assembly GCA_013400215.1 of Cisticola juncidis. Classification (NCBI taxonomy): domain Eukaryota; kingdom Metazoa; phylum Chordata; class Aves; order Passeriformes; family Cisticolidae; genus Cisticola; species Cisticola juncidis. The sequence continues at coordinate 770,868 of VXBR01009219.1, read as the reverse complement.
TTTAAACATGTGATTCTCCTCAAATACTCCTCTTATCTAAATTGAGAACCATTTGGGAATTTGCCTGTGTGTAGTAAAAACAGGACACAGGACATCTGAGATGGGAATGCTGGAGTTTATGTAGCTCTAATATTTGTCCCTGTAGAGGAGAATGTCATTCTCTGATCTCATGTCCCATCCTGGAGGCCCATCACACAACCCCATGCCAGCCCATCCTTGGCTGCTTGGAATGACATCTAGGCTGGGTGGACCGGTGTGGGGTGAGAGGCAGAGCCCCAGTCCCACCCACTCCCACTGGTGGGAATGCAGCTGTATTGGGCTTCATTCCTTCCACTGGGGAGGTCTGGCTTGCTTAAAGGAGGCCTGTTTGGCCATATTATCCCAGATGCTACAGGGGCACAAATTTAATAAACAAAATCTAGCAGAAACACTGGCCTCATTCTCCTCTTTCCTCCCATCAAGCAGAAAGTGAATATTTTTAGACCAATTAATACTACTGGAATGTTTAAGAATTTTCATTCCTTCTGCCCTTTGCCTCTTATTTCTGATTTTTGGTACATCTGTGTCTTCCATAAGGGTGAGAGAGAGAGAGAGAGAGACGGAACTTATCCTCAACCTTTTAGCAGAGGGTAGAGCTGGGAGAAGAAAATGACAGCTGTGACTCAGAGAGCTCCTCTGATCTGCTTCCTCCATCCCCTAAGAGCTCTCCCTGGGTCACAGGTGCCCTCACAAGCATTTGCCATCCCCACAGCAGTGTCCTGCAAGTGCACTGAGGCAGGCACAAGGTGCCAAAGGGGGTGGGTACAGCCAGGAAGTTTCCCTACTTCAGCCCTGCAAAGTGATGATGGTGCAAGTGCAGCTGCCCCATCTACCCAAACCTCAGGCCTGGTGCTTGGGGTACTTACCCAGGGAAAAGGTGTGAATGCAAATCAAGCAAAGCAGACTATTTACCTAGACTGAATTTTCAGTTTTGTGGTGTCTCTAGTTTACAGGAAAACTGCAAGGTATCAGGCAAACATTAGAAAATTTAGGATGACTGAAAATTTGACCTACAGTCTGCTTCTGCACATGCTAGCAAAACATTTACTTTAAGAGAATGTCTTTTTTTTCTCTGCATGCAACAGACTCTTGTGACAGGAAACTTGGGGTTTCTCATCTACTCTAGAACAACACATTGCAGTTTCACTACAGATGCAACTCACATTGTGATGTGGAGGTGAGCTCTGAGAGACAGAAAGCTCTTCCTGCGAAACAACAGATTCTGTAAATCTCCCTGGAGACTCCGGGTGTTATTCGAAAAGCAAATTGCCTTTTGTGAGGCTGCTCTCTCCTTTCCTATGGATGCCTCCCATGGATTGCATATATATCACCTCATAAATGCTCCCAAGTTTCTTGCATCCTAGCAAGCAAGAAACCATCTGGGAGCTCTATGTGATTCTCTCACTGCAGAAGACCAGACTAGTTGCAGTTTACAACTGTTACAAAATAATGGCAAAGAAAAAAAACCCAAAAAACCTCACAACCAAAAACTCAAACAAAAAAAATCCCAAAAACCAAATCAAACCAAACCAAAACAAAAAGCCACCCCCCTCAAAAAAAACCCCCACGAAAGTCTGAAATTCTGTCTTTTGGTATTAGAGTCTCGAGCAAGTGTTTCCTGAGCACATTGCCACTATTTAATCATGATTTAAAGTCCCTTCTTTGCAGTGACTTTTAAGAAACATAACAGTACTTTTCACGAAAAAATTTCTAATCTCTTGAGTGAAAATTTGGCAAAATCCAAGCTGCAAACTTCTTCCCCCGCTCTAACCTGTGAACTGGAGAATAAAAGGTTCTTACAGCTTGACATGATACTGTGAAACCTTTTGTATCATGAAGGAACAAAAATAATGTGAAAATCTCAAATACCTATCAGCACACATTCTCAGTACAAGAGAAAGTACATTAAAAATGCCTACTTTGTTAAGACAAATAGCATTTCTGTGGGTCTCATGTTGGTTTCATGGAGAGTTTATGCCTTAGGTCTGAAAGAGGATGTTGTGCAGTACATTTTCCTTTCTCACAAGTTGTCTTGACATTGCATGACTTGTTTGTCTTTAGAAGATATCTTAAGATATTTAGGGGATAAAGTTTGAAAACTTCATAACCTGTGCAAAACCTTGTAAAGCATTTCTGGGGAATACAGTAAACTTAAATATAACAAGTCTGCACTATTCTCTGCAAACCATAGAAGCTGTTCGAGTGTTGGCATTTTTTGTGTCATTGTGCAATAAATCTGGGAGAAGCTATTCCTGGATTGTGCCTCTCTGGGAGAATGTAAGTACAATACTGAACCTGGGCACATTTTTAGACTTGACAGGTTGGATTCTCTGCTGATGTAAGGTGACACAAATCCATTATAGAGCTATATGAATCTACCTCCTCCTTCAGCAGTAGAAGAGTTAGTGTTCTAAGGCTGTCAAGACAGAGAAAAGCAGGTCAGAAAGTCAAGAAAGGCATTTCAGGAACCAGACTGTGGAGAAAAAATTAAAGATGGATGTGTCCAACTGAACATTTCTCCAAAGGTTAGTGCTTTTTAGCTAGGGTGTGGAAGAACTGAGCTACAGATAGAAGAGAGGTGATCACTGAATTATGAAAATTTCCAAAATAGGTATCTTTGAAAAGTATGATGGATGGAAAGAACAATTGAGTTCATAGTTAATGTGTTGAGCCGACCTTCCGAGTCCCAAGTTAAGTAGTGTATCCATGCCATCACCAGAAATATGAATTCAAACCATTCAAGGGTGATGATGGATAAATCTGTGAAAATGGATACCACAGGGAAACAGAGGACTGCCAGAAATGTACAGAGACTCCCATGGTGCTGAAGTGAAGAAATTATTAAAGATTTTTTTTGGGGGGGAGACAATTAGACAAAACAAAATTATGGAAGGCTGGAAAAGACAAGTAGCCAGAGTTTCAGAGTCTGAAATCTGTTCATCTTGTTGTTCATCCCCCATATGAAGTCCTAGCATTTTTTTATCTGGGACAGGTAATCTTACATTTGGCAAAAACTCTCCACTTGGAAGGACATTGCTGTCTTGGCAGAAGGTAGTCTGGTAACCAGACAAGATCTTTCCCTTGTAAATAGAAAGATGAAACACACCTTTTCCAAGGACCTCTTTTTTCTGTAACTATCTAACTGTATTAAACTGTATTAAAATCTGTCTGCCTTAAATCCTTAAAATGGATTCTTAGAAACTGTCCTTTTCAGGGGTTTTTGTTTGTTTGGTAGGGTTTTTTTCAAACCAGACTGGGGTTTTTAAGGATATGTCTCTATTTTTCTGTAAAAAATGTTTGTATGACATTTCAACAGGTTAAAAATTTTGGAAATTACAAAGTGAGGAATAGGTTTCATATTAGAAAAATGTACATGTTGTATTCTCTACTCAGCCTCAAACCCAACAGGGAGAGTAAAACAGATCATCCAGCGTCTTCTTCCAAGTCTAATTTTCATTGAAAACTCCCAATTTTCAAATATTGCTGTTCTCCTTCCATTAGTAGTTGTTGGACTAAGGGTTATCTTCATTTCTTTGGATTTAGTTCCCAGTTGGTTTACCACTATAATTTCCTTTCTCTGGCTTTCCTCCCATCACTGCTATTCTAACCCTAACTAGAATTTGTATATCCCTCTGCCACCTGAAAACATGTGACACAAGATCCCAGCTAATGATGGTGTTACCAAGATTTTTCATTTTTCTTTTGTCTCTTAAAAAACAACAACAATGAAACGCCACAGATTTTATTCTGTCTGGCACAAAGGAACTGTTCTTTTGCTTCTTTGGCCGTGATGAATACTTGAAGCATTCTCTGCTGCTCCTGCCTACACGGTGGGATAACAGCAGAGCAGCAGAGGAGGAATTTTTAAGTGTTGACTTTTGGAATGGTAGCAGGTAATTGCCAGTTTCCCCTCAATATGCTGTGGACCCACCCCCTGCCCACCTGCTAGCCTTGAAGCAATGGGCAGCTGAGATACCCCCCGCTTTCATGGTTTCCTCTTCGATTTTGCTTTAAAACCTGGAAAAGAGAGAACCGGACTGAAAAAGTAACTGGTTATTGAATAGCACTCTCTGCTGCCCTCTGAGAGATCTGCACACGGTATCAGCTCTAAGCTTTTCAACAAAAGGGACACTTCATGCCCTGGAAGAAACAAGGGGGTGGTGTTGAACTCCCTTTTGTGCCAGCTCTAAACCCTGCTGTTTGTGCTCTCAAGCAAGAGAGGGATCTCACCGGCAGTGAAAGAAAGGAATGAGGGAAGGTCCAAAGTACACTCAGCCACTGGAACCCCATCCTCAGCCCCCATCTGGTTTATTGCCTGCTGATGCAGTGTCAGGTGCAGAGGGGAAGAGCTGAAATCAGGCAGCATCAGTGCACTTCAGAAAATACCTTTAGGAAAGTAGAAAACTCCCCAAAAACAGCTAAACATCTGCTTTCCTCAAATAAGTCATTTTACTGAGGTCTTGTCCAGGGACAAAAGCTGGGATATTTTGTGTGCAAATTGTTACATCTGTAATTTATGCCAGTATAAAGATATTTGTAGTAGCTGGCCTATTCCCAGAAAGAAAAGGGGAAAACTGGCACAAAAATAGAACCAGAAAGTTGCACTATGCCAAGTTATACCCATAAAGCAGAATTATTTTTAAAGTGTTTAATCCCCTCCAGAGCTAAAGCAAATCTGCTAGACAGACAAAACCTCATTACTAAACATGCATCATTTATACTCACTTCCTAAGTTTAACAATGTAAATAGCAGTATCTGACAGTGCCAGGCAACCCAAAAATGACAGGAATTTTAAAAATAATAATAATAAAAAATAGGAATCGATAAGGCAGCAATAGAAAAGATTTAAAACTGAGGTCCTGCCATCTTGTGGTACGAAGGGAGAATTACTCAAGTTCTGCAACCTTCTGGTCTTGCTTCTCTGACAGTCAGCAGTGCCTCAAACACCCATCATTGTTTAAAAAATATATAGGCTCTGGGAGAGGTTAAATACTGTAACATATCAGTTTTCACCTAATAGGAACTATTAAGATGCTTTTATCAGTTTTATTTGTCTATTTTATTTGTCCATTTCACCTTCCCATTAGCACACAGGGTGCTCACCATGCATTTAGAAATACCATAATTATTTGGGTTTGCTGAATGTGGCATCCCAAGAGGGGTGAAGCTGCTGCTGCTGCTGCGTGTCCCCAGGTCTATCCAGGGGCAAGACTGAGTGTGTATCCCCAGCAGGCACATGTGCACAAACATGAGGCATGCACTGCGTGCCAATACACAGAGCCACCCCTCAGAGCAGCACCAGCAGTGACACTTACACATGCACAGATAGCACAAACAGCCTCACCCCGCTTCCTGCCCCAGCAGCTCGAGATGAAGACACATCAGTGGGCAATATTTGCATACACATAATGCAAATCCCTCTGATTATTGTCCCCTGGACAGATAAGCCCCCAAGTCCCACCACCCCGCTTCATCTGCTGGTGTTCAAAGGCACACAGAGACACCCACCCTCAGCTCCCAAGCAAGCCCTTTGTCCTGCTCAGCACTAAACCAGTGTGATACTGTCTGATAGCTGCACACTGGCACACAAACCCTCTCCACTCCAGGTGCTGATACCTGAACCCGTGACCCATGGTCCTGCCCCAGCTCCTGACACTTACACTCCCTTACCTACACACGTACATAAGGAAATAATTCAAAATGGAGCTGAGGGAGAAGTCAGGACAGGATGTGCTGATGCAGGACATGGCCATAAAAGCACACAGACCAGCAGTCTCCCAGAAGGGCTCCATAATCCTAATTATTAGGATTCTCCACCAGCACCACATCTCTGTACTCCCTCTGTGCAAAGAGATGAGACGCATAACAGTGCACATTTTCCTATGCCAAATAAGCAAATGGTGAATTGCTTAAAGCCTTCCAGCTCATTCTTAGCATTATTCATATTTCCCTGTATTTATTCTCTGCACCTGATAAGGCAGACACCTTGTACAAACCAAAGACGAAAAAGCCTGACTTTGCAACTTGGAAGATGTTATTATTTTTTTTTCCTGCAATTTCATCCTTAAAAATAACAAGACAAAAAAATCAGGGAGAAGCTGCTAGGTGCTGCCCATGGAAATGCCAGCTGCTTTCCCCTGGCTTTGACAAATCAGCAGCCAAATGCTCACAATTCAGTTTCTCCTGGACAAGGAGAGAGAAGCATCTGCAATTGTTGGTCAGTCAGGGAGCATTCCAAGCGCACAGTCCAAAACTCCCTGGTTCTTGCACAGCACTCTCACAGGAGTGAGAGATATGGAAGAGGGGAAATGGAGGAATGACCCAACAACAGATTTTTCAGACAGCTGCTGGATGTGGACCCCAGTGGGGAGAGACTACAGGGCTTGCTGATTGAGTAGCTACACATTAGAGTGTGCTCTAGGCCCATCTGTAGTACCCAAGTACTCCCCTCCTTTCAGCCTTCGTGCCAAGCCCAATCCCAGGTTTCAAATGAGACTGATACTTCAGTGCCTTCAGGGAAAAGGGATCAGAACATTTTTACTGCGTAAAAAACAATGTATTTTTAACTAACCTCTTACTTGGAAACCAATGAATCATTTTGGCTGAATTTTTCCACAAACAAAGCAGCCTAAAGCAGACACTAGACATGGAAAATTTTGTCCAAATGAAGCATTCAGAAATATTATACGCTACTGAAAATAGGACCTGCAAATGGGAAATGATGGGGAAACCTTAGTAGTAACTGATTCTGTTCAGCAGTTTTAGAGTAATCCTGCTGGAATGATGAATAATTCAACAAAGATATTTTTATTATTTTCTGCCTTTTTTCATCAATACTGCGATTTACCTGTCTTCTAACTCATCATCCATGGAGATATAGAGCAGTAGCTAAGATAAATGAATGAGCTTTTCAGAAGCTAATATAAAATATTACCACTATTATCATACTATTCTTCAGCATTTTGATCACATGGGGAAGAATTGGCAAGACTTTTCTAAATTGTGATTATTAGAAGTGAAAACTAATAAAACCTTGAAATTCAGGTTTTTTGCTGATTTTCTTGCAGTCTTATCCAGACTTTAGCATAACTGTTCATTATTAATTCAATTGTGAATTTTAACAAATTCTGTGCTTTTGTGTAATTAAATATAAATCACCTGGAAAATGACATATCAAAATCAGTTATTTTGCCTCCCTTCCTCTTCTGCTCTGTTCTCAAGCAACTTTTTAGTAGAACAGGGTGTATGCCAACAATAAATTATTAATTTCTTTTTTTATATAATAGGTTAGGGAAGAGTTACTTGGAAAATATTACTTACTGTTTCTACTTTATCATCCTTTCCTTGGAAAGGTTCATGCTCGCCCAAATAACAAAAAATAGTAGAAAAGGAGACTTACTGAGGTTTGCACATTATGCCTAAATCCATCTTCCCACTGACTGTCCTGGAGTGAGCATTCCCCAGCTCCCCTGCCAGCACGGGGCAAGGGCCTCTGGCTGCCAGCCTTCTCCCACAAACCAGAGGCTGGATGACAAAAACAAAGCAGCTTGTTATTGCCTCCAGAGCTGAGACAGCAGGTCCAAAGGTAAGAGGGACCATTTCATCCAGTTCTGTAGCTTTATTCAGCTCTTTTGGACTGGGTTTTGGACTGTTTTCTATTCATCTTCCTTTTCTGTTTTCAGCCCTCTGCCCTGGTGGGTAGGTGACTGGACACATGGGCTCCCTCATCCCTGTGTGCCTGTTTCTGTGCTGCTGCCAGTCAGGGAAAAAGCGAGTGGGCATTACATCAAGAATAAAATTGTGCTCATGACACCAGAGGATCTGAGGAACAAAATCCCTATTCAGGGTGAAAAACAGGGGCAATGTGTGGCCTTGACTTCCACACAGAGCCCAGCTGAGAACTATTTTAACCAAATACTATAAAACTAATAGAGACTTATGCTACAGCTGTCAGTGGTGAAAATACTCCTTTCTCCTTCCCACAACAGACTTCTGGTAGTATCTGGAGATCACCAATCAGTGCCTACCAAACTAACTCTCCTCTAGTGGGACTTTTTTAGTGGAGCTTTAATAGTCCTGCTCAGAGCATTAGAAAGAAAAATTCAAACTAGGAAATGCAACACAAGTAATTCGGGGCAGTGGCAGCAGATTAGACAGCAGACAGACCAAACCACAACAGGCAATCATTTTGTTCACTGCTTGTCTCTGATGCTCAAGGTTTTCTTTTGGTAAATGTGAGCCACCCAGAGTCACTGCAGATGAGAAGCATCATTAGGACAGGAAGGGGCTACCAGGATTCTCTATTCCCTGCAACAAATCTCCCAGGTACCCCTATCAGTCACTGACAGTCATCCTTTCTGTAACTGTGGATTCGATGCAAGACATCCTTGCATCTTTAAGATAAAAGCATGACAAGTGTGTCAAAATTATGTTTGAGGGAATTTGTCATGAACCGGTTTTGGGTGCTTACTAAACTTTTATACATGAGCTCTCAAACTGTGCATTTCCCAGGCAATTAATCACCATCCCTGAAGATAACTATGCCCTTTTAGCTGTAAGATTTTCCCTTCTCTAAACTCACATTCTTTCCTTTCTTTGAGCAAGCCAGGTAATGTCATTTTGCATTGAAAGCAGTGAATTAATTAAGCTCATGTCTGTTAATTAATGCTTTCGTCAGTCAACCTGGACAAGGTTGTTTCCCAGGAGCTGTAGAGGCTCACAGGGCTTGCTTTAGAGCCTTGTGTTTTAACTCTTCACACTTTCTGACTGCATCCTTCTCCAGAGACCTGTGAAGAGAGTCACACTCCAAATCAATAGCACAATGAGCCTCATGAGTATAGAGTTTGTCAGGAAAAGCAGCTGAGTAAGGGACACTGGCTGCTGCTGATCAGCTGTGTTTATCTAGGTTGAGCTAACAAATACGACCGAGTCAAGATGTGAGCCTACTGTCTGTGGCAGCTGGCCAGGAGCTCCTGGGCAAAGAGAGGAGCTCAGTGACACAGGAAGGCAACAGGCAAATGTTTGCTGTTGGTACACAACTGTTAAAACAACTTATGCAGATCGCAGTGGGCTGAACAATCAGCAAGGTTGATATGATGACCTAGGAAACAAGACGCATCCTGGTATGATACTGGTATGATATCTGGAAAAAATAGATGGTTTCTTTCTTCCTGTTTTCTTCAGGGTACAGTTCAGGAAAAAGAAAAAAAAAAAAAAAAAAAAAGTAGTCTGGTGGGAAAATATTTTGTCTGTACAGAGGCCTTCCTCATAGCACATATTAATCAATAGAAAATGCTGTCTTTTTCTCTCTTTTCATATCACCTACAGTCTATTTTTCTCTGTGTACACACACATACATACATTGTTGAAGACCCAATAACCTTCATTACCTGCAGGATGCTGTCTCTCTCACCACATATCACAGTGTATCACTGGATGACTGGCTTACTGTGAGCAGGACAGCAGCACACAGGTGGAGCTGCCAGCTGAGGCTCTGGGCTGGAATCTGAGAGATGGAGAAAAGAGAGAACTGGGTATCTGGCAGCCTCTGACCAGCAGTCAGCCTGAATCACTCATTACCTGCTTGACATTTCTTGGCCCTGTGCACCTGGATGCAGACTAAGCCAAGATGTTCTCTCTGCTTCTGAGCTTACCCAGAGAGTCTGTGATCTTCAAGTTAGTTTGTACCTATTTTAAATTAGAGCTTTAGCCCCTCCCTTAATCTAAACGAGTTTCTCTTTTAATCATAAATGTTGAAGAACCCTTTATTTTAAAGCATGTGAAATTGCACTTCATTTAACCTCACTTTAATCAGTTTTTGACCACATAAATAGAAGACTGTAGACTAAAGAAGTCATAGAAGTTTTGAAAAGTAGAGTCTTAAATCAATACAGGAAACATTTCTCCTATACTACATCTCAGGGGGGTATTTTGAAAGTAAATTTTTATCCTCTTCAAGACAGATGACCCGCTGCATCCACAATTAACAACAGCAACAAAAAAACCCCAATTAAGACCAACAAGGAAGTCATCTCAAGGTTTGGGCTTCTTGAAGTTTCACAAGACAGTTTCAGGTAATCTTTCTACAGATTTTAAATGAAATTAGTAACTGATAGTTTATTAATTTAATTTCTTTGAAGGGCATTTTGATGCTCTGGACTTCTGACAGGCACCCAAACTGGATGCTCAAAAGCACCTAAAATCATTTTTGAAACATTCCACATACCTTCCTATATGTTCAGAAACAACAGCTCTGATTCAGCCTTATGATGACTACTGACTCACGCAACCTTTAAAAATCAGCCTACAGACTCTAAATATAATTTCTTATTCAAATCTATTGCACTGCTCATGATTTCTAAATCTCTATCCTTCTCTCACTCCACCTATCTAAGGGAGAACACATATTTTTAGGATACTATTAGGGATTATTTCATGACAGAGGGGTATAACTGCTGGGATGAGCCACAGTTGTACTTAGATTTGGTGTCTCTGCAGGTCTAAAAGGATTGTAATACCAAGAGAGCTGTGCCAACTTTTCACAACAGAAGATGTTATCCATTGTGTTCTGCAAGCATCTGTTCTCAGCATCTCCAGAAATGCTCTAGAAAGTGGTTGGGAAGCAAAGTGTTGGAATTTATAATAATGAGTTATTTAAAGTGATAAAGTTGAGAATGAACACTGAAAGGCTGCAGTAGCCTATCGAGTTACCTCTGTAGTTGAAGGGAAAATGGTACCCAAAAAATTTCTCTCAGACAATTTTGGATGTTTTCATAAGCTTACTACTTGCCTTAATCACTGGGAGACTTAAGGAGCGAGTTCCTGACTCATCCTTATATTAATGGGCATTAATGCAAGTTTTAGTGCTGATACCTCATAGAAGATTTCATCTCATCATGCCATTTCTCTCATCAAGGTATGAGATGGGATTCTTTTTATTCTCCTAATCGGCAGGGTCCTAGGGGCATAAGAAATCAGTAGGAGTTTCATTAATTCCTTCTTTGGGCTTTCAGCACAATCAGGGAAATAGAGAGCCAGGTTCTGATCCTCAGTGACATCAGTGCCTCTCAGCACACCTGCATAAACACCAACATTCTTCAATTTCTCTTCAAATATTCTCTAACATGCATTATAATGCTAGCACAATTGGTCTTTTAGTGCCTTACTCTACCTTTCCTGAGGTCAATGGCATGCAAGTGAGAAAGGGTGGTTTGTTCCTGGCCAATTCTAGGTAATATAAAGGTCTAGTATCATGGATGGGAGACTGCATTTTAGAGCAGCTGATGAATTTGCCCTAATTTGTGCTGTGGGTGCCACAGCTGCATCCAATAACCAAAATGGCTGGGAAACAGGGCTGAGCCAGAGACAGGGATCTGGTGAGCTAGGGCAGACTGTGAAAAACTGCAACATTTATCCATGTCTGGGTCAGAAAAGGTGAGAGGAACTTGGTCTGTAGAAAACAAAATCACAAACAGTTCCTCTGTTTTGTTGTATCATAACACAAAAGATTTGTAGCTATCCCTGTGCAATAATTAATGAACAAAAATTGCAAAATTTTTTGGAGTCAGTTTATGCAATGCATGCCATACATTTTTAAAGAGTCCAATGCACACGTGGTTTTAAAGTCAGTTGGTAACATTTTTCTAATACTGACAGATATTTTGTTTCAACTCATAAAACAAATACTTCTTGTGGTCAGAGTGAATATTCTTCAGTTATCTGATATGGCAGAGGGATAGTTCAAAGTGTGTCTTGTAGTGGAGAAGCATTGCCTCTAATTATTCTATTACTCTAATTACTGAGGAAATAAAAAGTTGTAAATTAATTTGTAGTAGTTTGTCATTAAATGTGATTCACTCCAGTGAATCTCACATGCTTTTAAAAATTGGACTTTACATTCTCTCCCCATGCGGAAATGTCTGTACGTACGTGTGAGACAGAAGACCCTTCATGACTGCCAGCTGAGACCTCCAAGTGGGATGTCAGATATGAGACTTCTCCATGGAGAAATGAGTTGTGCTTCCTATCCAGGTTTCTGCCTTTCCTTCCATGAAAAGCGTGTGTGTAGCTCCCTTCCCCTGCTGGCAGCTCACCCCTGACCAGGAGTTACCTCCTCCCAGCAGCAGAGACCTGTCCAACTCCCCCCCACTCACGAGTACCCACTCGAGCCTTTCCTGTCCCAGCTGTGGAAAAACACCCTCTCCCTGGCCAAGAACACCCAGCTCCCTTGGAGAGTGCAGACAGAGCGGGCTCCAGGGCTGGCTGTGACTGTGAGGAAAGGACATCAACAGCACAATGCTGATGGCTTGGCCCCAGTCAAGGCACTCTGGGCTCTCCAGCAGCCTCCTGGGAGATACACACTTCTTTGCATCTGGATAATCATTGGAATACACAGCCTTATTGTTCCTTGCCTACCCTGGATCTCAGTACAAAGTGCACTCTGGGTGATTGATTTCTGAGAAATGTACCATTGGATCCATGATAATAAGCTACAGGCAACATACACAATGTTTATGTTCCACCACAGAGTCCAAATTTGTGAAATAAATATTTGTGCTCTCATATGTCTGTGGGATCCTGCCATAGAGAACACTATGTGCTATACCGTGTTTAAGAGACGCCCATGGCAGGACTTGGGCAGACCTTTCCCTGGTTGTTCTGTGCATGATTTTCTTCAGACTCTCTTCTGATTTTCTCTGCTTCATTGGGGAAAAAAAACCCTTTTGAATGTGTTTCTGCTAATATGTCATCTACTGTATAAACTATCGTATAAACTATAAATTGTATATTGAATAACTTATAATGTATCTCTTTGAAAGATTGGAATCTTAGTGCTGCTGAAATGTACTCAGACACATCAAACAGGATTTCAGCCCAGAGGCAATAAAATTCAGCAATATTTAGGAACTGAAGTGATGGAGAAAAAAGAGATTAGAATACAGATAGGAATGTGCCACATTGAGTGAGCACCTACCCATTTAGCAAATTCTGCATAGTTAAAGAAAATTTATCATTAGTGTTTGGTTACCTATGCAATCCCTACTGTGTATCATTAAAAGATATCAAAGAAGTAAATGTCCCCACATCACCTCATGTCAAATGACCAGATAACTTCACTAAAATCACTTTATAAGTAAGACAGCAAGTGTTCTTTCCAAGAATTCTTTGTGTTCCTGTTTAAGCATAACATATGTTTTACTTTTAAGTTCCTTAGAATGAAATTTTGCTAGCAGAACTCATTAAGAAGCAATTCTGATCATAAGAAATGTTCAGAGAGGAAAATCATAGCACTAGGAAATATTGGTCCCAGCTGGAATTTTGTATGTACCTCCTCCCCTGAAAATTTTCCCTTTTGACCTTTAGACACCTTTACCTTTTCCTTCTGCAAGGTATGAAATCATTCCAGTAAAATTTTTTACCTAGCATAAATATTTTGTCACACAATTCTTCAGACTGTTAACATAAATCTACGGTTTCCTACTATTACTTGTTTTAAACTTGTCATTTACCATTTGGAATGGTAAGTAATAACAGTAAAAATTATCTAATTTTAGGGGTGAGCAATATATGATGGTTTGATGATTGATTAATGTTTCATCCTTTTTTTATTTTTCATTGTAATAGACTGGCTTGTTCCTGAATTCAGTCTATTTGTAAAATAATGTAATTTTGTTATGTTGAGCATTTTGAATGGTATGACTGTACAGTGAAAGACTAGGAGATAGGTCTTCAGATCTAGATAAGAACTTTTCTTCAGATAAGAATCTTAAATATGGCATCCTTTAGGTTTGGCTTATTTCTCTTCCTAGGATTTTGATTTGTCACAGAAAGAGGCAAGGAGAAATGTGGAAGGCAATAACATCATCAGACAAAACATATTAGAAAAGGGATAGTAAGAAATCCAGCATCTGGTTCACTCCATGCTTGATATACAGCCCAGAGTGGTGGACTTGTAAGAAGGTCTGATTGTGTTCCCAGAGGCATCCTCTTGGATCATCTGACACAGAATCACAGTATGGATCAGCAGAAGAGAGATCTGCTGCTTTGCCAGGAGGAAATAAGCATTCTAGTAGGGTAAAGAGAGAGGAACCATCTCCCAGGCTTGCAGCCTACTGCTGGTTGGTCCTTGTGTTGAGTACCAGGGAAAGCCTCAATGCCGAACCATTTCAAGTGCCTCTCACCAGGCATAGTTGGCTCACTGACTGCCTTCACCAGGATCCTGGCCTCCTTGAGTTACAAATACTAAGGAATGGGGAATGAATCTTTCACCCATCTTCTGACAAACAGAAGCTGAAAAGTTTGACTCCCAGTGTGTTTCAGATAATCAGACCCCGTCTCCAAAATTGCCTCATTCTTCAGTCGTGTTGATGCTGCTTGCTGTCTGCTGAGGGTTGGGGAAGGAGGAAAAACTGATTTATATTCCACCATGGGCACCAAAATTACTTTCTTTTGCTCTGTTAGCAGGTTTTTTTCTTTTCGCTCTCTGTTTTTGTACATTTAGATTTTAAGATGGGATGATGTTCCAGTATCTCATGGATGACAACTCTCTGCTAGACTAACTAGCTGGAGTAACACTGCAGTCTCATTGACAGTGGCAATGAGCAAGACTTGCAGTTCTCAGAGCTGCTTCTGAAACTTTATCTTGCCAAATCAGTTTTTGTGAATAAATTACCCCTCAAATTTTATTCCATGTCTTCATTTATGGATATATACCCATATGCTAAACACATCATTTTAATCCCTTAGTTGCAAATTCTGTGAGCATAGTCTTTGCATTTATTTATATAAACTGCATACACTTGAAAACTTAATTTTTTTTTTTCCACGTTGCTGACTAAATCACTGCAAGCCAGGAGCAACCAAAACAAAGGATGCTAGAAAATTCACAGCTATTAACAAGGAGGTTTTGGAATCCAATAGCACAGCTTTTGCTTCCTCATACAGCCTGCCAGTGCTGCATGCTGAGCTGTGACAACCAGTAGCTCTGCCACACTGAGCTGTTCCACAGCTATGCTGTCAAACCTCTCTTTTAGCATCTCTTGAGTGAGCTGTGATGGCTTTATTATTTGTGAAAATTCTGGAAAATGCCTGTCTTCCTCAGCATGAGTTTCTGACCAAGCCAGTACAAGCAATGAAAATAGCCATTTACATACTTTCCAAATGAAATTCAGATCAAAAAAGCATGGAAATTCTTGCAGCTTCTACCGGGAAACAGTGAAACCACAGCAAGACCCAACCTTGACTTGTGTGATCTGTGTTCTCAGCTGAGCTACATTCATATTTTCCATGTTTTCAGTAAAAGACACATGCTTGAGGGAATGTTTCTGCCTTGGCCCATCCCCTTTTCACACCCTGAGAAGAAAGGTCCTGTAAAGGGCCAGAACTGTTATGTGGAATCTTTTCCCTGAGGGCAGAACCTGGGAGAGGCGACTGCCCTGTGGCCATCTCATGACCACAGAAGAAAGACGCTGAGACTTTTCTCAGGCTGGACATTTGGTTATATTAATGGGAGCACAGACATGGATCACATGTTATTTCAGCTCAGCACTCGTCAGACCACGTGTAGGTACTGCCTTCAGCTGGGCCCTATGTGGGAAAGACATGGACAAACTTGAGCAAGCTCAGCGGGGGTCTCCGAAGAGTTGGGAAAAAACATTCTTCCCATGCAGGGAGGTGGAGACGCAGGGCTGGTTTAGGGATTCATTCCTGGGGAAGGACTCTGCACCCATGAGCAGGTGGCTGAGAAGAGGCAGGCAGGGCCCCCACTGTGCTGGACGAGGGGAGGCCAAGGGACAAGGGGCCTGAGGTGAAATGAGAGGTCAAGGCTGGGCAGAAGGAAAAGCTTTCTCATGCTGAGGACAATGGGACCCCTTGGGCATTTCCCACTCCTGGGTGGACATAGTTCTGAGCATCTTGGTCTAAGAATACAGCTGGGCAGGTGTTTGGAATAGAAATTCCTGCTTAGTCTCTGGCTCAACCCTGTAATTCCATAATATATAAATAAATACATAATAAATGAGAAAAAATTCTTCAGAAGCTACTGCATGTTCTAAAGAGTATTTGACTTTTAAAGTCATCAATCTTTCCCTCTATTTTTTTTTTCATTTTTCCTTCCTTTTCCCACTCTAAATAATGGGTACTGTAATATCTTTTTTTTTTCCATTCTGCAAAATAAATTACCAAACTTTACCATTGGAGGGAGATAGTGATGAATCTTTTGCTCTCAGATGAAGTGTAACAGTACGTGCAGAGGGGAAAGGCAGGAGAAACAAATGCTTCCAAGCCAGGTGGCATACTTTATATCTGAATTTATAGCAAGTTGCTGATTGCCACTGCATTTGCTGTTACTGTTAACCCTATGAATAGATAATGCTCTGCAGAAAGATGAAATGTCTGGTCCCCATCTTGGAGAGCCTGTGACCTAAGGCTGTAGAAGTAAAAAGGACTTGTAAAAAGGACCCAGACTCATGTGGATCAGTGGGAATCAAACTAAAAATCTGCTGCTCAGGATGGAATTTTCAATGTTGTAATGCAGCTTTGATCTTTTAGGTGTCTTAAACAACTCCAGGTAAGAATCCTAACCTCCTTTCACAATATGTGGAGAGCTCTAACCCCTCATCAACTGCACCAAAATAAGCCAGTGTGTTATAAATAAACCAGAGGGAATATTATCTGAAATTCTCTTTCTTCACAATCTTCAAACTGCAGGAAATTAGAAGAGGAATTCACCATCCTCACCTCTCTTCAATCCCTAGCTGTTTGTGCTATGCTAAATTTATACAGATTATGGCCATTTTGAGCTTTCTTCAATAATATGAGGGCTAACAGAAACAGGACCAGAGGAGGGAAGAATGTGCAATTTAATTCCCTTTCTTTGCCTTTAAAAAGTGGATGCAGTATTTCTGGATAACCATTAAACCACTGTGAGTATTAGATGTTCCTAGAAAATCTATGGCAAAAAGCAGCATTTTATAGGGCAGAGCCTTGAGGAGCGGTGAACCAAGGAGAAGGGGCTCCTCTCCCAGAGGTAAAACCTCCAGAAACATAGTCAAGCAGTCAAAAACTATCGCAGGTGAGATGCTTTCCTGGACCTGGGAATATCAGACCCAAATTGTTCATTCTCTTTCTCTGATCTAGTGCACATGTGGTTATTCACTATAGCTTATTACTGAAATCACCAAGGAGGATCACAGAGCAATCTATTGCCTGGAATTTATGGCGTTCACCTCTAAATGCTTGGGACAAGAAAAGGCCTTTCAGAAGAGGATGGAATTGAGATGGAACCTCTCACATTGCAGTTCAGAGCTTTTCTTGCAGTTCAGTGGGAAGAGGAGGATGGAGCTGAATATTATCTGAGACAAAAAGGTGGAAGCACTTCTACTGTGATACTTCATTAGTAGAAGAACACCTGCCAGATCAGATGACTGAAGCAGACCAGTACTAGCCTGAGATATGTTCCTTAAAGATTTAGAAATCTGACAGAAATGAAGTGCTTGAAATGACTGAAAGCAGATGAGTAACTGAAATATGAAGCAAAATTGGATGTTTTGTCTTACTCTTCAGATAGCAGCTTTTTGGCGCATTGTTTTGGAACCTATCACAACCAATGATTGTGTCTCATCTGAGAAGTTCACTTACTGAATCAAGGTCTTAGGCTTCAGCCAGAAAGTCCTAATACAGGTATTTAACTTAAGTCACACTAAACACAATAGCTCTTGAATCATTTCAAACATGTACATAAATATTTTCAGCATAGAGCCAAACCGTAATACATTTTGGGTTAAATTTATCCATAACTGACTGACTCTCTGTCCAGGACCTTAATTGTCTGTTTCCTTAATGCCAAATTGATTTGAGCATTTGTACTGAAAAAGAAGACACTAAAAAGTGGGAAGGCTTTTTATTCTTCAATTTCTATCTGAACTTCAAGATTCAGCACACTCTGAGTGCTTGATTTTCACATGCAGACAGTGGCAGGTAGAAAGGCCACAGTTCTCCTGTTCATGTTAGAACACCAGCTTTCCTAGGATGGGAGAACACCACCAAATGCATGGTCAGATTCCTCAGCTCGGAAGAGCTCACCTAATGCTGCTCCAAAAGTGTCCACTTTAACACAGTCTGCATGGACCTGAGCAATATCCCAGAACAGCATGAATGTGCTGAAACAGTGGTCAGGATGAGAAAGAAATGAGGGGAAGGGTGGCAAGAACCTCATGCTGCTCTCGTACATTTCCAGTGGCAAGCAGTCCCTGAGATGACATATTCCTGGTAATAGACATCCCTTTGGTTGATCTGTAAAGTCAGTAACTGATTGTTACATTTATATGTGTGTTAAGGGTAAATTATGGATTGAATAAAGGTATTTTGGGTTGAACGCGCTTTCCAGGTGGGGCTTGGCTGCCTGATGACATCATATGGTAAGTGGAGAGACAAGAAAAGCTTCGGGCATGGGGACCACGAGGACCTGGTCCATGTCAGAACACTGTTTGTCTGGGCAATGTGTACAACATCGTAATTCCTTCCAGATTTCAGGCAGCACAGATTCTCCCAGAAGGTTTCTGCTGGCAGCATAAGGGAGGAAAGACAGGTTACTGCTCCCTCATCTCTCCAGACACTTTGAGACACTGGCTGGTCTGGGTCTAGGGAGTGACAAAAGCAGTTCAGAGCTGCCTTTTCCACCTATTATATTCAGATGCCTGATATGTGAACTTTGTGTACAGCAGATCTGATTCTTTACTATGACATCCCTAACATATGGGAAAGAGATTATGAAAGGAGTGTTGGAAAGTGAGATAATGCAATATCTATAACTTTGCCTGTAAAAACAAGCATGTTATGGTATATTGCACATAGTTTTGATGTAATAAAAAAGACTAAGTATGTGCAGTATACGCAGAGACTTTACCTGGGGTTCTTTTTTATGTCTCCTATTTCTCAGAGTTTCAGCCTCCCCATTCCCTGTCTCTTTTTCTGTCCCTTCCAAGGCCAAGAGCCCTCTCTGCACTGAAGCACACTCTGGTTGCATCATGCTCAGTACATTGTGCTCCTCAGCCTTTGACAGCTGCCACTCCAATTGCACACTGAGCTTGGACAAGGAGACTGCTGTGACTAAACACAGCTGGGTCTCCATTAAAAATCAAATTCCAATCTAGAAACTGTCAGGTTGTGAGAATAATTTCTTTGGCTCACTCTCATGAAAATTCTGAATCTAGAGCACAAAACCATTGTAAATCTTTCCATCCCTATCAGTGGGGTGGTTTCACCTCCAAGTACACTATGAAAGATACAGTAAAATCAGTGAAAAGGCAAAATGTCATTGCTTTGTTCAGAGATTGCTATTGGCTATTTATCTTTTATGACTAAACCTAGAAGCTGTGAGGTCTACTTACATGTATCTGAAAGATAACAGCTTCTGAAGTGATTGACACACTTTTTAGGTTTGGAAATTAGAGACTGATTTGTATTTGATAGGAATAAGCAGTTTATGTTTTGTAGAAAATAAACCATGTACCTAGAAGAAATTTAACCATGATGATACTAAACTAGGGTCTTACCACGGTCATCCAGAACACTATAATTGTGCTGCTCTGGTGTATATGAGTATTCTCACAGATTCTGTAGTATTTTGAAATAAGTGAGGCATCATTTAAAATCTGCCTTTCCGAAAAGGCTTTATTTTCTTGCATTCAATTTCTTAGTCTGAAAGATTAACACAAATAGACTTAAAAGCAGGTTCCACGGCCATATAAATGGTTTTATTTTCCCAAAATCTGGGTACCTTACAGTTGCCCTTGGAATGACAAAGTCAACAGGAGATGCCTGGATTCCCAGTGTTTATGAAATCCAATATATTTCTTTAGGTGCATAAGTAAGAATTTAGGGCTGGGATACATGATCTAATTATGTGGCTTAGCAAGTTGACACTCATCTTATGATGTGTGATAAACAGTCCTTTCACTTAATGCAGTTCAGGTCGTCCTCAGAACTCTGAATTGATTCTGCCACAGACGTAAATGGCAGAGCTCCCACTGCCGGGAGTGGAATAAGTTCACTGCAAGCCCGAGATGTTTTGCTTCAAGCTGCATGCACGTTGACATGCCCATGTGGCATTTCTCCTGACTCTGCCGTCTCCTCCCTTGCAGCTGGTGTTTGCGCAAGGCTACGGATGTATGCCCTGTTCCAGCTGCAGCTGTGCCAACAAAAACATGAGTGCCACAGCCTCCTCCCCACTCCGCTACTGGAAGTTACCAACCCCTCTGAACTGCTGGCCAGGCTCTGCATGTGACTTCCCATAACTTGTTTCAGTCAAATAACTTGTTTCAGTCAAACTAGCAGGGGCCGTCTTCTTTAAATTCTTAACATTGTCTCTTCCCTTTTGGATGGATGTTGGATAGGGGTCGCAGAGAGAAGGTGATGAGAGCATGGGGATGAGGTGCTGCTTCAGCTGGTGCAGCCACAGCCAAGAGGGTGCATGTTCACAGCCTGTGTGCAATTGCTAATTGAGCCCATTGTTGTCAAGAACCCCTGTATTCTGGCAATAAAATTGTTTATAAGGCCCAATGAATGCCTGCAGTCAATACTAATGCCGACTGATGAATACGGTAACACTGGTCCATGTAGATTTCTAAAAATTAAGTCAAGAAAAGCCATTTAAAAAATTGTTTGCATTAAATTAAATAAAACTAAATGAAAGCAAGCCAGGATTCCATTTGGGATGGTGAAATTGAACAGAACAGGAACAGAAAAAAAAAAAGTGTTGCTGTAAAGTGAGAGGTGACTACCAGACAAACAAATGTGTTTATCTTTGAGGTATTTCTTAAATTTTTGTGCTGTTTCATTTACACTTAGACAAGTCAGCATCAGTCATATTTCTCTTGGTTTCCAGTGGCTGTTATTTTTAAACTGTGTGCACTGTTGGGAAATACATAGAGGACTTAATGCAGACAGCGATACAAAGCCAGTGACTAATTTTACTTCTGGATCCTTTCTGGATGATTTTTTGTGATGAGTTTCAATCAAACCTCAATTTATACCTACCATAGTCAAGAGGACATTTTTCATTTCATGTGCAGTTTCTTCCTACACTCCCCATTAGCATGTGAGACAGACTTCTTGGAAACGTAAACTTGGTGAAATGCATTGTATGAATAAATCCCAGCATTTGCAAGAAAGCTGTGCTAATCTGGAATTCAGAGCAAGGCATGAAGCAGAAAGTCAAGAGGCTGCTTTGCACACTACAGTTTGGGAAGAATAAGATTGAAATGAATACAGAAATCATAATTCCAAATGAAATATCTTTCCCAGGAATTTGGTGAGGCCCAAAACACCAGGTTCTACAGAGGGAGGGGGTGAAAATTTGATCTCTCATGGGATCAGAAGACAGAAGAGTGTCCCAGGAGTAAATCTGTATTCTATCATTCTATTCCACCTAATGTGGAAATGTAATCTCATCCACCTAATGTAATCTTCAACGGGGCAATTTGGCCATTCTGGTGCAAAAGCTGGTGCAAAGAAAACTTGAAATCAGGCAGTCCGTGTTATTGCCCTGGATTATTAAGATGGGTTAACATGGAGTGGAGCTGACATATCAAAACACCAAGGCAGTTTTGTTGTTGTTCAGACTGAGTCATAGCTATGTATGGTACAGTTTCCAGTAAGGAGTTATCTTTCAGACAGCTTACACATGGATTGCCATTCATCAAGGAATTTGGGGTTACTGTAAGCAAAGATAAACCAAAAGGCAATACACCAAAATAATTTATAGCGTGGGCTTAGTGGGGAGAACAATGACTGACTGCTGAAGGAGTCAGTCCTTTGATAAATTCAAAGAAATGTTTTTAAATGAATATTAGATGTAATTTCTGAGTCAAAGGCTATAATCTCATTCCTGAAACTGATGTAAAAAATATGATCCACTTAGTTCCTGTTCACCGCCTAGAGCAGGGCTACCAGTGCTGTTTCCCAGCAGTCAAAAGTACACAGCACCTGGCTCAAGATACTGACCATTTTTGCCTAAACTGTGCAATTTTCTCTAATCCCATTGCCACACAGGGCAAAGATGTAGCTGAGCCACTGTGTCTGAACTCTGCCTTTATGTCAGTGTATGGTTGACATGGTGGGAGGAAAATTTGACACAGAGTGTTTTGGGTTATGAGCATTTATTTTACTCTAAAAATAGTTCATAGTGCTAGTTTCTTTTTTTTCTACCGTATGGCATTTTTAGTTTTGTCATGGACTTATTAAGTTAAATTTTCTTTATCTGAGGAGAGGTTTAAACTGAAGTCAACTTAGCCTAAATGAAGCAGCCTCTTTGGTCTCACTAGAGAGTGACCAGGATGAGACAGGATCCCCCATGACTTGGTCTGCAGAAGCCATTGTGCAGAGATTAACTTTTCTAGATAAACAAATGTACAAAAATATCTATTGAATTGGTGGTGCCTCAGGGAACACTGCTCCTTTCCCATTCCCTGTGGTGTCTCTTTTGGACCTAATTTGCTTTAAGTTTTATTTAATCCTGTTTTTAACCGGGAGTTTTGTTCTGATTCCTCAGTCTGGCTCCTGGGACAGCACGTTTCAGAAGTGCACTGCCTCCTCTGCAAAGTGACTTTTACCTGTTTAAAACTGAGTCCTGTTCCAGTAGGGGAGAATTTGGGTGAACACCTTTTCACTCGCCTTCTTGACTTCCTTCCTCATTGTACAAACCTCACACATTCTGCTCCCTCCAGGTGAGCCATGTCAGCCTGCTACACCTCATAGCCATCTCATGCCCTAAAATGACCTGCAAATATCCTCCTCCAATCCTTTAGGGGTTAAATGCATGAAGTACAAAGCCCTTGTGTAGTGTAAAGCAGAGGTTTTGGAGAAAAGTTATGCTACATTAACATCCAGGAGACCAATTGTTACCTAAGACCACTGTGTCTGGTTTGTAACACTGAGCTAGCTGAAAGTCACCATAAAAAAACACTCCACAGCCTGCCACAGTGGTGTACAAACACACACTGTGTTTCCCACTGGAAGATTTGAGGTATTTTGTTTTGGAAGAATTTAGATCTGGTGGTGAAATCAGACAGCTCAAGTCCACGATTCTTCATGCTATTACTCTGTTTCCCCTTTTTCAGGAAAAAAGTGGGCACTCTAGCCAGCCAGCTGAAAACAGGCTCCCCTGGCACAGCTAAGTAAACGCTCATTGTCAGGAATGTGGGCACGCTCCGGTCTGTGCCGGGCTGTGTGTGCGCTCCCTGCGAAAGCATTTCCTCCTGCAAAACAAGCGAGCGCCACAACGGCAAACATACAACAGTCAGGCAATTGATGGGCTCAAACGCTCCTCTGCCTCCAAGGAGTGCATCTCTGCAGGGAAAGCAGATGGAGAAGGGCCTGGAAACAGGGCATGGGGAATTGCTTTTCCTCCATCCTGTATCAGCTTTTATTACACCCATGATCCAGATCTGACGTGCTTTGCTTCTTAAAATTCAGAGACCTGAGAGATTATTGTGGTATCTCAGTGCAATACAAAGATTGAATGTGCTTTCACTCACTCTCTTTCACATGACATGAATCAAGCATACCATCTTTGATGCCTTAAGAAGCTGAAACAGAGGCTAGGCAGAGCTAAAGGAATAAAGCGAGTATTTATTTAAGTGCCTTCAAAGCCATACCTTGGCAACACCAGAGCCACAGTAGTGACTTTGCCTGGATGGCTCCAAGATGGAAGCAAAAGGAGGGCCTCATCTTGAGGTCTCCTACTTTTATAAGTTCCATTCCATTTGCATATAGCAGTCAACTGTCCAATCAATAATTCTAAATCACAAAGCTTCATCCTCCTTGCTTGCCTCCTTTTCCACGCTGTTTATGCTCCGGGCCTGGAGTTTGAAGAGAGTGTCCTTGAGTCCCCTGCTGGGTCAAAAATTGCCCTGCCACCATCATCCTGTGAAAAGATGCCAGCACCACTTAATATGAAGGTGAAAGCTACCCACCAAAGTAAAAACAGAAAAACGGAAAAACCCAAACCTAAGGCATCAGTTTGGTAGAAGTATGAACCGATATGAAGAAGGCAAACAGGAGATGTGCTCTGATGGTCCTTCTAACACTTTACAGAATAACAACCCCTCAAACAGAGATGGCTGTCTGGGAGAAAAGCAGATATTTCAGGCCAAGAACCATTGTCACATAGTTCCTGTCACTTGTTGAATTCACACAGAAAAGTGTCACAAGGAACTCTTTTGCTCTCCTAAAAATAACACATTTAGTAATAGTGCTTTTCCTAGGATATTTTGGAAACAAGAAAAAGTGCATTTCTCTATTTTTCCTCCTCTAAACTAGCTGCATTGGCCGTGTAGCCATTTGGTCTTCTTCTGTTTAAGAAATACAGTACATTCCTTACTCCCAGCCACCTTGACCACTAGCTGTTGTGTTTCCTACGTCAGAGGAGATGAGATCACTAATGCCACCAGTAATGATGCCTGCAGAAGCTCCTCTCTTTTGCCAGCTCACAGAACGGGTCTGGATGAACTATGAAAAGGATCTACGATCCATTTAAACTCCTTGCTGTTTAAACTGGCTATTAGAGTTATGCCATCACTGTCATTCCTTGGCTTCCTGATGAAAGAACAGATGACTTTGCTGAGCTATCTTGGCTGAGGAAAAATGCATGAAAGTAGAATTTTGAAAAAATCATTGAAGAGCAAGGCAAGGACAGAACTTTTAATTGAGACAAGTGGGAAAAATAAAACAGAAATTTAAGGGAAGAGGAAGAAAATGGTAAACCTTCAAGCATAATCCATGTGGTCAGATTATGTCTTGTCATGTCCTCAAGGTATTCAACAGATGCCTGAATGTGTCCAAATATTGCTCTAATAAAACGGAGTGATAAGGTCATTTTGTGATTTAATGTTGAAAACTGGTTTTGCAACAAAGCTGTAGAGGAACAAATAATTTTTTTTTCATATTTTACTAACCTTTATCTATCTAAAATAAAGAAACCAGAGAACACAGGAAAAAACCCACCAATTTATAGATAGCACAAAAAACACCTAGGTCATTCTACTGTGCAGCGTGGGAGTTATTTACTTTAAAATGAGTAATGACAAGGCTGTCATTGAAAAGCAGCTTTCAAGACTGATATTTAACTCTTCTCCCCAAAAGCATCTGAAAGAGGCAATTCAAGCTGTGGAACAAGAGAACTGGCCGATTCTCAAGAGGAGGTGGTCTGCTGGAGGCTGTGGGCATGTTTCTTCAGATGACCCAGTGTCTCCTGAAAAGAGCTTCTGCATCCTTGTGAGGTAAAAATAATACAGGACACAAAGGATAAATTATTCTTTCACTTGCTGATGGCAGAGAGAAGAGTGTCACAGACAACAATCCTCTACAAAGAGGAGTGCATAATGGGACATGCTACGATATTTTAATTATCCTTGACCTCAAACCTCCAGCTCAAAGAAGGATGAATGCATTTAGGAGTAACTAAGACTTTTGCTGCTGAGTTTGTCTGCAAGGAAGCTGCCTGGCAGAGTGAGGGCCTGGTCCTGCCTGTGTCCAGCAGACAAGAAGGGGTTTGAAGGAAGCTGACTGCAATACATATTAGTTTCTGTTTTATTAAGGTTCTTTTTAATTTCCTGGTCAGTTAGCACACAGGTTGTGACATTCTTGAGGAGATAGAGTTGTGCTCTGAGAGCTGATACCGGCACTGTGTTTTGGAACATTGCCTTGGAAAGGCACAGAAAATGTGAGCAACAAAAGGGCATTCTTTGAACTTAGCCTTCCCCCTTCTACATTCACGCACACTTAAGAGGTTGGTGAAGGCTAGCTGTAATCCAACCAGAAACCAAGTGCTTTAACAGATGTAGTTCAAGATGTTACTGACTATACAAATGCATGGGTTGTTTGAAACTTTGTTTTCCTTACATACTTTCTATCAAATAAAGTGTACAGCAGCAATACTTACTCGAATATTCTTACTAACCTTATTCTTTTCTAGCTTCTGCGATGCACTGACTTCTGATACTAAAGTGATTTCTTTGAAGTGATATATCACATAACTTCCACGCTTCTGAAGCATGAAGTGCTTTGAGGTCCCATTGACCAAAATCTCAAAACTTTGTAAATTTTGTAAAAATTGTGGAATGTACAGCTTTACTTCTGTGGGTGCATTTCCCATTCAGGGTCCAAAATACCACACAAAGTCTCATTCATAATGAAAAATGTGGGTTAGGGTTTCTTTCATTAGATGGTTTTTAAATTATGCTTGTCAGCTGTAATCTTGGGTAGATTTTAAAACATCAATGTGCATAAAAATACAACTTACTTGCTCTTTTTTTCTTATATTTACCAATAGCATCAGACTGGGCAGTCTGGGGAAAAAAAAGCACAAGTGATAACAGAGTGATGTTGATGAGGACAAACACCATTAAAAACCTGATGCTGCACAGATGTCAGCCTATGCACAGCTAACAGTCTGACATGCAGGCACTCAGTCCTTTGTGGGCTGCTTTGTCTTTTCCCAGTACAGGCAGAGTGAGTCACTGGGAGTTATACACCAAAGTAGCCATATGCTGCTACCACTAATTTCCAAAGTACAGGAAGCAGGCAAAATTTGGTTTGTATATATATGTATATAGTAAAAGCTGAAATATGCCAAACCAGCCGTGTGTCTAAAATATTTACTCTAATAATTGCTTTTTGATTTGCAGATGTTGTTGTGGGGTTTTTTGTGAGACACCTACACAGGTATGTGAGAAAGTTTGCTGGCTTCACAGAAAGCTAGAAATCCCAATAGATTAACAAATGAAAGTGGTTCACAGTCTGCCACTGGGTTGATAGTGATAAGCAGAACTTTATTGAATAGGAAAAGCTCATTACTACCCAAAGCTCAGTCAAAACAATTTCTTGACAGAAAACTGTTCTTCAGACAATGGGAAACTGTATTTGATGTAATCAGCACAAAAGCACATTGCTCTCTTTCTGGTAGCCATCAAATGCTTTGTTTTCTTAACTTGAAAATAAACAAGCCTCAAGGAATTTGTGGTTTCATACAGCTCACACAGTCTTTTGGGTGGGCTTTTTTTTTTTTTTTCAAACCTGGATGAATTTGCAAATATTTGAAAGTTGTGAAGTAACTTTCCACTCTGGTAAAGAAGAATGAAAAGAAAATTCCTTTCTTTCAAAACATTTAAACAGTCTATCCCCAACCCACATTAAATACTTGGATGCAAACAGCTGCCACTGCTGCTTTGGAGGAACAAAGCACTTTACAAACAGATTTTGTTGCCTTCAGAGTGTGACAATAGAAATATAATTTCAAAGCCTCCATAGATTGTTTAAAACCCTTATTTTCCCATTTTTACCGAGATTATTTGCAGCTTTGCAATTTGTAATTTGTGACTCAGTTTTGCCAAACAAGACTATTTAGCTTCCCTTGTGTGTCTGGGGGCTGGGCCCAGCTCTCTTCCAAGGATGGGGGTTGTGTGATGAGGTGTTTGTGTTACTGTGCAGTGACAATTTTTCACTCAAATGCAAAGTCCCCGGAGTGGACTTTTTTCCTGAGAGCAGCAAACGGCAGCCCTTGGCTTCTGCCACACAAGAGTTACATGGAAGCCCAGTGTGCAGTTCTAATGGGACTTAATGATGATGCAGGCAGTCTGTAGGTATAAAAGATTATCCATGTACTAGAGGAGTGTTTTAGAATGACAGAGCTCTAAATTCCACTTCTGTGAAGACAGCTGCATGAAACCAGCCATATGGTGAGAAGAGTGCTGAAACCTACAGGAACATGCACTGAAATCTGATTATTTAGGAGGTGTGTCTCAACAACTCCTTTAAGATTACAAAACCAAATATGGAGATACAGTTTAGCCCAGTTTTAAGGGTTGTTCTTCCTCTTTGCAATGATTTTCTGAACCTGTTTGGTAAGGGACTGTGGATGAGTTTTAGAGGTCACTGGCTAAACACAATTGAACTTCTCCAAATACAGGGAAACCCCTCTGAAAAACTCGGCTGAAATCTTAAGATGTAAATATTTGTATCTCCATCATTAGAAAAAAAAAGTTAATCTCAGCCTGCAAACCCTGGGGACATGTGGTAAGGGTAGTCTGGAAGGCTTTGATCTAAAGGTTGGACTGATATGCATGAGCTGCTATGGGAGGGTACCAAAGTAGGACTATTAAGTAGGAGTAAAATCCAGAATTGAATAAATGTGCTATCAGATTCTAGCGGGAATTGTGCACATTCATATTATGGCCTGGTTCGTTTCTGCCCCAGGCTGTATCTTTGACTTCCTCTGTCACACTCAGACAACCTATTTTACATATATGAGAGCTGGTGTCCACACAGCAAAGTGGCCAATTTTCAGGAAATTAGCTCACAAAAGGCTCAGATCCCAACTTAATTAAAGGTTGTAGAGGAAATTTTGTTCCTCAGAGAAGAGGCTGGGGTTTATTATTCTGGTAATTATAATTTACTGCAGCTACTAGGGTCCATTTGCTTCCCCCAGTTTTATGCCAGTGTAAATCACGTAACATCCATGAAGTTTGTCTTCATTTAAAGAAAGGCTGTTGGGTACATATCAGCCTCTAAGTGTCCTGGACAAGATGCCACTAAGGCACTTCTCAGCTTTTAAGGTGTGCTGTCAGCCTAGACCAATACTAATTTTATTTCTACCCAGTTTGCACAAGTTCCTTGAGCCATTTTAGAAACACGTAAAGGTGATCTTGATAGCAATTGAGAGGAACAGCAAATATGTGGGCCTCTCAATAAGCACTTCCGAGAAACAGAGGACTTGTAACTGGGAAAAGTGACATTTTTCACTGTGCAGGAATGTGAGCAACAGAGAAAGAGCCTCTGTATTTTACCTTCCTGCCGGGCTCAACATCATGTCCCCCAGTAAAGGATATCAAAGGCAGCTGAAGGATATCTTATTAGAACTCAATTGCCAAGGAAGGTGGGCAGGAGTGACCAGAGAAAGCTGTGGGTTTGGATTCCTGTGGAATAACAAACTCTTTACTTCCTGTGCTGCTCTTTCTCTTGGGATGTGTTGGTAACCTGCCAGCCCCAGTCTGGTAGTAGCTTAAAGGAGGGTAGCCAAGTGAATAGCCCTGGTGGTATGAATAATGATTAAAAGGTTCAAGAAAACCTGTATGACCAGCTGGAATCACAGGAGCTCGAGTAGACTTGGTACTCTAATAAGCAAACAGTGGCACGTTTACTTCTGTAATTGGATATAATAGCCATGTGTGGACATTTTTCCTATTTACTTCTTCAGTGTGCTTATCCCTAGCTGCTGGGGCATTCTTTCATCTACATCAGTAAAAACATCATTTGCTTCAACTGTGTAAAATAAAATGAAACCCTATCCCAGACTAGGAAGTTTTTCTCTAGATCGTTTCCACCTTTCTTTGCACCTTTGATGTGTGACCCTCCCACCCACCACCCTTCCTTTCAGCCAACCCTCCCTGGAATAGCCTCTGAATGAAGCCAGGGCCCCCAGGACCAAAGAGGAGGCTGTGGTTTCCACGGATGACTGCCCACTGCAGGCACTGCTTACTTGTGGTGTTTATTTCAGTCCCTCCTAGCTATGGTGCCTGGAGTTGGAAGGGTCAATCCACAGTTTGAATTGGCATATTTTTAAGGTCCTTTCTATTATGAAATATTTATGAGAGGAAACAAGGTTGGACATTCCTGCAGCCAGTCCAGTGTAGGAACGCTATGTGCCTTCCTCCCCCAAACATGTAAATGCAGTCAGTTATTTAATGGAAGACTCACATACCTTGTTCCTTTACATTTCAAGTGAGCTGTCAGAGGAATGTAAACATTTATTTGGAGCAAGCCCTCAGGTAAAGGATTACCATATGCCACAGGAGGAAATTCCAGCATGCCCACCCAAATTTATGCTGTGGAGAGAGCTATGAATAGAAAGTTTGTACACTGTTATGAATATGAATAAAATACATCACTCACGGCCGGGCCATGAAAAATTGAAAAACACATATTTTGGATCACACAATATTTTCAAAAATATATTTTAAAGAAAATAAACATGGGATCTTGTGTGTTCATTTACTGTTTGAAGTACCTTAGGGGAAGACAGACATCAACAAATTTTCTTCCAGACCACTCACTTCTCTTGATAACAGGAGGTTTTAGGGAGGAAGGCAGTAGGCTCATTCCTGGGATCTCTTTGTTTCCTTAGCCAGTGCCCATTTATTGGTTGTGTTGTATTCAGGATTAGCAAAAGCAGACTAATTTAGAGGCTACATTCAGTCTTGAAGGTCAGAATTCCACATTCTCAGCCACCTTAAAGGTGACCTTTTCATGAGTTTCATGACCCTTGTTCACCTCGCAAATGTGTTTAACTAGGAAAATTATTATTATTATTATCTATTCATCATCATTATTATTGGTATTGGTGTACAACCAGACAGTAATAATCAATGTTTTAGTGTGGTCAGTATCAGTTTATTTTGAAGTGACAGGATTTCTGCTAAATGTTTTTTTAAATAAATGTTAAAACTTGCTTCTGGGAGGACTGTCCACCATGCAAACCAATGGCCTCTGGACATCTCAGGAACATTGGGCTGGGCAATATAAAGGCCCTGTCCATGCTCTAGAATTTGCTACTACAACCCAAATCTAAATAGAGCTTCTGCACTTCAGTCCTCCATGTCAGCCTCCTCCAACAGAAATGCTGCACTCTCTTTCAGGTGCAAGGTACTCATGAAGGGTGGTCTGCCCTTCCTCTGAGTTTATGTGTTTGGGCCAACTCAGGAATTTCCTCTCAGGACCTTTCTGCTGCCTTTTGCTTTCTGCTTTTTTCCTGCAGTATCTCTTTCCATTGCAAAGGGATTTTTTTTTTTTTTTTTTTTTTTTTTTTTTTTTTTTTTTTTTTTTTTTTTTGTGGTGGTGGTGGNTTTTTTTTTTTTTTTTATGGGTGGAAGTGACAGAACAATACTATGGTTACATGAGAAGAAGTAAAACACTTAATTATTAGGGAAAGAGGAGTGAAAGAAAATAATATTTAACATCAGGAATACTTAGAATGGCATCAGACCCAAGCCAGAAAATGTTAACATAGAGGAAGGGAGGAGTTTGATGTGGGATAGTGAGCTGTCTTGATTATCTTTCTCTGTTATCCCAAAGCCAAGTTTATTTTAACAGGAAATTGCACATTAGGTTGAATGGGAAACATATGGAAAGTCAAAGTTACTGATTTAAAATCTTAAAATTTGTCCTGCCTAAGGGACGACAGCCCAAACCTTGATTAGGTTAGGCAGCTGTGGCATATATCATCAACATTCAAGCCAAATACATTCAAGACAAATATCCATGAGCCCCCCAGAAACAGACACACCTCTGCCCCCTTTACTCCAGGCTGTTCATACCCAAGAGAATCTGAACCATAAATCTCCTACACTCACCTGTCCCTGCCCACTGCACTGATTGCAGGGCACTGGTGCAGCACTCCCTTTGTGGGAGGTTCTGGGGGCAGAGCAGTACCTCAAGTTGTTGGCACTGAGAGACAGGGAGGATGTATGTTTTGTGATGAAATAAAAAGGCACAGCTAAAGAGGTGCAACTTCTCCCTCCCTTCTTCCTGGTGAGATAAAACGATACCTTATTTAGTTAATTTAAAATTAACACTTGATAATTAGAGAAGGAGCCATTGTGTAAAGAGCTTTACTACAATGTAGGTTGTATTTTTGCCCCCAGTTGTGTCTTTTAGACAGGGGGAAGGATATAAATTCAGAAATTTTGATGAAGAAATTATTAAGAGTAAATATTTGGAAGTTGAGAGTGAAGACATGACCTTTGTGATTTTTGCACTAATATGTTGTTTCCTTTGACCATTGGATACCTTAAGAGTTAATTCTTAATCTGATGGGGCAGACATGCACTCCCTGACCTTACTGTGAAAGGAAAACAAAGTATCATTCACTCCAGCTACTAACACCCAGATTAAAAAAAA
>VXBR01009219.1:577505-738865 GCA_013400215.1 Cisticola juncidis | reverse complement strand
AAAAAAAAAAAAAAAGTTCTGGTCTGTACCTGAAACCTGATTCCTGAAGCAGCAGAGGGAAATGTTGGAATGAAAAATAGCATCGTAACAAAATAGTGGCTTCAGACTACTCAGCATCATGATGCTGTGCATGGCACATTTGATACAGCAAATGATTAAGTTGTTGTTGCCTTTTTTCTAGCTAAGGAAACTTAAACAAGAAGATTTCATTGGTGGTGGCATAGGAAGAAATGAAACTCTAATGTGCTCACTTACAGACTCCTTCTTGAGATGTAGATAATTTGAAACCACTTTGAACTTTTACCATCTGATGAATTTTCAAACATGATACTCTACACAAAATATCTCAGTCTCGCAAACAGGGTACACAGTTTAATCTTAAAGTGCATCAGTCACGTCATTGAAGGTGCTGAAAAGTGCCATCAAAATCCAGCACCCACATTTGAAAGCTGAGTGTGGGAGCAGATGAGGGCAGGAAACAGAGGCTTTTTATCCTTGTGCCCACTTGCACAAACATTGCAGATGGTCTGAACCCCTGCACTCACACTATGAGCCTCTGTGAGTGCAAAGCACATCAAAGAGATTCCTGGAAACACTCCCCTGAAAGGCTGCAGCCTGCCGTGGTGGTGGGACGCTGGGCAAGACACAACCCTTTTAATTATCTCCCGTTAGGATCCTCGGGTTGGACCTAAATTTAAATACCACAGTTTTCATGGAAAACACCCTGAGATATGACTGAAGTGGCACACTCACTCTGTCGAGTGAGGGCTGCAATCTGATAGGAGACAGTTCATGGTTGTGACAACTCATAAACATCTGTGTCCCACTGCAGAAAATCTGCTTTGCAAAGGAGAAACCAACAGACTGCCTTGCAGCATTCCTGACCTACTGACCCAATGATGACCAGCAGACCTTTCAGCCCAAACCTAGCCAGAATTTGGGCCATTTTTATAGTGAAAATCTTGTTCCTACAAGAAAGATGTGTCATACAGTCATTTACTGGCAAGGCTGATCCTCCCAGACCGTGGTTGTTTCACCTACAGGAACTTTTATTTGGCACAGTCTGAACTTGGTGCCTGGCTTTATTACAAGTCCAGTGTTGTTGAAATAATGACACTAAGAGACAGGCAGCACTCTGAAAGAGCCATGGTTTTAAAGGAAACTGATATCTGTGTCATGTCATTTGCTGTGGGGTGCTTGCAGAGACAATGCATATGCATCCTGTCAATTGCTCCCTGATTGCACCTCCACATGAACAGTTTGCCTTGAAAATTAAAACCCTAAGGGAATTTTCCATCAGTGGTTATCCAAACTGTGGCCTGAGAACAACCTGAGCTCTTTTGAGGTCCCTTGGAACATCTGCTGTTGTAAGAAAATGTGTATTTGATTAGCAACAAGTAACTGGCAGCAGTGATTTGCAAAGTGAAAGCTGGAAGTTGATCAATGTCCTTGGGGAGCAGGTGGACGTACATGGCTGGGCAAGGATTATGCTGGGGAGAGGCTGCCATGTTAGCTGAGGACTTACAGAGGGCACAAAACTCAGACAAAGTACCTAAAACCTTCTGTATAAAATACTTAAACTCCCTGAGGATCTTTTTAAAAGAAAATATCTTGATTCTTTAATCAATTTTGTGATCTGGTCTCACGAATGAAGTCATTCAGTAATGTTTACAATATCATATTTACTGTTATTATATGGATTTGTTTTAACTCCATAATCTGGCAGTTCTCAATGTAAATAAATGCAGGTACACCTGTAAATCACATGGTGATGTTTCCTCTTGTATATGTAAACTTAGCTTTTCTTTCAAACTGAAAAAAAGGGCCTCAGAAGCAACTTACAAAACAAACATAGAACAAATCTTTTTACATGGATATTTCCAAGATCATAGAAAAAGGTGCTAATTAAGAAATACCATAGTTTTATACAGAAAAAAATCTTGAAAGGAAGAGTGATAGCTCAGGGGATCTACTTGTTCCTCTGTTTTATTGATTGTTTTTAACTTTTATGTGACTCTAGTTAGGAGTACTGAACACATTGATTAAAGACTGGTTAGTTTGGCATTACCTCATGGTTCAAAGAGAGAAAAGTAAGAGACAGGTATCTTGCAGTAAACAATTTATAAGATAACACAATCCATTTCTTCTATGTGAATATTGGTTCCTTTGTATTTCCAGACCAGCTTTGCAAATGCATGCAGTTCAGATGGTTTTGTTACAGAGATAGGATAAGCATCCAGATTTTACATTTTTTTGTGACATTTGATGTATTTAAATCTTGACGTTATTACTGTGAATATCTGTGTTGATTATCACCGGATGTGTAAGAGGCAAATTTGGACATATGGCTCTTTCAATACTGAATCAAAGACTTGACATTCACTTACTAATAATGAGATCATAAATGCCATATGCTTTTGTGAAAAACTTGAATTGATTCCAAGTAACATCTTTATTGTGAGTATGATTATTTGAGTATGATTTGTGAGTATGAGTATGAGCAATTAGCTGTATCATTATGACTGCCACTTCTCTGGGTTGTGAGTATGTTCAAATGTAAGATACCAGTGTAAATGTAAAATACATGCATTTGTTGTGGGTTTTTTCTCACCAGAGATGCAACATTTTTTTATTTCTTTTGCTAGTATCAGTGGCTGCACTGATTTCCAGAAACTTAGTTTCTAAGTTTATTATAATCTAATTTTAATGTCTATGACTATACATAATTTACATGCACAAAAGTCAGTTAATTGCAACAAAGAAAAGACAATTCTTTAAAAATACGTGGGAGTGATTTGTTTTCATATACTGCCATGCTGATAATCCAGGTATTTTATGGTGAAATTCTACCAAACCTGCTGTGTGAGCCTGATGTGCTGTAAATGAAAAAGGGGCCTTTCCTTCTGGTTTGCAGTCCCTACATTTTACATGGGCAGGCAAAAAACAGATTATAGATTGACATATGCCAA
Organism: Cisticola juncidis; assembly: GCA_013400215.1. NCBI lineage: Eukaryota > Metazoa > Chordata > Aves > Passeriformes > Cisticolidae > Cisticola > Cisticola juncidis. The sequence continues at coordinate 735,896 of VXBR01009219.1, read as the reverse complement.
GATAGAGTGAGGATATTCCATTCCACAAGCATCTTGCTCTTCTCTGAATCTTGGTGCCTTCGAAAGGAGATAAAGATCTCAGGAATCTTTGCACCTCCCACTGTCAGTCTCCTTAACTGAGAGCTGGTCTCTGTGCCAGGGAGGGATTTGTTGTTGGCTTAGTGACCTGATTGGTCAGCATGTCCTCCCTGCTCCACACGCTGTGTGGGCAGAGGGTCATACAGGTGCCCATAACACACCTGCCAGAAAACAGTCTCTACCCATCTCATGGCTATAGTTTCATAAAAGAGCAGAAATTTCACAGAAAACCTGACAATCTGCTCTTTTTACTACAGAGAAGAAAGTAGTAATTGTTATTAAGTCAACAGTTTCATTTAATGAAAGAGCCAAGATAATTGGTTCTGGTGTTCTCTTTGATTTCTAGGCTCTGCTGATTTTGATGACTGAAGCAGAGTGTTCCAAACATGAGAAGATTTATTTTCTGTAAGGCACATCATAAATTTCCCGGCAGAGCAGGTCTAGGGTTGCTCAAAGGGTTTGTGGAATATGGCTGTGGTCACAGAATCCAGCAGAAATTTTACAGAGGGTGGTAGTGTCAGGAGGCATCTGGAATAAACTCCCTGGAATATCACAGATTACTTAACACCTGAAACATCAAACACGAAATATTATCCTCCAACAGTCCCCCCTCTAGGAGAATTCATCTCTCCTCCTGAAGTCACTGTGGAGATGACAGCTTAGAGGAGAAGAGCTGAAATGCTATTCCTGATTTCTGTAGATGTTCCACACTTACTCAGTGGCTCAGTACACAGTTCATTAGCAAGAAAATTCTGACAAAACTACAATTTGCTGGCTTTTTCAGATTTACCTTCCCTTTAGTTCAAGTTCAACTATCTGGAAATAGAGAAGGAATTTCCTAAATTTAGCTTGACAGTTCTTTGTCACCTAAGAGGAAGGAACCAAAGATTGAAATCCACTTTCTCTTTTGCCATAGAGGATGACATTGTTGGCCTCCTAAAAAAAAAGTCTGTGCAAGAGTGATCAACATGTTTAAAATAAAATTATATTCTGCAGGATGTGTAGCATGGTGTTATTCCTGGTCTAAAACGACAGATAATCTTTGAACAGAGTCTTCCAGATTGGGAAGCATGATATTCATTGTTATTGTTGATGCTATTGCTGGGTTTAGTCTCACCCAGTCATCACTGATATAGTTTCTCCCTGAAATGTTGCAAAATTTCTAGTCTGTGAGAATGCCTGTTAGGTCAGAAGTAATATCCCTAAGTAAAAGATGTCTTAATAAAATGTGATTAAAAGCAGACTGAATTTTACAGTTTTCCATAACTAGTACTTTTCCTATCACACCAGGTGGTTACTGCTGAGCTAGATCATCATTCAGTCTACAGCTCGTTCTTCACCAGCTTCCAGAGACAGAAATTTTGTTACTTTGACTATATTTACATGAATTTACTCTCACTTTATTAATTAGCATTGGAATGATGTACTCCATTTTCCTGTTAAATATTTCCATCATCCTCCTTCCTGTTAAAAAGGATTCTCCAACTCTGTGTGATGTTTCTCCTTGATGGATCTACTTTTACAAGGATCAGACTAGAAGGACATTAGCAAGGCAGAGGTGTACAGTAGATAGAGGTAAACAATGTGAAAAGGTTCTTTGACGTAGCCACAGATTTTCTACTACAGTTATGTTTGGAACACCATAAGTCTGCTGCTCCCAAAATCTTAAACTATCATTTGCTGAAGCATTGTGGCACACCAAAATTATTTGTTACACAGAACAGTGAGTTAGCTTAAGTATTCTGCAAGATTAGAATTTGTTCCATTTAGTCCATATTGACTTATAACCTTGCCCATACTTTCTACACATTTGCAAAACATGTTTGAGTGGTTTAAAAATAATTATGTCCTCTGTGTGATAAAAAATTTACAGGGACAGCACCAGTATTATTATTGGAAAAAACTTGGAAAAGATTAAGAATAAGCTAATTGGGCCTGATTAAAAATATTTGCTTGTATTTTTATAATCTCTGTGGACTAATAGGGAGTATGCTAGGCATGTCTGGTACTGCAAATACAGAGTGCTTTCACTGTATTATTTTTGCCACTTAGTGGTGAGAGGTGACATTAAAATGATTTAATAAAATTTAGAACTTTCAGAACCTCAGTTAATGAGATCTCTGTTCATTATTCTTGGCCCCAGCTCATTTTACTATGTGATGTGCCTCATATCATAAGACTATGATCTAATCATTGAAGTCACTGGGCATCAATTTCAATTTGGCCTGATCTGTTGTTTTTTTAGGAAGATGGACTCAGAATCAAGAGATCTTTGCTCAATCTCTTACCTAGCCTAACCTCCATGTATAGCACAAGACCAATGCTGTACATAACCTAGAATTCTAGTGAGCATTTCTTCTGCAATGGACTTCAGTTCTTTTTTGTTTTGTACTTACAAAGGTAAATATTAATTAATATTAATAATTACTAATTTTACACATCCTGCATTAAGCCTTTCAAAAGCTTTACCAACATTTTCCTTTTCCCCTTGAAGTCATACCACAACTTCAAAGGGAGAAAAAAATAGGATTTCATGCATTTGAGACATCTAATACCACAGCACTGGATCAGCACAGAAACTAGTGCAGAAATCTGAAATGTATGAAGGGAGCTTCTTTCTATGAATATGCATTAGATCACTGATCTCTTAGCTATTAATTTCTAATTCTATTAACTGTATTGTGTCTATACCTTTTCTCCTTCTTGAGATTATCCATCCAGAAGGCTTCTATGGTGAAAAGTGAGCAATGATAAAAACAACTGACTGAGTATTAACCACTGTTCTACTTCAAAAGATGTAGACATGGTGCTGTACATTGCAAAATTTGTAGGTCCAGCTGCAACCAAAAATTTGTAGTTTTTTTTGTAAATATTTTTCATTCTGCAATATTTTCACAAACTTTAATTTATTACCGAAGGAAGGAATGTGATATTTTATTAGCATTTACTTGAAGCAGCATGATTTTTTTTTTTATGACAGCAGCTGTAATATAGTAAGTAACAGCCTTCTATCATGTTTTCAACAACCCAGTGCTGGCTTTGCACCAAGGAGTTTTGAAAGAACACTGTGTATATCATACTTATGTGTCTAGCTGTGGTTTTTCCATCCATGTTATGCTGCACAGGTTCAAGGGGAGGTGAGGTATGAGAGTGGACAATGAGACCAAAGGAAAGTGAGAGAGAAGCCATTGAACAGTGCCTGTTAATTTACATCCACCTTCTAAGAGGGGCAATGGACTCTTGAATTAGCCCAAATGCAGAGACACTACTGAGCACATGGGTCTGGGGAGTGAAAGGAATTAGGATAGTATGTCATGATACGGTGTGGCACAGCATGGTCAGTAAAATGTAGAGTTTTGCCATCCTCTAGGGTTTAAACTCACTATAGTAAACCTTCTACAGGTTTAAGTCTGTCATATGTAACCAGAGCTGGATGCTGAAGATAAATAAATAGCATCAACATGATTCAGTAAAAATCTGCTCAACTGAGCACAATGTAATGGTAGTTGTAATTTAAATCAGCTCAAATTTATCTTCAGTGAGCAGATGAAAAGTGTCTAATTAGGCAGCAAAAAGACACTGGAGGAATATTCTCCAGTAGCTAATGAAAAGGAGTAGAGAACAAAGGAATGTGATTTTCCTAGGGAGTCAGAAGATGAGGAGCAGACGTTTTATTTTTATCACTACCACAACCCCGAAAAGCAGAATTTCTTAAAATGGAGATCTAAAATGAGTTTACCAAAAAGTGAGAAATGGGCTCAACTGAATTGTTTTGTTTATATATCTCATGACAGGAAGATGAATGGTGTACCTGGTAAATTGCCCCAGCAGCTGTCTACCTCTTGTGAGTCTGTAGCATACAGATCTGTATTGCACTGAGCTTGCCTGTGTCACTATGCTTGTGCAGGACTCTGGAGCTCTTCTGAGAAAACTACTGTCTTTCAGATAAAAAAATCTAAATATCATATGCTTTTTTGATTTATTTTGCAAAGATAGAATATTTTTTGAATTTTCTCTTCTTGTTTCTCTCAGGATCATAAGCTGTTCGCAGCAATGATGAATATATAGGTATCCAACTGACAGGAAATCAAAACAGATCTCTCCCTGACAAAAATCCAAATGACTCCAAATGAATCTCAAACAAACAGTATCACTGATGCAACAAAACACATCACAATCTCATTAATGTCTCGTGAACACCATAACAACCACATCAAGCATGGGTACACAGCAGGAGAGATGTCAGACAAGGGGCAGGGTGGTTTTGAGCCACAGCTGTATGGTATCAATGTCACCATCCAGAGCCCAGCAGTGAAACAGAGAAGCTTAGTCCTGCAAAGCATATACTTATGAATTCCTTCAAGGCAACGTTTTAAAACTCTCCACCATATTTAATGTTTGGGGAAGCTTTTATTGACTCCTGATAAGAAGAGTATGGATTTTCCGAGCAAAACACAACAGAAAGAATGATTAATTTTTAAGCACTTTTAATACTGGGAGATAATCTTGGAAAGAACTTAAATGGATTACCCACATGCATGCTTGTTATCTGCAAGATAGCATTATCTGTGCTTCAGCTGCTGAGGAGTGTCACAGTAAGTTAACACCATAAACCTATGAAACACTTTAGACTAGAGCCTAAAGCCCTTTTAGCAGAGAAAAAGGCAATACAACCCTCATTTTTGGAAACTAACAGTGCTTTCTGTTCTTCTAACACATGTATCATTAACTGTCCCTGCCCTACTGAAATCCACTAGGGTGCCAGCAGTTGTGATATAGCAGGATTTGCTTTAGAATTTCTAATGTGGTGTTTCTAATGTGCAGAAAAACATATTAACAGTTTATGTGTTATAAACCCTGCTTCAGATTTTGTTGTCTTGTTTCCTCATGTGCTATTACCTGCCCATTTCTTTAGGATATAAACAGAAGCAGGAACACTGTTTTCATTCTTTGTTTGCATTGTAATTACCACAGGGACACAGTGCTCCAGGCAAGTAAACATTTTTACTATTTCTATTTTTTTTTTTATTTTCTTGTTATTAAAACAACTATTATAAGGTAGAAATGGCTGCATTTTGACTTGCCTCTATACAGGAAAGTCTGGAAGACAAATCTCCCACCTGTTCCATTGAGAGAACCCTTTATCAGATGGAAAAATGTCAGGTCTATTTGTTAAATATCGAAAGGCTCCTCTAATGCTGGACTTCCCAGTTTGATTGGTGGCCTAGCAACTTTCCAAATTTTTTTTCCATTAATTTTTTTATTTATATGCTCTTAGGGAATGAGTTGGCTGGGAAGTTCTTGCTCTGTTCATGTGTGGCTGCATTAGCTACCTTCCTCCTCCCATTTAACAAAAATAGAAGCATTATAAGTGTCATATCTAATATGAACATTGTCCTACTTTAGGAGCAGTTGACCATTAATGTGGGGAATAATAACCTGTAACCAAGTGGCATGAACAGGAGCTGAGGCTCCAGAAACCACTGTGGCTGAATTTGCAAGGTGAGGAACCCTGGAGGCTGCTTGCCTGGCAGATCATAAGGATGGAGTTGGGCTACTTCTGTGCTCCTCAGCACCTGGACAACATTGCTCTGACACAGTCCTGTGGCATCCCTTGGGCACTTTGTCAGTGCTGAGCAGGAGCCACAGGGAGCTGAGAGGGCAGCTGAAGAGCTGATCATCTGCTTTGCTCTGGGCAAATGAAGATGGAATCCAGGGCAAGCACAGCTACAGCAGGAAGGGAAGGTGTGGGTGAGGGAAAGAACTGCTCCTTCTCACTGGGCTTAAAATTCCAGCTTGGTTTTAGCAACCACAGGGATTTACTGCCCTTTCAGTTGGTGGGATGAAACCCAGTTGGGTGTCCTCTGGTGACCCACATTTGGGTCATGCCCCAATGCTTATAAGCTGTTGGTCTGACAGATCTCAGCAATAGGAAGTTTATTCTGATGTGGTTCTTGTACTGGTTTAGGAGATGTTTGGGAGGGTGGTTTGATGTAGGTCATGGATCACTGATGTGGTCTGTCTGTATTTTTCCATCTGTTTTTGTTCAGGGAGGGACCTAGTTTGAGTTCCTTTCACCACATGGCAAGTTCCTCATTGCACAGATTTTTTCTTGATCCCCCTGCATTTTAGGAATGCCTAAAAGCCAGACTTGACAAAGTGTAGGAAGTGTCTGATCCTGAAGAGCTGCTGGAAAAATCTCACCCAAGATTGCATGCCACCACTACCAGCATTGGCACACAGAGGCTTGGTTTCAGAATGTGTTGTGTAACCTACTTTTCCTTGGGTTTTCAGAAATACTTGAGCACTTGACCTGTTTAATTGTGTTTGAAATCTCTACTGATTGCTTTTTGGGAGCCAGTGAATTGTGATTCAGCACATCAAAGCCAGGACCCTGTGCCATTATCTGGATGTAGTCATAGCTGGACAACTGGATGTCTGGTGCTCAGAAGAAACTACCATTTTCGTTTGGAAGGGGCAGACACTTTCTGGAAGCAGACTGGCTTGCTTAACAGGGCACAGAGGAAGTGCTGAAAGCAGTCTGTGCAGGTCCTCCTAATACCTGCAAACAAATCTGTCTCATTCCAACAACTGAGTATAGAGAATGAGATTAAAAGCTCCATTTCCCCAGATCTTTTTGAAATCTGATCTTAATTAATAAGGAAAAAATGAATTTTCTATTTCCTTCAGTAGAAGTTTCATCGATGTTGCAAAATAAACATCTTTAAAGGATTTATTGGGGTTTTTTTCTCCCACTTTTCCCTCTTCTATTTGTGTTCCTGAATGAAAAAAACCCACTGTCTATCCTAACTTCAAAAATTTCATGTAAAAATCTTTGTGTTGTGCAAAATACAACATAAAAGCCATTTCTAACAATGCCATACGGACAAAAGCCCTGACAGGAAATCCATTTGTCAGACTCGCATGATTGATAAAATCTGCAAAATTCTGTGTCTCATACTAAGAAACAGGATACCAAAATAAAGGTACAAAGTAGAGACTTTAAGTCTTTCTTAACATCTTGGAGAGCAGCTGCTGTCCTCAGAGAGAGACTGTGAAACTGGGAGAGGAGGTAGATAGGGTGGTATGTAGTAGCGGAAGAAAAGGATGATGTAACTAACATAATTATGATATCCCATTTCCTTGGTAAATGACTCAAGAACTCATGACTCCTGCTTTCTACAATGAACAAAACAGAGTACACTGGCTTCCTGAGAAACGCTGCCTACTGCTCTGTGGACCATAATTGACCTATGATCAACACTGGCTGAGGTAGATTTCCCATGGATTTCCTGGTAGCAGAGTAAGGAACTGGAAAGGAATGACAAAATACTTAACGATAGCTTCCTAACCAGATCAAAAATTCTCATCATAATTCAGCCTCTTTATTGTAGCACATAAGTGGTATTTCGGTAGCTAGTAGAAGTGATTGTACCAAGTAAAAATATTAGCAGATAAGCAGGGATTTCCTTTTCCAAAGTCTGAAAACTTTAAAACCATGCTGGAATTTTGCTACAGTTCAATGTGTTTGAGGATGGAGGGCTGGGTAGATAACTTGGGTTCTTTGATCTGTGTGGATAAAAAGTATCATATTCTGTGGCAGTCCAAATATATCTTGATGTAGATGGTGTGAATTTAAAACTAATATGAGTGTTTCTCTACTCAGCATCACCATTTCTCTACTAGAAATGACTGTGCTCATGCAGAACAAACAAACAAATAAATAAACAAATCCCTAAATACTGAGATAATCCAAGAAAATCTTGGGCATTCTGGCACGATTGCATAGAAGGCTCTTGGCCTGTTTGTGGTGTCACCAATCTCAAAGACATCATGGATTTGGAACCCGAAGGAAAAGATTTAAGATGAGAACATTGAGTTTTTTCAGGTAACTGCTGTTGTAGAGCACCAAAGGGACAATGGCCACTTGCTGAGCCAGAATGAATTATGCTAAACTACACTTCCGTGGATTTTGTTGCTGTACAATAGCAGTAAATAGAAGATGGTACTCAGCAGCCCAGCTGCAGAATCAGTAAAATGTGTGACAGGAAAGAGCAGCTTGGCAACCAAGCTCAAGTCATGTTTCGGAAGTAAAACTGAGACAAATTATATTTCCAAATGATTGTTGCATAGAGACTTCTTTTAAAAACAAAGGATATGTATTACAAATAATTTTCTGCTCATCCCTCTTTATGCAAGATGATGTTTAAAACTGCACTGCAAAACCCAAAAAGCAGATTCACAACAACAAGCTGAGAAAAAAGCATTCTCAATTTTATTAACCACTATTTGGAATGGTACTTGTCATGATACGGGGTGTAATATCTACTATAGGTAGTAGTAGCAAGGTCAAAAGTTCTACAAACAATTTTTGAGAGCGGTAGGGTACTAGCTTTAACAGAGCTTTCTCCTTCCTGACTCAGGTGTTTTCTGCACTGGGAGAAAAACTCATCAAGAGATGAATTACATACAAAGGTATCTGTGTTTGAACAAGAGGTGCCTCACCACAAACTGCCATAGGAAGGCAGATTTTTTGGAAAATCTTTTTATGTTCTTTGTCTATGTTTATACTTTTCTCTATTTATCCATACTGACCATTCCTGGAGTAGGGCACTGGTTACGGGGACTTTTGGTTCATACATGTTCTGTCCTGGATCACATGAAGTGCAGCAGTAAGAAACATGGTGCAAAACATTCCTGTTGTAGTTTACTAACCTCAGAGAAAAGCAAAATGTGTATCACAGCTATGGAAAACAGGGCTGAAATACAATTGATAAGCTGGAGGAAATGGTTGAATTATACCTTTTTAACAATACATGCTAATTTCTGGCCTGAGCAATGGGCCTCTGCATTTATAAAGCTGCTCAAAATGAGCTATTTCTATTAGGTACCCAGCAGTCTTGTGAAGTAGGTGCTATTTCTTGCCAGCATCTGGCAGTAGAAGGAGCATGCACAATCACACTATACTTTGGATTTGGGAAGAAAGCATGAGAAACAAAGTCTAACATTATATATTGTGAAAGTTTCATTTTAGTCATGATATAATCTTTGCTTAGTTTATGGGCATCCCACCTACGGAAAAGAAGCAAAAACATTGAGATTGCAATTCCTCAAAAATTATGTCCATTTTTCATAGAGTTCTCTTGAACAAAAGGAGGGAGAAATGCAAGTGTGAAGCCAGGTACAACACCTGTATATGGTAAACCATTGCATGATCATGAACATACACTGTATTAAAATGTGTAAGCCTCAAATCTTGAAAAATGTGCATTTGAAGAGATTGAAACTTCTCTGTTAACACTATCTTTTCAAAAGTGTTTTTGCCAAATTTTCTTCTCTCTTAAAACCATAGCTAGATTTTTTTATTTACCTACATATCATTCCATAAATTTTGTGCAAGTAATATTGATAGAACATTGCAGAAAATGTTAAAATGGGGAAGGAACAAGTGGTGTTTAGGACAAAATGGTGAAAGAATTATTACAAAGGGAGGAAAGAACGTATTATCTGAGAGCTTCAGCAAAAATTCTTCCTAGCCACAGTGGGAGGTCTCAGAGAGGGTTGTGAACTTTGCATACTTGATGGAGGTTGCAGGGAAGCATATTTTCACTTCAAAAAGAGATGTTGAATCCTGTAGGTTGAAACAATATTGACCTGCACATGCTAGCAGGCTACCTAAATCTGAGAGCAGTGGATAAGCCAAGAGAAATAACAGGGAGTCTGTACCTTTTTAGTGAAAAGTCTTAGAATTTAATGAAGTACTACAAGAATGATGTAGCCATTTCCATAATTTGTGGTTAAATCCTGGAAGGATACTTTGAGTATCCAGTAAAGATGATATTATTTTCAGATACATTCTGCAGCCTTTAATCCCAGAAGCAGGAAGAATCAGGCTGACTCTCCATGGCAAAAATTCAACCCCTGTGGGCATTTCTGATCTGCCACTCTGTGCAGATCTGTGCTAGTTCTATGTGTTTCCATCCATTGGTTAGGCTGCTAACAGAAAATATACAGGATCTTGAACAAGTTTCTGCCTCCTCCATCAGCACTTAATGGGTAAATCAAACTTAGGCTAATAGGAATACAATTAACAACATCTGAGGTACTATTCCAGCTAGGATTTGATTATGACTGATTATGTTGTGCACGTCAACATCACTGCTAATCTTTGGCACGAGGAACTGATTAAAAGGGATTTTTTTGCTTTTTTACATCAATTATATTTTTCTTTATAAACTTCCTACAAACAATCTGTTGGCATCACAAAACATGTTCTAATCATTGGTGGGGGTTGGGCTGAAGCAACTATTTTGAGTGAAAGTATGCCAGAAGTTTTCCTAAGGATGATGACATCCAGATAATTATATGCAATCTTCTTTTCCAGTTTGTATGTAATGTCAAAACACTCGTCCATATGCTCTTTGCACTTTTCTGGGAAGTTGATCTTGCTGTCACATTTCCAAAGATAGTGAATTTATTTCACAGGAAAAAAAATGCAAAAGCAACCAAACCAACCAACCAAATCACCGAAAACAAACAAACAAACAAACAAACAAACAAAAAGCCAATCAGAAAAATTGACAGCTCTACTGGCACGGGGTTTTTTCCAAGTGAATTTTCAGAGCAGATCCAGAATTGTTACAAGGCAACCTTGTAAAAAAGCTACAATTTTATAGCTCACAGGTGGAGCTTGATCCAAAAATCAAGGATAATTTTGCAAGCCACCACACCACTCACTTTATGTAGATTAATGTAGGTAGTTGGAACCAACTTGGCTTTTGGGGATAGGCTGTTCTACCACTTTTGCACAGGGGTGAAGAGCATCACTGGTCTGAACCTCATGGCAGGAAAGGGAAAGAATGAAAACAGTGATAACTTGTTGCTGCAGTTAATGTATGGAGATACACAGTGGTGTCCTAAGGGCTCAGGCACAGCTCCAGATAGGTCCTATCATTTTTGGTGGATTCTTGACACCAAAAAGGAATTATCTGAAATGAAAAATACAAGCGGAATTTGTTGGCTTTGCTCCTATATTTGAGGGGTTTTAGCGCCTTTTTTAGCCTTTTTCCCTCCTCTTTGTGTAAGTCACCTGCTGTAGTCAGAATAAATTGTTGACAAATCTGTTGCAGAATTGCTTGGGAGATTCCCTGCCACAACACGTGGTAAATCCAATGTTTCTTTTAGAGCATGTTTTTTCCCTGCATCAAATGATCTCACTGAGTTACAGGGTTCACCTGAATATTAGTTTGAACATTTTAATGCATATGCACATTCATTTCAAATTTCATTTTTTAGAGACAGCTGACATTTTTCAGTTTCTCCAGCTCCAGTATGCTAGAATTGATTGAACCTCTTTTCTTTGAAAAGAATGTTGATTTGATGCCACAGCTCATTTGTTTTGCACAACTACCTTTTTTTTTTTTGCCAATTTATACTTGCCAAGAAAACAAAAGACTTCCTGAAAAAGTTTCTTTTTAAAAAATCATTAAGAAGTTTATAAAGTCTTAAAAGTACTCAAATGCTTAAATACAGAATATTCTTTTTCTTTTCAAAACATTGGAAACACCGAATTTGTCTTAACATGAACTTCATTTACCTTTTTGTTATTTTTCAGATGTTTGACACTTTGTTTGATACTTTGTCATTTTGGCTTTACTGAAAATATTATTTTTGTTTATATTTAATTCCAATGGACTGAAAAATCAATTATGCATAACAGATTGGAAACAATAGACAGACAATCTGCTTAGTGCCTTCACTAAAATAAATACAGTTAATTAGATAAAGATGATAACAGCAACTCTTCTAGAGCTAAATAATAATTCCTCAGAAAGGATGGCTTTGTGATATCACAACTTGGTCAGGACTTGGGAAGTCTGACTGCCAGTTGTGGGAAGATTCCCAGTTTGGCTAGTCATATCATCTCATAAAAGTTATTTCTTCCCACTTAAATTCATCACCCTGGCACAAACTGACACCTTCAAAGTTGAGTCAACTTCTGTCAGATGCCTGTCTAAGAAGATTCCAGGGAGTGACTATTTCTATGTACTGAGATGATTCCTCCTTTTTTACTGGCATAGGCAATTATTTTATATTTAAGAGAAGAGAGTCTCTGTACAAAGACCAATGTTTATTTATCACCTTCAAAGCTGGCTAAGGTAGTCTGCTCCCTGTTGGAAATTATAGCAGAGTCTTCAAAAAGGCAATGGTTTGGGTTAGTGCCACACCCTTTGTGTGACTGTCGTGGCTGAATGGCCTGCCCAGCTAAAGAATGAAGATACAGGTCTCTTAAAACATTTGTCTAGTGAAGACAGAAAACATTATTCTTAATATATTCCTTGCTGTTCCCTTCCTATGATCAAAACAGTGTGGCTGTTTTGACCAGAACCATCCTATCTAGACCATAGGACCCAGCTTCTTTGTCCATATTATTCAGATGCTTTGCTTGAATCCTCATATGGCCCAGGCAGTTAGCAGAAATACTTGTAACTGGCAGGAAGATCTGCACCTGAACTATGAAAGAAGGCACGGGTCTTTGGGAAATATATGCACAATGACAGTGAAACTGGAGAAAAATTTTTTGTACACAGTTAATAACAGTGTCGACGATGGGTGTCTTAGCATAGATAAAACACTGATATTTTGTGAGATTCATTTCATGGGGATATTGTGCAGGGGACTGAAGACCTGTGGTCTCTCACGAGAAGGAGGCAGGCAGCATCTCCTGGGACTGGAAGAGACCACAGCCTCATTTCGATGGACACACCCAGCCTGTTCACTTCCTCACCTCCTCAGCCCATCCCAGGTGTAAGGGCCAAATACCAGCAGGAAGCAGCTCTGTGCTGCTGCATTACAACCACAGGGCCACAGGGCCACAGGATGCAAGAGTCAATATCCTCTCCTGGAAGATGGGAAAGGAGAATTTCTCTCCTACTTTTAGTCAAGATGCATGCTTAGAAGATAGTTACCCTGTCTAATCTAGTTTTCTAGGTGCTGTTGAGTCGGGAATGATTGACACTTACAAGGACAATGATCCATATCCTAAAATAGGTATCACTAAGAAGTCTTTCATATGGGTAAAACATAGACTTATCTCTCTCTACTGTTGAAAGCAGAAACATAAGTGACCAGTTTAGACTAAATATGTTCCTTGTGGACATCTGAAGTTAGGTGAGATGCATCCTGATTCCAAGAGTCGCAACCCACACACAGTCTCCACTTTATTCTCCACAGTTACAAAATGCAGTTTCAAGACATTTTTCTAAAATGTCCTCCCTCAAAAATGCTTTTGGTTTCAACATTTCAAACTGTTTCTGCCCAAGGCTCATTAGCCTGGGAAAAGTGATCCTAGCAGTTCTCATAGATCTGGGCACAATTCCCATAGATCATTGTTTTTTCCAGTCATTATTTCATGAGCTGCTCTTGAGTCAGTCTGCCTTCTTATATCACATATAAGTTTATTCAGGGCCTCATGCTGACCTTACAGGGCAGAGAAGTTACCATGAAAGTCGTAAAAGCCATGTGTGACATTCTTAAGTACTAAACAGATTAGTGATTTGTGGCATCAATAGTGATTAAGAAAAGTCTGGGATTTGTGGAGAGGTTTGTAATTTGTTATTTCCCTACTAAAGTCCTAAAATCCTAGTTAACCCATGGCAGTTACATGGTACTCCCGCTACTCAGACAACTGGAACTTCATTTTATTCAAAACAGAAACTGTTTGAAGATTGTCTGCATGAACTGGCACAACATCAAATTGATACACTGAATGTTGATGGAACCAAGGGAAGAAGCATTGTGAGATTCCCAGTACCCAAACTGCTCAAAACTAACTTCTACCACTGTTACCATTTCTGCTATTATCATAGTTCACATCCAAAACCACATCAGGCAAACTTTCTTTGCAGCTGAGAGTTGAATTTCCACAGAAGCTGGGATGTCTTGTCATAGCTGAGGATGTTTCCACAAGAAAAGACTGGAGATACATGTCCATGGTGTGAGAGAGCAGTGCCACTGCAAGTGCTTTTACTATCCTGGAGATAATGTGAAAGACTACATGCCTATTCCTGAGCACTACATTCACCTCAAATTGTACATATATCCACAAATATGTATTTACCTAGTCAACAGAACTATTGTTACTGTTTACAAAGGTGCAATGTAGTTCAGAAAAACACAAACTTAGTCCATAGCTCAACTATTTTGAAATGTGGAAGACATACATAAACACACAACTAACACCAGTTGTAATAGTAATACTAGTCATTATTGGTATTACTAATATTAGTATTAGATAGTAAAAAAGACCCATCATGTATTGTACCTGTCTGTTGCCAACAAGTTACATGGCTGTAGAAACATTCTAGTGACAGTTTCTGAACCATTTCTGAGCTGGCTGAAACAGAAGATCCCTGGAATATGCTCAGGAAATGCAAATCTCATGAAAAGGTTTGCCTATTTCCAAACCAGCAAGGCTTGTAAATGCATTCAAGCTTTCGGATGTTTAACCAAAATAACTTCATTTGCAGTATGCCCATTTGTGATTGATACCATGTGAAATTGTCTCCTTGTGAAATTCAGAAGTATGAAAACTCATCTGGTTTTATTATAAAGTTTCAACTCTGGCCTTGAACATTGTAAAACTCATGTTCACATTATTCTTCTTTAGCTCTAACACCTTGGGAAAACAATAGCTCCTGACACCCATAATGCTAGTTAGGGATGTTCAAAATGAAAGTGATCCAGCAAAACCTGTTTCAAAATCTAAACAAAAAGGATTTATATTTTAAGGCTGAGGAACAGCAAGGTAGGTGGGATGAGTTGAATACAAAAATAAAATTTACACCAAATGCTGAATATTGCCATGCTGGTGCCTCTCTTCTTACAGAGAGCTTTAACCTATTTTCACTCACTGACGTTTCCAACATCAACCATGCTTGCAGTATTTTCATGAATGGTCTTTGTCTTGTTCTCATTGACTGGAGGTCAGCAGGAACTCAGTGGTGGAGTATATAATTCAGATGAGTCTTCAGAATAAGGGAGAAGTGGTCAAGCAATAGAATGAACAAAAGAGACCTAGTTCTCAAAAAAAACAAGAAATGTGAAATTGTTTCCTTGGAGTCTCATGATGTTGCTGGAGTTGGAGTTTCTTGTACTCCTACACCTATTTCAGGAGCATCTTGTGTGCCACTTCCCTATATCTTTGCACTTCAAGAACTTCCTGAAGGTCTAATAGGTTCCCACAGACCAAACAGTCTGCTCATTTTAAATTCCTTCTTCACTTAAGTCCTCTGTGCTTCCTTTTTTTCTGGTCCCCGCCATGAAAGGCAGTAGACCCCTCACACTTTTACAGCCCTCAGCATTCTCTGACTGTCAGTGGGTAAATATGTTTTGGGAAGACTTTCTGATATGCTACAAGAAAACTGGGATGTGTGAACATGTTAACAGTTGCTATAAATCTGTTTTGCCTCGAGAAAATACTAAGGCATTGGAAGCTGGTAGCAGTACTAACTGCATGATGGAGCTCCATGGTTTCCTTGCTTGCCTCTCTTGCCTTTCATCAGAATCATTTGGGCTCATTCCACTGTCATTTAGATTATTCTCTGAGATTTTGAAATTGGTTTCACTTACTGAAATATGGAAGTGTTAAGAAATGGAGCTAGGGCTTAATTGCCTTCAGCTAGTGATTATAGGACTAAAAAAGATCTAAGCCACAAAGAGTGGCTGATAAAGACCATGGCTCCCATGGAGGCTCTTAATACAATCCACTACATATAGAGCTTGCAGAATCTATCTTCTACCTCTCATTTTAAAACTAAAGAATTTGTGTTTGTACCCATGCTGGGTTTCTCAGGATATTGTCACTGTGGCTGACAGCTCAGTGCTGCCTCTTAAGTAGTGGTTCCAGGCTGGGTCCCCTTCCAGCTAGGCAACCTGAAGGACCTTTCAGGAGTCTAAAAATATTTTGAAGGGACTCACTCTTTTTCCAAAAGTGCCTGTGTGGCCTACTCCTTTCTTCAGGTTCTACTTCTACCAGCACAAAATGGTTGTCCAGCACTTCATACACAGGTTTCTCTTAATCTCTTGTAAGTTATTTGGCAAAACATTAGTCAAAACACTGGGCCTCTGGAGCCGAGAGTTGCCTTGGTAGAAGTCTGTCCCTGGTTCTACTTCAAATGCCCTTAAACTATGCAGAAGGTTTTGGGGGAAAATCATCTTGATTTCACAATCCACGAAGGGTGTGACATCTCTCTTCTTCACAGTCACATTGTGAGGCAAATTGAGTAACTCACCCAGTACTTTGGGAATGACAGTGGAAAGAATTCCTTCAAATGTTTCCATGATATTTTTCCTTAATTAAATACTTCACCTCTCAAACTAAGAAATTCCCTCAACATTAATGAATAGTAGGAACCTGAATGTAATTTGGTCATGGGTAGAGGCATACTCTAAAAAGAAAGGTTTTCAATCATTTTTGTCACTTTATAGTCTTTTAGGGCAAGGCAGGGGTGAGTCCTGAATGCCCCAGCAGCTCATAAGCAGGTTTATATGTGATCTTTCACTTCTGACTGTGACAACCCTGTAGTTTTGACTTCTCTTGTGTAAGAGGATGACACTTTAGTGAACATTTCCCCTTCTCAGTTTGCAGTTTTCACCATGGGGCAGCTGAGTTACAGATGCAGAGGGATGAACACTAGATGGAGACAGATGCTCCTGCCATTGGGTGTAGAGGATTTCCTGTGGCGAGCTGACATTTCCTATCAAACAAAGAGCTAAGGCTAATGAGGTGCTGACTGTTCCGAAGCAGCAGGAGGATTTAAGCATTAGAGAGGTTTTACTCCCCCCACGTCATCTCAGACCTCAGCAAGCAGCTTTTGAAGGGCTAAATTTGAGCTTTGCTGTCATGTGAATGTCGTATTAGTTCATAGCAAAGATGCAGGTTATATGAGATATTGCATAAGTCATGTGGCTTCAAAAGGGTGAATCCAAAGAAAGGGTAACTTCCATTAATCTCTTTCTACTTTGCCTACGCCTGTGATCAAAGGTCTTTGCTAAACCCAGAATTGTATTTGACTTTTTTGACTTACTTTGACTTTTTCATAATATATGTTTAAGATAGATACTCACTGTAACACTGGAAACAAACTATATAAAACAAGAGGTGACTGAAAGGTTTGGAGCTGGGATAAGATGGTTATCTGGAAGTTTAGAGGTTTTTTTTTTTCAGAGTACATCAAACTATCTTCCTACCTGAAGCATTCAGCAATCTTGTGATAAAACCCCCATTTGTAAACATGGCATGATAGATGGAGATATGTTAATAATGCTGGATTAGAGATGTCCTTATACTCCAGATGAGCATCCATGAACTTTCTGTTTTGAAAGTCCCATCTGACTTTGAATACAATAATTAGTACATGATCAAACAAACAAACCTCCATACCCCCCCAGAAAAAAAGTAAACAAAAAACTCCCACAACTTTACTTCTAAAAGTAACAAAACCTTTACCTCTGATTTTAATCATTGGAAAAAAAACAACAAAAAAACAACAAACCAACAAAAAAACAACAACCCAAACCAAAGCAAAACAAACAAACAAACAAAAAAACCCACCAGTGAAGGAGAAATAGAATCCCAAAAGAACTGGCCTGTGGGAGGCAGCAGATCTGGGGAAGGAGGAGCAGGCACGTTGCAGCAGGGGAGCCCCAAGCTGAGTGAGTTTGAGTGACTCACCACCCCCTGTCTGCAGTTCTTCACTCTGAGGTCACTGGGAAGTACCTCGGACACCTACATGTGAAAGGGAGATATATATGGCCCTGTGAGGATGCCCAGGGTGTAGGGGTAGCCTGCAGCTGACATCCTCTCTTCCACCCAACAGGGTCTGTGTGCCCATATCTGAGACACAGCTCTGAGCTCTGCTCTGGCCTTGACCAACAGTAGTAGAAACTTTGAGGAAATCTTTTCATCAATGTGGACCTTCACTTGCCAAGAACAAGGGGGGAAAATCAGTTCTGCATGAGGCAAATTGAATTAAAGACAGTGTGAGGATTTTTCCTGAGGAAAATGAAATGTGATAGACAATAATGTACTTCATGACTACAGATAAGGAAAGGTCATACAAGAGAGGGGAAGAATTCACAAAGTTGAAACTTTCTGTTCTAAATTACACATTTTTCCAGTAACAGGTTGTTTGGTTGGAGTTTCTTTTTGGTGTTTTGGGTTTTTTTTAAGGAGGGAGGTAATGACATGAGTATGTATTTATGTAAGCATACCTGAGCAAAAAGATTTGGAAGACTGTCTATGTCACAAACAAGTGCATATACAATAATAACCAGTTCAAAAAAAAAAAAAAAAAAGGGATAGGGGGGAACAGCTGAACACATGATTAATTAAATCAGTATGTTTCATAGAAATAAGACCAATGAAGAAAAACAGCCTGGTGAAAAAAATGCGTTTGAGAGATATGTTGAGGTTAAAGTCCATTCTTTGCCTGACCTGAAAACATTTGGGATGCAAAACTAAACTGAGGTCTAATTCAAGGAACATCAAAGCAAAAGAACAACTCAGTTTTGTCAGAAATAGGGGGAAGATTTGTTATCTTTCTACTGCAGAATGAAAAGCAGTATCTGCTATATAACTAGACATGTACTTTGTGAACAACTCTGCATGGTTTTGACACCTTACCTCCTCCATTCCTTGGCTTTACAAGCAAAGCAAACATGAGGAAGCTGTCTAGAAAACACATTTATTCTTTGGAGGGAGCACTCTGATCCACATAAACAACTTCATGACAGCTCTGAATTTCATTCATGCACTGAGTAAATTACTTCTTTAACACTTTTATAGTGAGGTATATTCCTCTGACAAAGAAGCAAAAAATATATTCAATGAATATAGAAGTGAACATAAAGCCAGAGTCTCTGAGGAAAAGTCCTTCACCATCAATTAAAAACAGCAGAAAAAAATGTAAATGGAGCACTGACATTCTCAAAAAACTGGTATGATCACCTCCTTCAGGCTCCTTAGGCAGTGAGAAAGATGGGATTTCTTCTGAGAAAAGGCTCCAAGAGAAATCAGAAAACCATTATATTTGCCTGTGCTATATAACTTTAGATAAGGTGCACTGAGAGCTGGGGCTTGCACTTCTGATTTCACAAGGGTCAGGTTCACTTATGGACCTGCTAGGTTAATTAACCTGCTAGGTTAATACTTAACTCCATAGAATATAGTATTTGTTATGACTAAAACTTTAAAATCAGGGATTTATTTCTTAAATCAGGCATCTTATTTTTTTCTTAAAAAATTATTGATTTTTTTTTTTGATGTAACAATTCTTTTCCTTGGAAAATTGAATAAACCCAGCTGCATTGGCTTTAGCTCAAAGGATTAATTAGTTCCAATAGAGGCAGTTGAAAGTTTTCCTAAGTTTGTCTCAGATAAGTATTCAGAAGACTGATGCTTATTCAAAAGTTGTCTAAACTATGTGTACCTGTTTGGCACAGAAACACTGAAAGATTAAACCTGAGAGCCTTTTACTACACGCTGGAATGACTGCCCTTCTTGTAGTGAGAGGTGCCTGATTGCTGCAAATACAGACTTGGAGAATATTTGTTCACATTCCAGCATTCAATTTGTCTGTAATTCTATCCCTTGACCACATCCACACAGAGAATCTTTATTTTTAATATCACTATTTTTAAAAAGTCAGTTCTCCACTTACGTCTATAACTGGAAAAGGGTATTAAGCACAAATTATTAATTTGTTTAGAAACTTCCAGCAGCCCAGTCAGAGACCAAAATGCAGAGAACAGATCCTACCCCTGAACAATGAATGCCAAACAGGTAAAATTAGTATTCATGAAAATCCAAATAATACAGACATGACTACCAGCATTCAGTATGCAGAAAGAAAGATTAATACAAGATTTTTCTCAAAAAGTTTAAATATGTCAGATAATCTTTCTTATGTTTTTTGCCATTTTTGGTAATTCAGACCTACTTTAGTGCTTCTCAGACTGAGAGCACAAAGTTGGAGCACTGATGATGGAAGTTTAAATGGTGACTGTCCTTAAGCCACAGTTTCCTGAGCCTTTAGATCATGTTGCATAACCCCATTCTTTACCCTTCCCCTTTGTTTTTGGTTCCCAAAGTAAACTCATCTTTTGAAAGCTGATTATCTCTTCCAGTTTTCCTGTATGCCAGGAAGGGCATTCTCTGATGTCACCCTATCAAATCCTTACAGAAATACCAGGGAAAAAAATCTGAACCACAGCTTCTCAGCTTCAATTGCAACAGCATAGGAAGATAGGGACCAGGTTTAAAGGTTCTTCACACTTCAAAAGCAAAATAAGTCTATGATTGTGTTGAAAATATTCAAATTTCTGTGATTTAGATTTATATTAGAATCTTGGAGCACTTCATGCGTCAGTTGTTGCAATCTTGAGGAAGCCTTATTTGATGTTGCTGCTGTGTAGGAAAGAAAGTGGTGTTAGGGAAATACCAGTTCTCAAAAGACCAACCCCTCCATGGTCCAGGCTCACTGTGTTGTCAAGGAGGATACTGATACCATGATGCTCTGCTTATTCAGAGAAGGACTGAGGACACCACTGCCTCCCTGAGTCCCATTGCCTTTTAGGACCAGTTCTGGGGCAATACACACACTCCTCTGCCTGGGACAGTGGCTAAAAGTGCAAGCAGGACTGAAAAAAAAAAAGTACAGGGGCTGTGTAAGCTACAATAGACACTTATTCATAAGCAAGTTTGTTTTTGCTTACAACTCACCCCCTCCTTAAGGTGCAATTAGACACTGCAGTTATTTGGCAGAGAAGAGGGGGAGCATGGTTTGTAAATCATAGAAACTGCTTCCTCTCTGGAGCTGTGCGTCATTGCCTTGGGGGACGGTTACCATGAGCAGGCTCTGAGAGAGTCAGTCCTGCTGTCTGGCCACAAAAGATTTTAATACAAACACTGGAGCTGAGCACTGCTCCTGAGCACGGCAGATGTCTGCAATCAGCTATGGACTGACTACTGTGCTTGTCTCATGGGCTGGCCAGTGCTTCTGGCCAGCAATAGATATCTAGGCTATGAAGTAATGCTGCTGAGAAGCAGCATATAGACATGAGATTGGGATGTCTCACAGTTTATTAATCCTTTTGCAGCCCAGTCAGAGACAGCAGACATGAAATCAGCAGTACGAGCAAGCTCTGAAATATTTGGTAATGATTAATCTTTCATGAAGGATAAGTATCTTCTGTAGTTCCTTTGCTTCTGTGTAGTTTTGATATAACCTTCATAGACACTTTGTAGTGTTCCCTAACACCCTGATGGGCTATTTCGAGCTCCAATAGCTTTAAGCAGAATACCAGGCACTTTATCCAGTTTCCACTCAAACTTCCTTTGGAGCCAGGAGGAGTTTGTCTGAATGAGAACAAAGAATCTGAGCATCTTGCTGTGCTTATCCAAGGGCTGTCACCACTGACACCTGTGACTGACTGTAATGGCAGTGATGGCAGGCAGCTTAGGTTCAAAACCCTTCTCCTTCCAACTAAACTGCTTTTCCTGATAGTCCCTGTGCTCATTAACCTACTGAGCTCCAAAGACTTATTCCAAACAGTAGCAAACACATCTCTCTGGGGGCAGGTGGTGTGATTTTTGCAGCACCCAACTTATATCAGCAGTCCTCAGGCAGACATCACTCACTGCTTGTGCACCATCACTCATTACTACCAAACCAGATTTCTCTGTGTTCCCTGGGTCTGGCATGTATTTTGGGAGCTCCTGAAGGTCTCAGCTGGGGTCCAGGCCCCACTGTGATACAGCAAGGCACGTGGCCCTGCAGACTTTACACTGCAGAGATTAATTTGTGATTACTATCCATGTTTCCACTCACCGAATTTCTTTTCAGTGTCTGACTGCATAGTGCCTTTGCTTTGTGTTGGAGTCATTCAAATGACATAAACCTTTGTCTGATGGAAAATATCACCACTCCATTAAAGGTACACCTCTATAACTTCTTATAGAGAATGAAAGCCTTGTGACTAAGGTATATTTCCATATAAAGGCTAGTGTTTCAACTTGGGAAGGCTTTTAATCTCTCTGACTTATTTCAGTTCCATCATATTTCTAAAAGTAAGTTATTCAATGCAACAACTGAAGTAATGTCACAGAATTCAGCTAACCAGGAGGATATTTATGAACAGCAAATGCTGAAAGCAATGTATTTCAAGGAAATGTATTCTGTAACCTATGAATGTGTCTTGTAATTTCACTAGTGGGCTTGCTGATGAAATGGAAGCCTGTCTTAGGAAACTTGAGAGCAGGCAACAGTGTTAGCAGCAAATAGATCAGTAATTTGCCTAGCCACTGCAGAAAACTAACAGAGACCCAGGAAATGAACAGTGCTATGCTTTCAGATGGTTATAATGGTCTAATTTAGTCATTGGACAATTATACTACCACTACACTTTTTAGACAAATATTATGCAATTACACTACTGCAGCACTATTAGACTTTAAATAGAACAGAGAGTGTTCTTCTGGATCCATCTTACTACTGAGGCAGGCATAATCCTGATTATTTTGTGCATGCAACAGACCGTGGAAGCAGAGACAGTGCACACCCTCTTGCTCCAAATACAAGCTGTCCCTTGAATATGTTTACTGATGCAAATCCACAGGTCACAGTTGACTACAGTATTTGTATCGCTTGTCAGTGATCCCACACAGATAGTGAGTGTTGGGAACAAGGTGCAAGGTTATTGATACAACTGCACCTATGAAGATCTTGTAGCTCTTCTTATGGCAGTTTGATTTTCAAAAAATTGACAAAATGTGGAATAATTCATTAGAAAGTCTAATTCTGGCATTGGGAATCAAATAAAACGAAGAGTATACTTGTTTGACCCAAGTTTCCCAATTACCATATTGCTCCATTATAATCACCTTCCTAAAATCTACTCCTTTTTATATTGCATTTGTCCCTTTTTGATTACAATAGAACCAGAGAACTATCAGCACAGTGCCATACAGACATTTTGTTTATTGTATTGAGTATGCAGAAACAAGAAGCCCTTTCCTAGAAGAAACACCAGAGAAAAGATTAAATTATTGAATAGCCTCACAGGTTAAACACTGAAATATATATCCAGCTGCTCCTTCTGGGTCTTGCGTAACATGTTACTAGAAGAGAGTAAAATGGAGTAAGACAACAATAAAGGTGATCAAATATGTGTAGAGTGGAGTAGCAAAATTAAGAGTAACATTAAGACAGAAAAAAATTGACAAGAGAGGGAAAGGAAATGCATTTTCAAGAAAAATGTTTTTGGGAAAGAAGTTTTTGAACAGTGAGCAAACACTTTCTTCTCCTTCTTTGCCCATCTCCGCAACAAATTCTTCCTTCCCCTGGGATCCATCTGCAAGTTATAGGGAACATCTGACTTAGGCTAACTTTTCATGGCAGGAGAGGTAACAGTATACTCTCAGCACACTGCATCCTTTTTCTGCCTTTTGCCTCATTAGCAACGGAATCTGTCAGAGCACACCACTTAGGAGACCTTTCAATCTCTTACCGTATCCATTGCCTTTCACTCAGATGTTTTTGCATGCTGAAACCATGCCAGAGAGATTTCTGAGAAATCTGCATCTGTTGTATGACATCCTGAGTGCCATGAGGTAACTAAATCCCTTATCCAGTCTGACTTGCCAGTGAGATGACTCTGCAGACAAGATGTGAAACTGTGCGGGCTGGATTTCTTCTGCAGGCACATTTTCACAGAATGTAGTTGCTTTTAGATGAACACAGGTACACAGGATGGCAGAGAGCCTGTTCTTCCTTGAATCCTTGTTTTTTGTGTTGATGATCTGACTTCACAGTGGGCAGACTGTTAGAAGATGCCCCCAGGTTTTGCAGGATGAACAGGAAGAGTTAAAAGGGATGAGGCACATTTCCCTGAACAGAAACCATTATTTTTCTTCAGAAGAAAACTGTTCCTTGGTACTTGCTTACCCATCATGTTGGTAAAAGAGGATGCTGAGCCAGATCTAGGACTTTGGAGGCTGCTACTAGTAACCAGTAGTCACATAATCTCCCATCTATGAAGACAATGAAGTGCAGCTGCCCTGTATCTTTGAAAGGTGGTACCAAGCAGTTGTTAATAGGAATATATCAGATGACACTCTGAAAAATCACAGCACTGGCACAATTAAAACAGCTTTTTGCTTGCCTAACTACAGGTAGAAAGGCTTGAAAATGTTGTCCTGAAAATTGTCAAGTTATGTCTATTAAAGACTATGTAAAATACAAAAACATTCAAGAAATGTTGCTATTGTACAGATGACTTCCAGGTTATCCAAGCAAAAAAACCCCAAACCAACAAAAAGTCACTTGTATCACACATTTTAATATGTCTTATTCTTTCGTTCTGCAGCTGGGTGGTTGTCTTACACAAATGCCAAGAAACGAATTACAGTACACACTGTACCTGTAGCATATGTGTCTGTTATATGTGCAGATTTTTTCCAGGAGTAGATCATTTTGGGGAGGAATTGGTTGCCAACTAGGAAAGGAGAGAAGGAAAAACAAAATAATGTCCCTTAGGGTGGGTGGTACTAGTGAGCAGAACATTATTGGTCTGGGCAGGCAGCAGGATCTGGATTTGATGATATCACTGACAACTTCTCTGAACATGGCAGTGGAGAACTATTACAGGAACCACAAATTCAGCGTGTACTTAGGGTTAGGTAAAGGGATTGAGTAATCCTACAATGGTTGTTGTTATATAACTTGTAAAACTGTGCCCAGGGAACAGAGATGTAATTCAATACTACAGCAGCAATTCTTAACACTGTGACTGCCAAGGGTCAGTTGCTATTCCCATTAAAACCTTCTTTTTGCAGCTAATTTAGAACCCAGACACTTTAATTCACAGCAGCCTAAAACTTGGCATAGATACTATGTTATTTTCCACTTTAAAAGCTTAAATTAATTAGATAATAATAAAAATATGATATAATTCTAGCTATTAATTTAGACCAAGGTCATTGAGTGAAAGGAATGAAAGGAGCTTGATGGTTTTAGGCTTGTGTTTTCCTGTCTTCACATGGGTTCAGTTTATATCTCATGTATCTTTAAGTCAGTCACTGTACTGGAAGCCTTTTCCTTTGCAGTCCATGTGCTGCTCTGTTTAATATACATTTAATTTATATCCCATCAATTTATGTTTAATATGAAATATTAGGTCTGGTTCTCAATATCTAATGGTGGAAAACTTGAAAGAAGAATGAAGTTACTTTGCTTCATAAGACCAGTTCCTTTGTTTCTTGTTTCTTCAGCGTATTTTCCACTCAGGTTATTTGGTTAGCAGTGTTAATGATTATTTTCCAGCAAGATTTTCCTTGTGTAATTGCCATCTACCTAGAGAGTTTTGCTATAGTGCTACTCAGCTGTAAAAATTCTAAAATACAGGTAAAGGCTTAATTTGAGGATGAACTTAATTTCTGTTTATAATGAATTCTTCTTATAAATTACTTTTTAGTTTGTCATTTACATCATTGACATCTTCTCAACAGTAAAAATATGAACATGGCAATCTTGTGTAAAGCAGCACATAAGAGAAGATTTGTGTGATTAAGATCACAGTGCTGGATGTATTAGACAATGACTAAGTTCAGACAGATTATGCCTGGCCTGTGGTCCTGAGCAAAGCTGCATGGTTGCAAGGCAAATCAGAGGAGTGGAGCTCCACAGCTCATCCCCAAGTGAAAGCTGCAATGTCTTGTGGGCACACAAGGTACATTTCATGGTAACAGGTCTGTCACAGTGTAACACCATGGGAAATGGAAGCCTGATTTTCAACCCATCCCTAACGCTATTTCATCATTTCAGGAGATCAGATGTAGTCAAGGTACAGGCTAAAGGGTACTTTGTGCTACTCTTCTCAAAATAGCCATGATTCTGGACAAATAAAACAAAGACCAAAGACATAGCCCATGAATCCTGGTTTTTTTTTGGTGTTTTTTTTTTGGTGTTTTTTTTTTTTTTTTGCTAATCTGTGGAACTGCATGGAAAACATTCATAAAACATGCAACATCAATCTAACACAAAGAAGTTGGAGAAGTTGGACTTTTTTCCCCTTTCTCTGACAGCCTCGTTAGGTTTAGTCGTACTTTTTCCAGGATGATTTTGTAAAATAGAGTTTAGAATTGTACATACAATATTTCAATTGGGATGGCTAATTTTTTGTTCAGTTTTAGCTCTTGTCCTTGAGAAACACCAAAATAAAATGAGCTTTGTAAACATGACTACTGAGCGTTGCAGGGGGAGATTATGTGGTGCTGGAGGGTTATCTAAAATCAGATTTTGGATGCTTCACGTTTATTTGAGTTGAATAAATGTATAACCATTATCTTAACCAAAAAACATGTAAAGGATTACATTATGTAAATGTACTTCTGTAATAGTGTTGTATTATATCCTTCCATGCCTTTGCAAAATGTTTTATTAATCAGTTCGTTCTTATTGTAACTGTTTAACTGATGTGCATGTTTACACCTAATGTTTTCTGAATTTACAAAAAGGCATTCATAACCCAGGCAGCAGAGTTCTAGGTGGCAAACAGCATGGGGAGGTAAAAGGAAGAAAATTAGTCAAAAGCTGTTGTAATCATTTGGCCCCAGGAGACATCTCATTTGTTTTTTGTTCCTGATTCAATGTATTATAATATTATTTGAGTTGACTTCATAGATCAAGTGTCACTAAGAAATTGCACATTTTATTTAGCATTGTAGGTTTCAAAACTGCCAGAGAGTCAATATTTATCAGGCACACTACATTTAATATTTTTGGTTTCCAAATAGCCTAATCTATGTTACAAAACTGGGAACATAGTGCTCTGCTCAATCCACCTTTATCCATAACTGTGTGCAAGTGCCAAAAGCAAGTCAGAACTAGAGTCTTGTTAACTAACTTGTAAATGTTGCTGGTTGCAGTTATTGAGCTACCCATGACCAAATTCAAGTTTGGTGGTGGTTTGGGTGCTTTATTGTGACTTTCAGTCTTAAAAATGAAGTATTTTCATATGTTTTTAAACCTACATTGTTGACAAAATGATCTGAGCCTATTCCATCTGCTTCATGGCCTTAATCAGGCATACTCTGTTTCTTTGCTCAGCCACAGAAATAGCAACAGCATTTTCTTTAATATCTAGAATATTTATTTTTTTTATGGGTAGCAAAATCTTTTTAGAAAGATCAAGAATCTAAATTCATCAGCAAAAGGAATTGCCTTCCTTTTGGTTTTCATTAGCTGTTCAATTTCCTGGATTTAAGCTGCATTTAAAATGCCAGAAATAGGCCAAGCTAGAACCTAGTTGTGATCTTTCCAAATGGCCAGATGGAAGAACTAGAAATCTCACCAAAGTGCCTGTCCATTGCCCAACCAATTTTGCAGATCACCTCTTGCCAATACTTACCCAATCTCAGGTGAAATTCCATCTGAAATCTTTGAACTTCTTCTGGAACTGTAATTAAAAACAGTGACTTGTTAATCGCACATTAACTCACAAGTACATAACTTTAAATTGTCACTTATTGGAACTGTCAATAAAGCTGTTTCTATTTTCTTTGGCATTAGTGTTTTGACATTTGGAATTCTGAGAACCCAACATCAAGATCTAAATATGAATTACTGGAGTTTTTTTTTTCTCCTGGTAAAACAGTCATCTATTTTTTCCAGAATTCCTTTTACTGTGTTTCGACTTAAAACATTTTCAGTTCAGCACCTTATGTCAGAGCTATCTTTGATTTTGCAGTAGCAGACCAGCAAGGACTTTTAGGAGATGGACCCAGCACAGGAGCAGAAGATGTAAAGCCTATATAGAGTTGCCCTGGTCCAACTCCCTGTGGCAAATTACCCGAGAGCAAAAGCCACTGCTAAGAAGACCAGTAAGCTTTGAGACCCCTTTTTTTGGCCTTGTTTTTAAGAGATGTTATGATATCACTCAAATATAAGAGATAAGGGCAGAAAAAGAGGGTACAAGGATGAGTCATAGGAAAAACATTCCAGCCTTCCTGTAGATCAGAAGAATTCCTCTGAGGTCAGCCACAGAAATCTCCATCTGTATCAACAGCCTAAGAGAGAGCCAAGAGCACATAGAAGGAATGGACCTGTAAACTGCAAGCTGCTCCTTTTGAGACCCTGTAAATTGCAAATTGTTCCTTCCAGAAACTGCAAGTTGTTCCTTTTGAGATGTGTCAATATCCTCTCACACAAAGCACCTCAGTAGTTCTGGGAAAGACAAAAACATGGAAAGGAGTCCACAAGTGATGACTACAGTTGTTAGAGCCAGCATTTTTTGTATGAAATAGTGAAAAGAGTAAGAATACTGAGCAGATGTGATGACTGCTTCCAAAAATGTGTGAAGATATAGAGACAGTGTGTGGACTCAAAGCTTTTTTTATAATACAAGAAATGTGGTGTGCCGATGAAATTGAAAGGTGGCAGATGTGAAACAAATGGAAATGTTCTCAGTGATCCTGATTAACTTGAGGATTTCAATGACACTAGACATCACCGAGATCAACACCTGGAACCCAGGCAAGTAAGAAAAAAAGTGAAACCCCTGGCAGGTACTCTCATGTTTAGCTCTAGGGATTCCCCATTCTGCAGAGTGCATCTCTCTAGTAGTTGAGAGCAAACTGGTTAAGATGTTTCCCTCAATATAAGTGAAACAAGCTAAAGTTTAAGGAATAGAATTTTCAATTAGGATTAAAAACTCACTTAAAAAATCTTATAAAAATTGAAAATCTCTTTGCAACAACTGTTTTAAGCACTTTGCTATCAAAGATTCATTGGAAATAGCTGTAATAAATTTTATTCTGATTTCTTAGCACCACCCCTTATCTTAATGCTGTTGTACTCTTAATGCAGAGTAGAAATGCTCCTGTTGCCCCTTACTTTAGTCAGATTAACAGGCTTGGTAGCTGCACAAGTATTTGCTAAAATTTTAAGAAAAACAAGAACTGAAATATATGTATAATGTTCCAATTGTCTGCAGATTGAGGAAAAAAGTAAAAATTTAAATGAGCTCACCAAAAATAATGAAGTTTGGCTGAAAACTGTAAGGGCAAGAACAGAACTTAAAATCTGGAGTTACTTTGAGTACTGAATCTGATTCCAGTAAGGCTTTAGTATGATTCCAGCAAAAATCCAATTTCCCTGTTGTTGTTTTCTCTGGGAACTACTCTTTAAAACTAGTTGTACCCATGCCATCCCTTCCAGAAAATGGTTTGAAATGGATATAAATAAGGAAGGATTTTGACCACCATTTTTCCTTTCGAATGTCCTGATAATTGGCACAGATACTTCTGTCAAAAAAATCCCTTAGATAAGACTGAAGAACAGATTGGATTCAAGAAAGTCCCATTAATATATATGATAAAGAACTACCTTTTGATTTCCACAGTACATGAAAGTGCAATGAAATAACCTCCACTGACTGCAAATCATTATATTGTTTGGTAGAAATGACAGGGTGATATGAAGTCTTCCAATAAATTGTGAAGATGTGAGAAAACATAAAAGTGCCTTAAACAGAAAATCAAGAATAGTTAAGGGAAAAGTCTTCTTTTTAATGGTATGATCCCATAGCCAAAGGAACTGTGTGATGAAGCTTTCAGTAATAACTGTAAGTAATCAAAAACCTGTGTGTGAAAAATCATTTGACACATTGTAGGTCAAATGACAAAGCCAACAAAAAGTACAGGAAAAGAAATGCCCAACCTGAGAAAATAGAAGAATGTTGCTATAGTTTGTAAAGCAAGGATAAATGAGGAATGGAATAAATTAGACACACTGTAAGGGAAATAAACCCCATACAGCAAATTGCTTTGAAATATGGAAATATTGTGACTGTCACCAAGTCCAAAGAACAGTGATATGGAGTTGTTGCAACAGAGCTTGCTGTCCTTCTGAAAGCATACTCAGATATGAGCTAAAGAATTAATTTTATTCCAATCTAAATGAATGCCTAGTACAACATAAAATATGCAAAAAACTGCAGTACAATTGCAAAAAATAAGCCCTCTAGATAAATTACCATTACATGTTGTTTGTAGATTAGACCATATGTTCACATGAAGGGAAAACATTGGCCAGAACTATTTCTAAATTGCTACCATTACGTCAGCCCCCAGTTATAAAAATAATAGAGAACCTTTTTCAGATAAAGTCATTCTTAATTCAGCAGAAAGAAGTGGATTGCACAAAAATATTATTGCAACAGAAACCAGGCTTTTATTGCCCCCACAAGGTCCCTGGATATTAGCAGGGCCTTAGTGAACACAATCACAGAACAAAAATGCAAGCAATGCATTTGCCAGGAAGCATCCCATTGATTTTGCTACCAAATTTGGAGATGACCTTGGAGCAAGAGCTGGAAAATTGAAAATATATAAACAAAAAAGAAACATCATTATTGAAAGGAAAAAAAATGAAAACTTGCAACTTATTACAGACATTGGAAAAACTCAAGAGCGTCACAAAATGGTCACAAAGCCTGAGAATGAGAGGGTTGCTGTTGACAAATATATTTCAACATTTTAAAGAAAAAGATTCTATTTTAGAGAAAGAAGCAGTGATGAACCAAAATGCAAATGATGATTTGAATGCATTAAAGAGAAATTTACACCTTGATTTTTGGGACTTTTTTTACAGAAAATTGAAACCTTTCACAAATGAAGATCTGTAAATGTTGTGTTGTTGTCTTTGAGAAAGATGGGAAAGACCAAAGGAGTTGACAAGTTTCTAAGCTACACTGATGGACATTATGGGCTATGGCTTACACAGTTACACTTTGGAATTAAAACAGACCAACAATGGGTTGTTTTGAAGAAAACTAGTTTTAATATGTACTTTTTATTTATTTGTGTCATAAAATGCATGGCACTTTAAACATTATTTACATTTTTCCTTTAATAATTTTAATAATTTTTAGAACATTAAACTATTTACTGGGAAGGTAGTTTTTATTGTTTTTCATAATTTTTGCCTGGAAAAAAAATGCAAAAGAATTTTGGAGCTGATTTTTGGGAGCTGTGTAGACAAATATTTCATACAATGTTACAGGAAAGAAAAATGGGTCATTTAAGCAGTAGGAAATTGGAGACAACTTTAAAATTGCTAGGCAGACAAACAAGAGGTGCATTCTGTTCCAAATATAATACTTTGCTCCCAAGGTTCAATAAGTCTCATCATCATTCCATGATTACTTCTTCTCTCACCTCTTTTTTGTGTTCTCAATACAGATTATATGGTCTGAGACAGGATTTAATCCTTATGAATTTATATGATGTCACAGAAAGCCTCCAAAATTAGGTGCACTCTAAAAGCAGCAGATCAATAAAGCAGGATAAAACCACATGTTAATATACTTAGATATGCTAAATATCAGGTGTTCAATGACAAACACTGAAATAATATATTTCCTTTGGCTAGCATCATCAACTGCAGTTGTCCTCACAACAAATTTCTGAAACCCCTGTGGAATATGTAGAATACAGCCAGTAAGGACCTCAGTGTAAACACTCATTCATTTGTGAAAAGCAGATGTGTTTCTCAGCTGGCATTGCAGAAGAATAACACTACACACCTAACCATGAAGAGGAAGTTCTTCAGGATTTATCAAGGCAGTGGGAAGAAGAAGCTGTTTGAGTACAATGAGCTTCTGGATAGCAAGAGGCAAGAGTCTGGCT
This sequence comes from Cisticola juncidis, assembly GCA_013400215.1. NCBI lineage: Eukaryota > Metazoa > Chordata > Aves > Passeriformes > Cisticolidae > Cisticola > Cisticola juncidis. The sequence goes on along the minus strand of VXBR01009219.1, from coordinate 704,071 downwards.
GCTGCTGTGTTCATTGACAGTGACAGAATAGAAAATAGACAAAAATTATTGAAAATAGTTATGTTAATACACAGGAAACCTAGGGGTTTTTTTTATTTTGTAGTTTAATACTTGTCTGAAGAATAATTCCATTTGCTTTGTCATTTGGCTTCTCTGCCAAGTTTTTATGAAGCCAGTCCAGAAAAGACAGGATCACATGTAGTACTTCTAACTGCATTTTTTTGAACATGAAAGATCAAAAATATCAAAGTTCTATCATCAATGAAGGCTTTCTTATTTATAGAATTCTTTCTTTGTTCCACAGGTATGACTCAGCATGGCCACGGCCCATCATCAGAAAAAAAAAACGAAGTAAATAACAAAACAAAGAAAAAAAGTACTCCTACTGAAAGAAAATAATATTTTTCCCTCTCAGTGAGTGATTTTTTCTGAGGTTAGCCAGGTATGTGGGACTTTCTGGTTTTCCCACAGTATTGTGATTTGTTTTCTGTTGATAGGAAATGTTAATTTTTGTGGTGGGAATATAATTTGCTTTGGAAATTGTAATATAACAAGTGTCCTAAAGCGTATTTTTTTGAATTGGTGAAAATTTGGAATGCCCCAGAAATAAAAGGCTGACAAAAAAATTGCAGAGAAAAACATATTTCATGCAATTTGGAATTCTCATTTCAGTCTTAGTTAATTATTTGCAGTGGCTATGCCATTTGCAGTAACCTGAGACAGGTCTAAGAGCCAACAGTACTTTTTCAAGAATAAATAATACTTTTAAAGCCTTGCATAATCTTAGTTTAGTGATCTTGATGATAGAGAGACTCTAAAAATATCATCTCTATAACTGTAGAAAGACAGTGATAATCCAGAGCCATGCAACTACTGTGTCCTTGATGTTTGTGTGACCAGCAACATTTATAAGAAAAGCTGCAGTCATATCTTAAAGCCTTTTAGTAGGAATGAGTCAAGACAATTTCTCAGGTGTTGAAGCTACACTATACTCTGAGAAGATAATATCTGACAGTCTGGAAATACAAACAGGAAGGCATTTATGAGATAGTGGGATAGCTGATGGGTTTTGTGGTTTGTTTGGGTTTTTTTTAGTTCTCTTTACTGTACATGCCCAGTTTTCACTGTGCAAAGCCAGCAGCAGAGAGTAGAGGTGCAATTTTACTCCACAGAAACAAAAAAGAAAAAACACCAGGTGCTAAGATGGGCATAGTGGAAATTAGAAGCATTCACATTATTTCTTTAGCAGAGATGGCATCTCCACCAGAACAGAACAGTTGTAAAAACAAGGCCATTCTTTAGGTTGCTGCACCTGGTGGTCATATGTTTTCTTCCACACATTATGCAGTCATAATTCTACAATCATGCAGTCAATTCTACACCGTCATAATTTTCATTACATGCTTTTCCAGGGTGGTTAATCAAGGTGTTATTTTGGACATATTCTCATATATTTTAGACTAATATGTTTCACATATTTTCAGTTGGGCATTGGAAGACATCAGTAAAGATCAGTACTTTGGAAGGCATGCTTTCACAGGAGGATAAAAGATATCCCACGTTTTGAAAAAAGACATTCGAAACCTTGCCTTGCACTTCCTGCACTTCCCTCTCAGATGTTTTTACCATTCCCTGAGCCTCTTTGGAGGCCCCTCTTCTCTCTTGGTCTTTGTGGTAAGCAAGGTAGCTTTTCTCCTGAAGTTCCCAGCAGCTGACTTATTTTTTGGCACAATTCCTGCCACTGATTTCACTTGACAGCTGCGCTGTGGTTGCAGACATAGCGGGCATGCCTCAAGTGAATTTAAACTTGTAATGGTTCCTGAAGCACCTGGGGCTTAATCAGTTTCCTATTTGAAGCCCTCAAGAGGACAGAGCACATTAATTAATCACCTCAAGGTGTCAATAGCTCTGATCCTCAGCCTAGGACCAGATAAACCCTGTGTTCAGCCCTCCTGAAACAGAACGACAGTTTTCTGTGAAAGGTAAGCTCATACAAGACCCTAGGAACATATCCCTACAGTCACTGATTACTCCAGGGTATAAGAAACACTTTCCTCCTGTTTATTCTTCATTTTTGGCTAGGTCAGTCTCAAAATCCAGCTATCTATATGAGGGTTTGGGTTTTTTGGTGGATTTTTTTTTTTTTTTCTTTTTTGTGTTGTTGTTTGTTTGGTTTCGGTTGGTTTTTTTTTTTTTGCTGTTGTTTTTTTTGGTTTGGGGTGGGTTTTTTTGTAGTAAACTGTAGTCTACAGAGGAAATTTAATACAATGCTTTCAGGGTTTTTTTGGTGGGGTTTTTTTTGTTTGTCTGTTTATTTTTCTATTAATGAAAACAAAATACAAGACCAGCCATTCCTCACTCAAAGGTTTTTTTTTTATATTTGAGTGCCAAGGTGAACATATCTGAGATCAGGTTATTTTATTGTTGTTGCTGTTGTCATTAGTTGACTGTTATTTCATTTTGTCTATAAACCCTGTCTGATTTGCTTCTCTCTCAACTGTGCTCACCAGTCAGATGCTTGCTGTTAGCAGAATCTTCTCAGCCAAACACAATCAGAGGTGTGCAGGGTCATGTGTAATTAGCTTGCCCTGGTCTATTCTCATTAACAAGAAAAAGGAGTTCAGGAAAACTGACCCCCTCAGTCAACCCAAAAAGAACTGCCTAGACATTTCTGCTTCAGCTCACAATCTTATTTTCACCATGTTAAATATATTGTGCTCATAATCTTTGCCAAGGACATGTTAAATTGCTCTCCAAGATTTCAAGCTGCTGTTGTATTAGATTGTTCAAATCAATATAATATTCATCTTTCTAGATAAATTTACGATTTATATAAATTTAATAAAAATAGAATCAGGGAAAAGAGTGGGAATACACCTATGGAGAATTTAGAGCAGTTACACTGGGGATAAATTTGAGCCCCATTTCTCCAGAGAAAACTGTTGAGCAGAGGAGTATTCTCCCTCCACGAATCTTTGGATGTTTCACTGCACAGTCTGGTTATGTGGTGCAGGATGCAATTCTTATTTAAAGCTTAACGCAAAATCCTTTTCTTTTCTATGAAACAGCTGACTCTTTTTTGCAGAAACATTCCTTCAATTTAAAGACATTAGAGGAAAACCTGAGCAATTTAAGTATTTATGTGACAATCATGCATATGCAGTATGTATATACAAAATACCACGCATGTATTCTGAGAAAGACAGATTACACTTTCTGCTTTAAAGTAATCCCTCTGGCACTTTTAAGATGCCAGAATATTACAAAGTCTTGCAATTTTCTGGTGAGCAAGGAAGGGAAAGTAGTAAGCAGATGCAGTGCCCTTCTCCTAACTGTTGATCCCATTTATTTTGTGCACAAGGTAGAAGGAAACCTGTTTTCAGAAAATGATAGCAGCTTTGAAATAGTGTTCAGCTACAAGCAGTGCTTACTGGCTGAAAAGAGTTTTCAGTCAATTTGGTACAACAATAATAGTCAAGGTTTGGGAACCATTTTTCTCTCTCCTAAATATGTCGTAGCACCAGCATGATTTTAACAAGACGGGTCTTCGTTTTTATTTCTTTCACTCATTCCTTGGGTTTGTTGCCAAGAGCAACACAAAGAATGCACCCGGGTGTCATAATAATCCTCCATTAAATCCCTAGTATTTGAATTTTAATGCTATAATTCAACAGCTGACAAAAGCCCATTGAGCAGGTCTAAGGAGAGGAAAAGAGCTGGTCCCATTTTCTCAGGGGGTGATGCTATAGCAACACGGAATGAATTTGGGGTCAGGGAACAAGCTGTCTCCAAGCTTTGTTTGCATTTCCTGGCTAAAAGTAGAATCTGGTGTTATAAATTTTACCAAAATAAGCGGTTATTTGGAGTTGCATGAAGATCATTCACCCTGGAAAAAATGTGTGCCTTGTAAAAAAAAAAAAAAAAAAGAGCGGAGACAACAAAACCTGCAGTCAGAAAGACAACAAACTAACAGACTACTTTAGAAAGTGCCAGTCTAAGAATTATTTCACAGTCCCTCTTCCTTCTCTGGTTTCCCTACCTTCCAGTGCAAACCCTGCACCAGAACTTGAAATGATGGAACACACTAAGTCCATTCTAAAGGAATAATACAAAGACAGAAAAGTCAATAACGGTGGAACAGAGACCTCTTATAATCATCAAAGACCTCAGAAAAATCTGGTATGTCATTTGTTATGCTTAGCTGTCCCTGCACTGAAGGCTTTTGTGCTCTGGGGAATGTTGTTTGGGGGAAACAAATGAATACACCTGGAAGACAATTGTCCATTGTGCCAAACACTGTTCATTGGGTGCAGCCATCCCCCTGCCCAAAGCCCTCCCTTCCCTGAATGATCCTCTTCCCTCAGTCACTGTGCAGCTGTTCTCAGAGCTAAGTTGAGTGGGAATTAGAGCTCAGGGTAGGTAACAGAGTACATTGACAATTTCTGTGCCTTTTACTGTATTGTGAGATATATGTTAAAGAAAAGAGTGGATTCCTTCCTCTTTGCATGTGTAATAATCAGAGATTCATTAGATAATAATGACAGAATGAGATATAAAAGATTAGAAATAATATGATATGCAGTTCTCTGTGTGGACATACCAATTTTGTCATTGAAGAAAACTATCAATGTTATATTAAATTTTCTCTATTTTTCCACTTTGAAATCCATTGCTGATCATCTGCAGCCACCCAATTGCCCAGCTCCTCTGCTGCTGGAGATGGCACAAGGATGCCTCAGTTCTGACAGTTCTTGCCCAGGCTGTGAGGACAGGGACACATCAGGGAGTATGGCTGTTAACACTGATGTAAGGTGGGTGCAGTGTGTTTGCTAGGTGAAGTGATGTAGGCAATGTGGATGAAGGAAGAACCGCTGTGGCTGTAGGGTGAAGAAGTGAGACATGGTGTTAAGGCCTTGGACAGGTACAGGAGAGAGCAGGGTGAGTAGGAACTGGCAGAGCAGCATCCCTCCTGCAGCTGGTCTGTTCAATGGCTGCTTGGTCCTGCAGGTGTTGTAGGTGGAGTACAAGATTCCTGAAGCAGAGGTTTTCTTGAACTGCAGTGCCTGCACATCTTACTGACAGGCTGTCATTTTCCATCTTTCACACAGATCCCTCTGACAAGGGCTTGGTGCACAGCAAGAGGTTAGGGAGTCTTCCTTCTCCCACCTTCCTCCTCCAGATCTCAGTTGCAAAAACTTTCTACAAGAAATACACAGCTATAGAGTGTCTTACTCTGCAATTCTCAGTCTTTCCTCCAGTGTGCCTCTGGAGGAGCAAAGTAAACCACTCCTCTCTTCAGTGTGTCTCTGTGACAGAATGGGTACTCCCTGATTACTTTTGTCAACAAATTATTGTTTTCCCAAACCTGTATTTCCAATTTATCTGTGCCAAACTTGCATTAGAGCTGCTTCATGAAATGAATGTGATTGCTGCTAGGCTGCCCACAGGCTGCTTTTTGGAAGTGGTACATCTGTTTCTGATCTGCATAGTGCATGCACCCATTTCTGTCTGTTATTATACCAGTATCATTAAGCTGCTTATTCACAGTCCCTTAAAAACAGAGCACCTTGTGCCTACATTTTCTTTCCCATGTTAGTGAATTGCTTTCTAGTTAGTTTTGCTTTATCTAGGATGAACAGATTTTATGAAAATTCCATCCTTTCACCCTATAGAGAGCCATTTTTCAATAGAAAAGCTGTAAGCACTGGAGCCCCACTCCACAAGAGTTCAGCTCACTTGACTTCGGGGTCTTTAGAGCAGGAATGATTCCTGTCAGCCTGCTAGATCTAAAAGGGAAGCAGTTCATGTGCAAACAGCTTTCCACCATTATGCTGGGAAGAATCCCACTGGGAGAATAAAGAGTAGCCATAGGAGAAAATTTTTGCAGTAATGGCATGTCATTCCCTTGACCTTCTGCTGAAGTGTTCATTTTTGTTATAGATCAGGCAAGAAATATGACATTTTATTGTGTGAGATTTCCAGGCAAGCATTCCTCAATGGGGTGCAGTCCTCATTGGGTAATAATCTACAGGATTATTCTAGAGAAAACAAGAAACTTCATTGTCATATCTTTAAGCCTGGCAAGCTATAAATTGCAAAGATCTTTTGTTAGATTTTTTTATTTAGTGCCCTTTGTATGACTGAACGAATTTATATACAGAGATTATTTGATTTATGTATTAACCACATTGATTCTGATTATTCCAAAAAATGAAAAATAGAGGCAGAGTTTGAAACATTTGCCAAAGTTTTGGAACACCTTTTCTCTTCTGGAATTGGGGGTTCTATGGATGAAATGAAAATCTTATAGGTTGAATTAGGACTCTCCCAACTTTTGCTGTAAATAATGTAAATAGTATCAATGTGACCAAGGTGCTACTGAACTGATGCCTGCTCTGGCAGCAAAGTTTATAGGTGCACAAATGGCAGTGCTTGGGATTTGCAATTCTTTGCTGAACAGCATTTCGCTGTGTTAGTGCAGGTGCTGCTCTGCTGGTCTTGGTGCAAATCAACTTTCTTGGAGCAGTGGTGTGCTAAGGCCTCCAGCGAGCCAAACACACATGTGCACATGTTTACTGAGAATGACAGAAATCAATGCTTTAGAAGTTGATTGACGGCTTCTCTAGTTTACAATAGTGCTACTGGCAGTAGGTCTTAGAATCAGCAAAATGAGTGGCTTCAGTATAAATGAGATATGCTGGAGAAGGAGAGCTGAAACTGAAACAGACCAAGATGAACAAACACCAAAAGAGCTCCCTGCATTTGTGGTGCTGGGTGTGTCTACACTGGCTTTGCAAACTTCAGTTTTTCCTCTGCTATGGTTTTGTTATGGACAAACTTGCATCAGCCTCAGTCTAAAGGCACACAGTTCAGAAATATGAGATCAGGCTGGCACTGACGCCTATCTGAACTCTGAAATACCTACGCACTTCAGTGGCTGCATTTTGACTTCCTCCACTTCCAATATGTGTAGGGTATAAATATTCTTTCAGAAGGTAATTCATTACTGTCATTACTGTCTGTGGAAGTCCCTTTTCATCCCTTGCTACCTTGATGCAAACTCTGGGTAACAATTTTAGCTCTATTTCGGCTCTGCTTAATTTTGTTTGATGCTCATTGGACTCCTTTATATTTTTTGAAAGGCAACAAGTGATACTCCAGGCACATTTGGCTAGCCAGTCTTTGATGGCTAGCACACCCTTTGATGTGCTAGCTCTATGTCTATCTCTTCCCAAAGGCATTCTGTCAACATAACTGACTTCTATTTTTGAGTATCTTTAGGATAAAACAAGCCTTAGAAAAGACAACAAATGGTATATATATCAATATTCTGATGCCCAGAATGAAGTCAGCATTGAAGTTCTTAGTCAAGGGCTCTCAGAATCTACTTAAGTGGCTTCCTTCAAGTTTTCCATGGTCCACTACACAGAGTCATCAGAGAAAGGAATCCTTTTGCTAGCAAATGCCATCTAGAATCAAATCTGTTATCGCAAGTACATCCTTGTGCTTTCTTCTCTTTATTTTCTATTTCCATGACAAGCTGACATGCTTCTCTGAACAGAGAAGAGGGAAAATGCAGTTGGGAAGCAGAAAAAGATGTCCTCACACTGAAGGTGCTGCTGAAGCATGCAGATGTTCCCAAAGAAAGACTATTCCCTTGTAAATTTGTGCGAAAGGCTCTGTGACTTCACACTGCCCAGATTCCCGTGAAGAAATATCACCCAATCTAACTGATGTAGAGCAGAAGGAACAATAACTCCTTTCTGAATTAGTGAAAGCAAGGGAATTGACAAGTTGAGAGACAGTACATTTTGCTGGTGGCATATGATCAATAAACCTGTGGTGTTACCTTGCTCAGGAAGTCTGACCTATGCTTTAATGAGTAGGAGAGGAAAGTCCGTAGTGAAATACGTACGTACTTTTCCCAACTAGAGATGAATGAGGGCAAAGGATACCACAATAAGGTACAAGATATCGCAAAGAGAACAAGAAGCACATTATTTCCTTTTTTTACATCTTGTTTGGAATTTGTTGGTGGCAACCGTGGCCAGTTGGACAGCAGTTTTCTGATGTTACTTATCTGTCAAAGGAAAGGAAAGTTATTTCCTATGAAGAAAACAACAGATGTACTCTCAACAGGAAACTGAACCTCTGGTCAAACAAGTACTTCTTGAGAGTGAATAATACAAAAATTAAATTAAGAACAACTTGAAAGGCATTTCTGCTTATAAAAAGTTGTTGGTTTTTTGGGGTTTTTTTTACCCTCTTCTCATAACCAATAAATTTATTTGTTGACAGTGAGTTTCTGTGAGGAACATAGGAAGGTATCACAATATTGAAATAATTAGAAGTTTTGCTCTGTGTTTGGATGAGCACTTGCAGCCATGTGAATGGAACCTGATTTGGTGTGCTCTCTGTGTGCTGAGGAGTGCAAACATGGACTAAAGTCATGCCTAACGATGGCTGCTCCACTGAGTGGACAATAAATGCCCCAGTGTTTCTGTCTGGGGAATCCTGGACTGGAATGTATGTGTGCATGCACTGCACAGATGGCTAACATATGTGATCAGGAATGTTTTTGGGGGCATCAGACTAGATGCAAAGATTAACTCCTGTCAGTACATGCAGTGAGCCCAGGGTGAGGAGAGGAAGCTTGCACCAGTGCTCCGGGCAGTGGTCCAGGAGGTCTGGACACGCGGCCACCCATCGATAGCTGCTGCTGTGTGCTCTGGCAGCAGGACACCCCCTCCACCCGGGCAAACCAACACATCCCTGTTTACCAAGGGAATTCCATTTTGGGCTGGGTTAAAAAGAGGGGACATGACACAGGAAGAAAGATAAATAGTTGCTGTAAACACAGAAAAACACACGCAAAAAGGCTCTATGTTCACATCATTGCACAAATGTCCAGGTGTAATGGGTCCAGCCCAGATGGAGTTCATTTTTCCCACAGAAGTAAAAGTATGAACAGCAGGAGGATGGATGGGCATTTGTTCCTTATAACAGTGGCCTTCTGGAGCAACTGCTGCAGGTGTTGGAGCTCTGCTTCCCAGAAAGTGCCCAGGTATGGCTGATGGATGGGAATTAGAGAATAAAACCTTCAGGTTTTTCCTTTGTTGATGTGTGCACAACCTTTCACTCTTGCTTTAGTAAACTGCCTTATCTCAAACTGTGAGCTGTTTTCCATTTTATTTTCTCTACCTTGTCCAGCTGAGAAGGGGGTGTGAGAGACTGTCTTGGTGGGCATCTGGCATCTAGCCAAGGTCAGCCTGCCACAGCAGATAAATCATTTATTCTCAAGTATTATTTGGATTATCATTTTAGATATAAATTAACTCTTTGTAAAGAAAACTGTCCAGAATTAATGTTCTCACTTTAAATGTTTTTGCAGTTATGCTTTTGCAACTTTAGATGTTAAATTGGCATGGAGTAATATAGCATAGTCAGATTAAAAAGACCACCTTTTCTTTCTTAATTTGTAAGAGCAGTTCTCATTCTTCTCATCTTGTCTAGATGCAGAAATAGAACTGGGGTCTTGCTCTTCATGTGCTACTCCTCTGCATTTGTAGAAATACTGCAGGAGCATTATCAACATCCTACTTAAATTCAATAGTAAAAATAGTTTTGTTTGCTTTATATTGAGAAAGTCATTGTGAGACAACAAACAAGTGAAGAGTTAACCTGCCAGAAATCTTGGACAGTCTGTTGCTGTGATATTGGAGTCTTTAAAGCAAAGTGATATATTTTCCCTCAGCTTGGTCAGTCCAAACATCTGATTTTAGGAAGTCTTCAGATTTTATTTTTTCTGCTGCTGTCCAAGAATGCAAGTTTATACAGAGACAGTGGGACCAATCATCTTCTGAAATAAAACTATGAAAGAAATATTCATCTCATGGCAGATTCCAAGGTTTAAAGCTTCTGTGGGAGTTTTTCATTTTGTTTTATTTTTTTTTTAAGTTATTTTCACACACAAGAAAATCAACCTCACACAAGAGCTGCACTCCGCAGCTGCATCTGCTTCCAAGACTCAGTCTGAAGGTGGGGTATGGACCTGGATATTTTTAGCCACAAAATACGTGAACTACAAAAGTATGTAAACTACGCATATATTTGCCTGTTCTTTCAAAGGAATTCTCTTCATTGCAGTAAAAAATATATTGCCCACAGAAAGTTGGCAGAGTAGTAGCCCATGTCCCAGCAGATGCTTATGGAATGTTTCTGACTGCTCTGCATGCTAAAATGTGTGGCTTTATAAATAGTGTTAAAATATTAAACTCTAGTTAAAAAAAAGTTTTAAAAACATTCATTTATTCCCCTTAAGGCACATGTAGTATGGACTATAAACAATGCACTAATAAACCAGCCATTCCCCAAGTGCTTTTCTCATCTACTGCTTTAAAAATGTGACCAGAATGGTCTCAGTTAGGTCAAACAGGACCATTTCCTAATTAAAGCAGTATTTGGGAGAGTGTGGTTGATGCAATATGGTAATTCCTCACCAATTTCATATCTAGTTACGAGCATAGACTTCCTAGATTTAGGAAAGCACTTAGATGAACATATAAACTAGTTTGTCTTCAAGATAGGGTATAAATAGAGTTTTGTATTTTAGCTAAGGATCTGTGCCTGGCTTTTTCTTATTAATTTTAACTGCTACTTTGCTTAACATGTAAGGTCTTTAAATGGTTCTTGAAAACATGCTTATTTTGTTTAGACATGGAAAGCTCAAGGACAATTCAGGTGATTTGAGTATAGCCCAAAAGGATTCATTTCAAGTGCTAGTTCAATCAAATAGGATTTTAAGGTATGCTCAAAGCTAATAATGTTCTTATTTTTCTTTTCTAAGAAAAAGTTATTGTTCTTTTAAAATAATTACACATACAGCTTAATAAAGCTTTTTCATTACTTTAGCATCTTTCAATTGACCTAAAAATATGCTTTAAAGGTGTGTTCATACAGCAATTAAATATTCCTCTAAAATGAATAGCTATTTACTCTGAATTCTCGATATTCTTAACAAGATGTACACTAAATTACCCTTTTCTTTGAAGATTTGTAGTGATTGAATCTGCATTTTCTGAAAATACCTGTCTGAAAGCATTCTACCTTTGCTCTTACTGCATGAACTTGCCTCATCACACCACTGATAGTCTAGGTGTGAGTTCCAACTATTCCTAAATTTAATGGTTTGCTGCAGTCATACATTATTTCTGTGCCTCAGTGGAATGTCTGCCCATCATATCCCATGGTCAGGTGTGAATGCTCATCCTCCAAGGCTTTTGTAGCTCATCTCTTCTTCCCCCACTCACCACTTGGATGTCACCATTGGTACACATTTAACTATTATCTCTGAGTCAATAATCCTGCTTAAAAATCTCATATTTTCCTTCTCCAGCTTCTTTTTGCTTAGCCTTTTTTTTCCCTGCAACTTTGCATCCTGAATGGCTTAAGGTCAACTTTAGTGTAGTCTAACTAAAACAAATCCTTTTTGCCTTACTTCCAAAATCCTTTCCACTCACACTTTCTGTGGCTGCCAAAATAATGCTTTTCCTTGTAATCCAAACAATCTTTGATTCTTCTTTTGATATCTCTCCTCAGAGTCTAACTACAAGGAAACAGTCAGACATGCATAAATTATTTTGTCCATTTTGTCCATAGTGAAATACGTACCTATTTTTCCCAACTAGAGACGAATGAGGGCAAAGGATACCACAATAAGGTACAAGATATCGCAAAGAGAACAAGAAGCACATTATTTCCTTTTTTTACATCTTGTTTGGAATTTGTTGGTGGCAACCGTGGCCAGTTGGACAGCAGTTTTCTGATGTTACTTATCTGTCAAAGGAAAGGAAAGGGTACAAGTATCACTTATTGAAATTCAAAATTTTTCATAGTTCTGTCCTACTTATATTTTGAAAACATCTCCTTTAGTCTTGTGATTAATTTAACAGCTTACCTTTAAGTAAAATTATTCATAAAGTTCTTTTTATATCATCTTTAAAAAAATTTTACTACAACAGCAATTGTAATAATGTTATCAGTATATAGCATTACAATGTTATCAGTATATAGCATTATATTGCCATCATTATTATTACATTTATTATAGTGACATCATTATAATGCATTTCCAAACCCTTCTTCATGATTCCTTTTCTTCCTCACACATTTTCCTTTATTATTATTATTAATTAATATTATTACTACTACTACTACCATCTTCATCCTCCTCATCATCACAGTCTTTTACCTAGTAAATATTTGGAAATAAAAACTGCTGAAATTTCAGGTCATGTGCACTGCCTTTCTTGTTTTCCAGCAAAGTTCTGGCAATATGTGCACATGTGAAAATACAAAAAATATATTAAACTCTTTGGCAGCCAGGTTTCAGTAGCTAACATCTTTCTTTGGAGCTGTCTCCATGCCAAGAGGATCTGTGCTTGATGTGGGAACAGTGTTGTTGACTTCATAATGCTTCTTTGTTTGGGAGAGAAAATAAACACCTTTTGAACCAGCTTTAAAACATGTGTTGCAAGGACTCATGAAAGTAGTAGATTTTTTTTTTTGTCAGATTGAACAGGTCAAAAGGTGAAACTGCAACTAGGTCAGGCTCTGATTGATAGACTTTGCTGTGGAATATTTGTCTGTGTGATTCCCCAGGGCTGTTCAGCTGAGAGTGTTGTATAATCAAACCTGGTCTCAGTGGCTTGGGTAACAACAAGGGGAGTCAGGCCATGGAGGGTAGCTCACTGCAATTTCATTTTTCATAGTTCATCTGGGGTTTTTTGTTTTTTTCCTAAGGCCCCATTTCCAGAGAGGAAAAATCCACAACTGAGTTTGGGCCTAACCTTTCTTGAAATGAAAACAAACTAAGTTTCATGTTACTTTTTGCGCACACTTTTCTATCTAAGGATATCAAAACAAAGTCAAGGGGAGATATTGCTGCTTCTCTTATGATGGAAGCTGTTCTGAATTGAGTGTGAGATTCACCTTACTAGAGCTTCAGCATTCACTCTTCTGCAGTTCTAGTTCCACACATGAAAGCAACCTTAACTAAGAAGTAATGTTTGTGATACAAAACTAGGTACAAACCTTACTGATGCTTCTGCCAGAAGGAGTGAGCATTCATCTATATTCTACATGTATGCCATCTCTCTTTTCAAGAGAAATTTGAAGTTTGATTGAAATTTGCTGATGGGTTCAAATGTACCTTCACTGAAATGTCTGACAGACAGAGATACACACAACAAGATCTCCAAATCATTAGTGTTTCAGGAAAGAAAACAGACTGAAAGATTATAAAACAGAATATCCACAGCCACCCTGGCCCAAAAATTGAGGCATAAACTGAGCAATCTTTTGCAAGATTTTTTTCTTCTGAAAAAAGATCTCTGGTAAGTCTTGGATGTCCAATATGTGTTCTGGCACTGCTCATGATTTGATGTTAATGTCCCTTCTACCCAACTGTGGTGGTTATCAGTACACAATGTAGAATAACCCTAGGAAGACAAAAAATATGTTCTTCAACAAATTACTTAAGACAATCACCATCTAAATTTATAGATCATGATTATCCCACACATATTTTTGCCATCATTTGGTGTCAAATATCAACACAAATCAACATAAACATAGTGGTATAAATATAATCACTGTTTAGAGAGCATTAGCTATTATTTAACTTCTACTTTGTATCTAGAGCAACAGAGAAAATGAATTAATTTCCTATCTGAAAATGCTTAACGAGTTTAAATTTTGAGAAATACTTAAACACTGAAAAATCATTAGGTTCTGTGAGCTGCATTTCTCCATGAGGTGCATTTCTCCTTGAGCTTTTGCTTGCCTCCATGCTCATCTTCTCTAGACTTGTGTTTGTTGTACAGGTATGAAAAAGTGCTATGCAGTTTAACCATCTTGAAAAACAAGTCTGTAGGACACTGTTTGTTTGCCTGTGAAAGGTTCTCCTGTTTTCCTCCATTATATAAATACTGAATAAAAAATTTGAAAGTCTTGAAACACAGGCCCTGTCATAAAAATTTAACCAGACAGGTGAAAGTTTGGTTTAATAGCAGATCTCTTCAAAGAAATTTCAGATTTGGTTTGTCCAGGTTGTATAAACTGTAGAAAATAAAAAGCTGCCTTTCCATAGTATACTGGGTTGCAAATATAATTTAATCTTTTGCATTAGCAATCAAATATATAAACTATCAAGGTCAAAATTAAACATGAAGCTTTGGCCTTCTGATGGCTTGATTTATTTATTGGTCTTTTACTAGCTATACTTGAGCTAGTAGATGCAAGCTCACAGATCATTTCCCTGACCTGTGAGCTTGCATTAATTGCTTATTGCAAAAATAGTTGTCTGTATTTACTTTACATGTGGCCAGTGCTCACTGGCTCTTGAATTTTTCTTGTCCCTAAAGGCAGGGGGAAAAAGAAACACCCTAAACTCTCAGCTCACTCCTAGAGTTCACTTGGTACTCTTTAAGCTGCCTTTTGCCATTTCTCTGCTTCCTGTTATCCATGCAGATGACTTGATATTACGGTGGTTGAAACCTGTGTATGCATCTGAATCAATATGGATTACAGATTAACAGAAGACAAATTGCACAGCTATCTAATTGATGCTGAGGATCTGACATCCAAAATCACACACATGCCAGAGTTTTTCAGGCCTCAGACTAGCTACTGCCTGGCACCAGGTCTGCCTTGTGCTGGAGAGTGCTAGCTGTGGTCCCATTGTTCAGCTGTGGGAAAAACAAGTTCATTAATCCTAAAGCAGTTCCACTATTCAAACCAAGGCACAGGAAGGGAGTAGGATGTCATATTCACCTCCAAAGTACAGTCCTGGTTCAGTGGAACTCTGAAGTGGATACATGTTGTCTGAGGAAAATGATCTGCCTGGACCAGTATCCTCTCCAACAGAGGGCAGTAGCTTAGGGGAAGGACGCAAGGAGCAGGACAAGTATGTGGGGATTCATAACAAATACTAATGTCCACAGACAACACAGATTCACTGAAATGGTAAATCCTGAGTCGAGATTATGGAGAGGCCTTCCTTTGAGGGTTCACAGGTCCCAAGGTTGATTTCCCACAAGTTTTATTATAACTATCCTAACGGCAGCTCTGATCATATGTAAAAACTCCAAATGTGTCCGTTCATAGAGCTTTAGAGCTTTCACTTTCACTTTTTTTCATTCACATCAGTGTCTTCAGGCATTTCCAGTGGTGCAGCCAAAGTGTCTTACATTGGATCTCTAGAAGGAAGCAGACCCAGGTCATGTAGCTCCACAGTGCTAAAGGAACAATATTTGGACCGGAATGTGCTGGAATGATGACTGTGGTCTCCAAGTCAGGCATGCCTCATCTCTTCCAAACAACATTCTTGTACAGATTAGAGGATAATCTGACAGGCAGGCCCAGCCAATTAAAACAGTAATTGAAATAGTTGAGAGTGTTTTATTTGGCAAAAACTGATTGTTCTACTTCATTTTTTAATGAACAAACAATCAGGGTCAATCATAACAGTTTGATTAATATAAGAAGTCATTTTCCTGTAAAGATAGCTCCCCATCTTGTGTTTCTAAAATAAAAAATAAAAAAGACTGACAGAAAGAAAAGATTCCTTGGGCCCTTGGTGGGACATTATAAACATTAGTCAATGAATAAAATCCTGAAATGATGGTGAAACCACAAAAAGCAAAACAGTTCCCCTTTTGGCTGGAGGTAGGCAAAGGTATTTCAGATGTAAGGAAGGGGGAAACCTCAGGAAGCCCAGACTCATTAAAGGATTGAGGTTCATTTTCCTGAGTCTCAGAAACATTTGGGAAAACAACATTAAACAAAAAGCAAACTAAAACTTCCCCTGCAAGTTCTATAACCTTATTGAGTCTCCTGCAAAAAGCCAAGGACTTTCTTTCATTGCACTTGCTTTTGACCAACCCTGTACTATAAAGAAAAAAAGCATGAAAAAAGGACCTAGTCCAAAAGCAAAATTTCAGTGAGCAAAGTAAATGTGTTTTAAACAACCAGCACACATCACTAATTGACAGCTGCCTAGTGATTTATGGGAGACAGCCTGTTAGCACTGGTACAGGGCCAAGTGGTACCCACATCACTGAGAGCATCTGAGCTGCTGCTTGGGCATGGAGACCTCACACTCTCCTTCCTACTGTCACCAGTTTAGGAAAGTGTTGGTGTTCACCTAAGTACTTGGGCCACATGATTAATTTTAAGCATGTGCTTTCCTCAAAAGAGATGCATATGAACGTGTGCTAGGGATTGAAACATGTGCTAGAGTTTTTTTATGGAATTGCTCCTTCCAGGAATGGCATACATCTGAAGGTAATATGGGAAGTATTCACTGCCAAGGCGAAGACTGTGTCTTTTCTGTGGGTGAGTTGTGGATTTGAGTTCTCAGACCAGCTAATTTGGCACCTTGCAGAAGGAATTTAAAGATGTCAACTGTTTCCTGGAGATAACATGTTAATAACAATACATGGTGCTCAGTCAAGGGCTGGAATGATGCTTTCAGTAATTCTGACAAGGAATACAAACACTCTTCTGTGTATTTTAGTCTGAAGAGAGGGTGGCTGAGGGAAGCACCGTGTGTGTTGAATTCATTAATTAAATACCTTCAAATGTTTTCATATTAAGTATGTGTTAGGTTTACTGGTACTACATGAATGCAGGGGTAAGTTTGGTTAGCTAGGGACTAACTATTTGGGTCACTCCCAAATAGTGGAAATGCCTTTCTGTGCCTTACATTAACTGATAAAATTTAATACACATTAAAGTCTGTCTTCTGGGGGCTTATATTCCATGTTGTGAAAAGCCTTGTAGATTTTTTCCATTGATCCTGTCTGATTTCCTGATAACAAGAATAAAACATGAAGTCCAAGTAGCAAGACTTCTTTTACAGTACTATTGCTATAAAGGAGTTTTTGCAATTTAGCTGTAAAAAGGATTAATCACAGGAGTACAGAAAATATGCTGGTAAACTGAGTTTGTCAATGAGCTGGAGTGTCTGGTCTGGACCATGTTACATGCAGTGAAATAAGGTCACATGTCTGGCCAGCTATGAATCCTCCTCTCTTCTTCATCACTAATAATATTGTAGAATTTGTGGGAAATACCACATCTGCACCAACTGCCTATTCCACAGTGACTGTGTATTCAACATGGATGAGTGCCTCCAGTTAAGGATTTTGTTCTAATTAGGTCCAAGATTCTGGTGAGTTCCTCTTTAGAATAATTTGAGGAGATCTGATTTTGATTTTTACTTGTAGAAACTGCTGCTCCTGCCATTTCTTCATCACTTTTTGAGTCAAGAGTTCTCACAGCTGGAAAGCTCCAAGGCCATGTTGCCATCTGCTCTAGGACTTTCCCTCCATACCTGTCTCCTTGTGCCCCTTTGCTTTGGCCTATTCCAAAGGCTATTGTTATATTTTCAAGATGACCAAAGGTCAAAAGTTCAAACACTGACAAATTATAGTGTATTGCAGAAAAGTTGTAAGAGGAGTGCAACCAAATGTCTTGACACTTTTATTTCCATCTGCTTTCCCCGTGTAATAAACAGAGCCAGTATTATTAATATTGTAATAGCTACTTAAAGACCACAATTCTGTGCTCTGACTGAATTAACACTGAAGTTTTGGATGTGAGAACCTTATTCTATTTATATAAACAAGGATATATCATTGTGCAATCATTTTGTTGATATCTTATTAGGATGGTTAGACTGTTTTTCTATGCTCAGGATGGCTTAATGGGATTACCTTATTATGAAAGAAACATTTCTCCTCAGGATCAAGAGGCGTTTATTAAAGACTCGTATGCTACACCACACAATGACCTTTACCTCAGGATGTGTGTGCCCTGTGTCAGATACAGTTTGTACTGAAAATATCATCAGATTTGCCTCCATTTGATAAAATAGGCTTTTCTGGAGACAGCAGAACAAATGGCTTTTCCAGTTAGCTGTGCTTCTTAGATTGAACCTGAGAGAGCTGCATCATGTTTGAGGATTTTTGTAGTAACATGATAAATACATTTTATAATATAATAAAGTAGAAGTAATTTTATTCTTTTAAATCAGAATTGTTGCATACCACAGCACTTGAATCTGGCAGGTGGAAAAGAAACCACATTAAGGAATGTGAAAGAATTCTATGAAAGAATACTTCATGATTTTCTAATGCCTTTGATCTAAGAATCCCAACACTCTTTCTAAACCTATATTATGTTTAGCAGCATGTTTGCAAGTATCTGAAGCCTTTTTAATTCACCTAAAAGAATGAGAGAGAGAGAGAGAGAGAGGGAGAGAAAGAGAGAGATGAACCAGCGTGGGTGGAGGTTTACATCTTCTGCAATCCGTGAATGTGAGAATCTTCAGTCTGAAAAAAATCCAAACTGTGGTCTCTATTTACCTGCTCTAAACAAAATTTATTTTCCTTACAGAATGATCATAAGCAACATGGGAAAACTGATTGAATTTAGGTTTTGTCCAAAAGGAGAGAAAAAAAATCTACATTTTATAATTATGATCATGTGCTCTTGTGGTATTTTAAAGCTATGAAGACAATCGAATTTCTAATAGTACTCAGAAGCATGTGGCAACATCATTGTGTTCACAATTTTTAAACCAAAACTTTGTGATAAGTTTCCAGTCTCTGAATCAAAAACTACGTGCATAAATAGATTTTCTGCTGGTTCAAAAATGCTTATGTGAAGTGTAACATTTGAGGCAGTGTAATATAATGGGACTGGGAACTCAAATTCTTCAGGCTGCCTCTGCTGTCTGTAAATTACTCCTGGAAATCTAATGATGTTGCTGCTCTCCCCCACGTGGTTTTTTTTGGGTTTTTGTTTTTTGTTTTTTTTTTTTTTTTGCAGATAATAATCAAAGAAACAGAAAACTAATTAAAAAGTCTTTTCAGCCTACTGTGTTTCCTGTTGCCCAATATCCTTCTTAAGGGCAGTAGTTAATTTAGCATGAACTGATGCTGCACTGTCTTTTTGGTAACATCTGAGAAGACGTTAACAGCCCTCCCAGCAACTTAAACTTTTGTTGTCAGGAAACTGAGTGAGAGCTAAAAACTCCAAAAAATGTTATATGTTTAAATTCTGCAAACACAAAAGGATGTTTCAGTAGGTTTAGTAAAAATTTCTTGAAAGCCAGTCATATATTTTTACAATGAAAGTAATTATCTGGCTGCTGAGCAAATTACTACTGTCCTAGTGACTACTGGATGCTAGAGAATTAGACAGAAATAATGCCCAGCTACTTCCAAGTATATTGCTTATCACTTTAATCAGGGAGCTTACAATGTCTCTCCACTGCTGTGTGTATTTGAATTTTTAATCCATGTTTGCAGAGGTATGACAGTATGTCTAACAGAAGAGGGACTATGTACACTCCTGCTGAAGCACCACACACTTTAACAGGCAACACAACAGAGACACCTGAGATTCCTACATGGTGTTATTGACAATTATGATGCTAGATTATAAAACCAGTTTCAATTTCACATATAGAAAGTTCTAGAAAGAGTTCTAGAAAGAACCTGTAGGAAATCAAAGCATCAGATCAAGGTCTGCAACAAGTTAGGTGGCTTCTCCTGAATTTACTTAATGGAAATTTGCAAAGAGCATGATTCAGTTATACTGCATCCTTGAGACTGCTGCCTACACAGCTTGCTTTCACAGGGAAGCTGTCTTCCGTGTATTTACAACCAACAGGAGAATGATTGTTCTCCAATTTACTTGCTCTATGTGGGTTGCCCATCTTTTTGAGTCATCATGTCCTATCATGAAGAGACCATCAGTTACACAGTGTATTTCATGGGAGCTATTTCTGTCACACTACACAAACAAGGTACCATGGCTCTGAGGGAACATCTGTCTCTCCTAGGAGCAAGAAATAACTTCACTTGTAACTAGCATTTTAAAAGCAGGTGCAGGGTAGTAAAGGAAACAAACTGAAGAAAGGGAAAAAATGGAAGGAAAATGTTGGTCTAGGGAGTGGGGGCCAAAGGCAAGGAGACAGCAGGGAAGGCACAGCGGTTGTCTTTGTCTGATAAAAATTGTAAAGGTCAGCTTACTCCAGTTGTTGTACCATCTTGGCCAAACTGTGGAATAAATGTATAAAGCCTCCAAAACTTCTTCATTCCACTAAACAAATTCCAGACTAGACAATTTCTGCTGTTTGGTTTTCAGCTCTGCTGACTGGTGTCACCATATTATCCTATGATGCTATATGGTATCCAGACGCTTAGCACATTACTCAAGTAGACCCTCAGGCTCATTCATGTGTTATTGTCTCCCACAGCTTCAATCAGACAGATGTTTTGATCCAACTGGATTACTTTTTAAAATATTCACCACTACGGATATTTTTTAAACACAGAGAAGTCATAATTCAATGATTCAATCTACTTTCCAGTGATTTGGAAAGTCCACATGAGGATGCATCATTTGATGGCAAGCTCTACTAATGTCTACGTGTACTAAGATAAAATTGGGTGAGCCATATGTATAACTGAACTAATGGGAAGGTTTACTCCACAGCTCCCCACCATCCTGCTCCTCCCTCAGCTGAATTTGGAGCCTGGCCAGTGACTCTCGTCTGGAGTGAAAGCCTCAACTTCCTCCCTACAGGGAGTGTAGGGCTTCAGTAGGAAACAATATGCTTCCCATCCTCCTACTGGCATGAAAACATGAATGAAGCACTCACTAGATACTAGTCTTGTTTTCAGGAACCACAGTTTCTGATGCAGTCTCATGAAATGTGTGTGTCATAAGGACTCTGAAAACTGTGCTTTAATAATGCTTGTATACATTAATCAATTTCATGGATGCAGTTCTATCAATTGCTCCACTGTGATATCCACTGATTGCTCCTAAACACCCATATCTCCCATTCACTTATATTTTAAGAAAGATTGCCCTGGATTGTTATTTATCATTAAATCTTGAGAAAAAATATCTCTGAAATCTTTGCTCTTCCATTTGCATCTCTTCCGCACTTCCTTCAGAGATGGATTTCCCTCTTCTCCTTGGGGAAATCCCTGAAGTACATCTCTCTCCATTCATGCACTGTACAAGTGTAACAGTATGCCTAAAATTTTGCAGGTTTCTGAGTAAAAAAAATTCCACAATGAAATTTGATATATGCATATTTGCAGAAGTAAATTAACCATTTATTCCTTTTAATAGATACCTGAGTTGATGAGTCTTCTGATGTTCACTAAATTAATACAGTGCTCAGCAAAGCATGGGCAATCAATACTCACAATATCCCATGTGTGTTGTAAATCTGATTATTTATTTCTACTTGTGTCTGTTGACTCTTACTCCATCACTGTGCATGTCCAGCTTTGCTCCATCTTCTCTTCAACCACCTTTCAAATAATTGTAGACATCAGTTGTACTTCAGAACCCTTTGTTAGGCTGAGAAAATGCATCTCCTTCAGCCTCTCTTTGTGCATTAAGTGGTCCAGGCCACTGACCAGTTTGGTGAACCTATGCTGGACTCTCCACCATGCTCATGTCTTGTACTGTGGAGACCAAAACTAGACTCTGCACTCCAGATGTAGTCACACAAGTGCCATGGAGAAGCAAATAATCACTTCTCTTAACTTGCTGCTCTGACCTTAAACAGCTACTAAAAACCAGATTCTGCTGATCCCTCACCCTTTCTTTTTACATGACCTCTTCCTGTGCTGATGTTAGTATGTGAACCAGGTCACACCCTATACACCTTAGTTTGTTTTCTGTACACATCATTAATAGATATCAAGTGGTTTTCACCCCTATAAATGCTGACTTGTACCCCTTTCTTCAGGGTATCAGCTTGTCTGAAAAACACAGTATGAAGTGTGTAACATGAGTACATGTGTAACACAGTGATCAATGAAGAAACAAAGTGAGAAGTATCAACATTTATTCCTAGTAGATTAATTCTCTTTTATAAAGGTATCACTGTTTTGGGAACATTTAGGTGCAAAGAGGACTAGGGGCTGGTCCAGACTTCTCACCTCAGAAAAAAAGGAGAATTTTGTCTCCGACTTCAGCGGTAGTAAATCCACAGATCCTTTGCCAAACCATACAGTGAATAGGGAGTAAAATGTGTCACAGCCACTGCTGTGTAATGCACAGCTGCCATTAACACCCCTTAGTGTAATGGACCATCCTCTGCAGGGATTAAAAAGTCCTTTTGCAACTTCAAGACATAAAAGGGAAAAAATACTATATACTCTGCTTGTCCTAGGGATCAAAGTGAATATTGGTAGGAAATAAGGTAGGCTTTAAACCCCAGAAACCTACCAGTTTTTTGGAACAACCCAAGAGTTTCAGCTGCTCTCCAAACTCTGGAATCTGTCTTGGAGAAAGGAATTTGCAGAGCCTGAAAGAAGAGGCAATGCCACATTGCCTGCCACTAGCAAGGAGTGCTGGAGGGGCTCCACAAAATAACTTTTATGTCAGGGAATAATTATTTTGTACTGAGACAGAAACTGTCTCATTTAAATAACATTTTTCTTACATTACTTTCTCAAGGCCTAAGGGCTGCTCTTCCAAAAAATGAGATTTTTGGCAGCTCCAGAGCTTTTCTCGTATTTCTGTCTGTCCTACTCATACTATAAACAGCATTCTTACAAAATAATTTCTAGACTGCAGTTTTTTCATCATTCCACTGGAGAAGAAAGGAAAAAAAATCTATGTTTTATGTAACTTAGCAGCTGCAGACAGTTACTCGGTTGTGCTGTACAAGTCTACCTTTTGCTAGTCAAATAATTCAATTCTATGGGATGGGATTATACAGATGTCAGACGAGATGTTCAAACTGCCACTTTTGGCAATAAAAGCTAGAAAAACAGCTATTATTTCAATATCATAAACAATGCTATTAAATACAAGTTCAAAGTGTCTATATGCACCCTCTAAAATTTTTGTACTGTATTGGTGTCACTCCTCATACTGAATACACTTTACAGTTTGGGGACAAATTCAGGCTTCCTAGAGGCTGGAAGAGCTTGTGGATGATGATCAACATATTAATAAGAATCCATAAGATACAAAGCTAGATTTGATGGAACTGTGGGGAAAAAAATCTTTGCAATTCTGCATTCAACTTTAAAAGCAAATACTGGTTTTCTTTCACTACTATATTCAATTTGCATCTCACAGACAAAAAAGATATTGGTTAGATGAACAATATTCCCTTTACTTTTATACCTGCACACTTTTGAGTAGCTGAAATACAATCCTTGATCTACCTGAACTAACAGGGATTTTACTCGTATATGTGAGGGGGTTTGGCAGCAGTGATTTTATTAATTCATTTAAAACATGGGAATATTTTTGTCCTGCACAGATTTCCAGAGATATAGTGGATAGGTACCGAATGTAGGGAATGTAAATTGCCCCTCCTTCTGGCCAGGGATGGTGACTGTCGCTTTAGCAGTCCTGTGATGCTCTGAAATATCTCGAGGAGCAGTAACCCTCCAGGAGACTTCAAAACAGAATGCAGTCATTCCACCTCCTGTCTTGAGCCACAGCTCCAGGAGAACCACGAATCAGACACCCAATGCCCTAAGCATCATAGCACCTCCTCAGTCGTTTCTTATTAAAATAAAATAGAAGGAGGTCTGCCAAGGTACTTTGAACTTTCTGGGGAGAAAGAAAAGTGGTCATTCAAGCTGAAGCAATTAGAGGAGCTGTGAATGGCTCCACCAAACAGATGGCTAAGGGAACAGAGTCTGCCCCCATAGGTATTATAAATAATATTTTCATATCTTATATGTTCTATAAACAATTTCAAATGCAGTAGAGTTAGTGGGGATGAAGGGAAATATAAGAAGTGAGCAGGGTGGGAGAGCAGGGTGAGGGAGGATATGAAAGACGAGCCGTCTGAAATATGAAGATCATAAGTACTGGCGTGTCTGGTTATTTGAGTGTCCCTAGCAGTCAAATAATGAGCCTTCTTCATGTTTTGCCTTTCTGGACTTGGCTTGCTTAGACAAATTTGTAGGCATTAGGGTCTGTCTGGAGTTAGTTCCAAGATCTCTTTTTTTTCCCTTAACATTTTGCAGCTGAGGCAGTCTTGTGAAAAAGACACTTTGAAAAGAAACATTACCAAATATGTCTTTTCTCCTGCCCATATCTTCTGTTTCCACAGGAAAAGGACGCAGGCACAGGCAGCCCAATGGAAACACAGGAACATCCACCGTCACTGGGGGAGGAAGGCCAGTCCTGCCTGCAGCCCTGCTCAGAGAGGAAGCAGCTGAAAGTAAACGTCTTAAACACCACTAAAGGGGACGCTGACAACTTGACTTTTCTGCCAGGTCTGTAAAGGCTTTACTCAGCGCTTCCAGCACCTCCAGCCGCCCTTGGCCACTCCTGGCTGACCACCTTAGACGATTGTTTTGCTTTCCTCAGCTGCTCTTTGTAAAGTGCAGACAGCAGGGTCTGTCTATTTTTGTCAGGGACACCACTCACACAGGCGGGATAACTGAACCCTGTGCTGTGAAATGCTTCCTGCCAGAACTTCAGCTGCAAAAGCAGCTACATAGCCTGCTCACTTCTCTGTGTTTCCAAAGATTTTAGGTAATCACAGAATGAGAGAGGAAGAAGAGAGCTGCTTGTTCCTTTCTACTGCTACTTATTTTCTGATAGAAAATGTTAATAGCAGCTGCATGTAAAAACCCTAAGGAGGCTGGCCACTGTGCTAGGATTGCATAAACCAAAACCAGTTCTCACCCCAGATGTTTTGCTGTCCTGTTCATTGATGTCTCTCCTACTATTATCTCAATATTTTTTCCCCAAAAGGTCCTACTCTCTAAAGTCACAGTTACTCAAAATTCCTGATTTACATGTCCTGAAACTCCTCTCCCTTTTCCCTAAAATGTTACTGTGAGCCTTAACACAAGCAAAATCAAACTACTTATGTAATCATTGTTATCCCTCCACCATCCTTCTCTGCTGCTCTCCCATCATTTTTTTCTGTAACCTCTGATAGTCATACCAGACTTCAGACCACACAGACGGCCGTTCATCTAGACACGCATAAAGCATGGTTTCTTGTCTGGTCCCTTTTCTGAGTGAACAGGTAACTGCTGCCAGGCAAAATCTCCTAAGGCTTATCTCTGCCTCCTTCTCCTTCTGGAAGGAGCTCATTCTGCTTCTTTGCTTCTAACCAGCTTTCACAGAATTTAAATATTTAAATTTTGTGGCAAGTCAGGTGGAAATTACTGAGTGCATTCAAAACGTGCCAGACTTGGTCAAATAGATAGGCCATGTCCAAATTATGATATGCTATTTTCTTTAGGAAAACAAACAAAAAATATTTCTAGACCATTCTTGCAGATAGGGAGAAACTATTTAAGCTCTGGCTACTCCATTTCAGACTAGGAACAAACACAAATTATTATGGTAGCAAGGTTTTCCTAAGCATTCCTACTTCAAATTCCATTTTGAATAGAAATTTTAGTTCAGCTTTGTGCACTGCCTTCTTGTGCAATTGTATCGAAATATAATTCAAATCAAGTGATGCTTGTGAAATCTTGTTCTCCACAAAAATCTGGAGTGACATTACACTTTGACAAGCCAAAAAGTTGAGTCAAGACAGAGTATGGAATCAGCAGATGGCAAATTTATTTTGTAGTTAACAGATGAAGCTGCACATAGCATTGGGACCAATAAAGAGCAAAGAATTCAGAATATAATTATGTCTAACAATAGCCTTGCCCTGGGTTTTGAAGGCACTAGGCAGTCTCTGTGTAAATTTTCTGGCAGTAGCAGTATGTGGCTAAGGTTTATGATGTGTCTCATTTGGTGGTGGCATACTAGCAGAGATAAACCACAGGTGACCTACTGGTAAGCCATTAGGTCTTAGGTTATGACTTGTATGAAACCTAAGATTAGATGTGAGGTAGTTTTTAAATTGTAGGGAGTTATCACATGATAGTTTTGGTTTGTTTTCGAAAATGCCTGCTGTCTATGACTATCTTAGGTTAGGTGGGAACTACAAGGAAGCAGAGCTGAGAGTCACTTTAAAGCTAGTGAAGTAGCTGGGCTAGATCCTAAACCATGCCAGACTGGGTTCACGATTTTGGCTACTAGATTGCTTTGGGATGGGACAGAGGATGAATCCAATGCACAGTGTACAGTCCAGGTTTGGTAAATGAAGGAGGTCTGTGTTACAGTTGTCCTTGAGTCAAATCAGTGCTCTGGGTGGAACAGGGAAGCAATCCCTCTGGCACAAGAGGAGAGGCCATTAGGAACTCTTGCACTAATAAGAAGGCTGGACATGACAGGCACTTTGCACAAAGTATAAGTGGAGTGGAAGGCCACAGCAAATAATATGAGGATCAGGCCCAGGGGGTGGTTTTCTTTCAACTATGGACAGTGTGTAGATTACAAATATATTGGCATGTGGGTTTTTTTCCTAAAATAGTGCTAGAGGCAATAGGTGTCTGTGAGCAAGGGATACATGAGGAATCAGTCAGTGTCTCAGTGATAGTGCTCAGGCAGTGCTCAGGCAGTGCTAGGCTTAAGACTAAATCCAGTAAATCAGTCTGTGAACTGCAGCTTCAAAATATTCACTATTATCTTTTATGTTGTTGTTTACTGATTCTCAATGCAAACTCAAACCACATTTATAGCAATACCTTAAACTATTTATCTTCCTGAACTCCAACTCATTCAAATTTGTTCAGAGGAAATAATCAGAATTTTATTCAGTGTTGTCTTTTGGCTTCAATCCTAATCCATTTCACAGGTGTCTGCCTATATCAAGAGCCCTGAAAAGCTACTGTCCACTGTGCTTCAGTACTAGTTGCCATCTGAAGCTAAGTCTGAAGCAATACGTTGTTAAGGTCTTCATGCCAAACAGTGCCATGGCTAAGTTTTGTGCCAGACAGCCTGCCCAATATCATTAAAACAAAGACAGAAGTTATATTTCTCCACTGAACACCTGCAATTACTCTATTAAATTCCTGCAGCTGCACATTATCCTTCAGCATAGCAGAGAAAAGCACACAGACTCGGTTGCACAAGCCCATATGAGGTGCAACCAGAGGTGCCTCACAGAGACTCTCAGGGACTGTCCTGAGGAGAGAGATCATGTCTGCACCTCAGGAAATGCTGAGGTTGTTGCATGGCTTCTCCTGAGCAACACCTCATGAAATGCCACAAGCTTCTGCATATACATCTGTGATGCTTTCATTAGCAGTAATAAATAAAACCACTAAAACAGCAGAAAATAAAATTGGTAATGGAAAGAGATATCCTTTTTCAACAACCACAAAATGAAACCCCATAGGGGTAAAAAGAGGAGAGACACATTTGGATTTTCAGGTTTAATATTCCTTCTGACCTTTCAGCTGAAACATACAGGAGAAATGACTTCTTGGTTTTATGCTCACATTAATCATCAAATAACTCTTCATAATGTCTAACCAATATTCTTTCCCTTTGGAGTAACAATCAAATAATGCATGATACTCCCTGTTTACTTCCTGAGGAGACAAATAACAGCTCCTCCTGTCATGGCTACATACAGATCCAACCCCTCCTGCAAGTCCCCTGTGTCAGTCACCCCCCTCTTCCCACAAAGCCCTTGTGCCTACAGGGGTAATTACAACCATTCGGAATTTTTGATCTCCCGGCTTTTTTTGGTTTTGGTTTTTTTTTTCCGTCTTTCCTGCTCCCATTCCTCTCCCCAGTCTTGTAATTCTCTGCAGACTCTGAACAATGGATTAGCTGTTCCCTCCAGTAAAGTTTTCCAGAAATAGTTTTTAGAGTTTTGCCATATGTTTATCTTTCTTAATACCCTAGTGAGTAGCCCCCTCATGACTCACGGGCAAACAAAGGTCTTGAATGGTTTGTTTATTCTTCTCAGCTAGATGGCATTGCCTGGGGCAAGCCATGAGGGCAGCAGAGGAGATCTGAGGAGGTGCATACTGTTGCACATATTTCATTACAAGCAACTTCATATTTGTCCTGGCCCAGGCTGCTATGAACCAGAATGAAGGCTGGAAAATCTAGCAGTCCTCAGGTAGTCCCACTCTGATATTGTCTCATGTGCTGGTGTGCTTCCATATGTACTCCCATTCCTATGTGGACACACTGGTGTGAGAAACAGAGGAGGAATGGAGAGGAAGTCACCCGAAATAACCCAGATTCTGACTTTTTCCCACTAGGCTGTCTCCCATTTCTGACACAATCACTGAATAACCCTTGCCCGTCAGTGGTAAGGTGTATTTTGGCTCACAAAGAACTAAGTCAAGAACAGTGTTGGAGACCAAGAATTCAGTATTAGATAAATAAACAAGTTTACCACTCCTGACAAAGACAAAAACATAACAGCCAGTCACAGAGTTAAATGCCCAGCAAAAACAAATGTGCCCAGAAGACCTGAGCTGTGGAGCTAAGCAATATTCTTCAGAGTGCTGAATATAAGACTAGGTCTCATGGCCAGAGCTGGGTGTGTAAAGCCATGCAAAACATTAAGATATAAAACCTTAAATCACTTCAGAGGCTGAAGAAGAATTGATGAGGTTACTCAGCTGCCTGTCCCCTCAAGGGAAAGGATCAAGGTCAAAGAAGCTAAATGTTGTCCAAGTAGGTACCTAAGAAACTTTCTTTCTTGCCCTTTTAAACATTCTGTGGTCTCTCAGGGGACTGTGCTAGTCTGGCAGCTCTGATTAGGAAATCTGCAAGCTCTTGCTTTTACAGAGAAGGTATTGGAGTTTGGGCACAGGATGTTACTTAGAGGTCTTCTTTTAGGGCTCAAAATCTTGAGACCTGTCCATTCAGTAACCCATACATCTAGTTGGGGCACACCAAGGCATGGATAGGGTCCTCGGTTAAGATGGAAAAGTTACAAGCATTGTGTGATATTTTGACAATCTCTTCATGAGTAGATCTGGGAAGCTATGCTGGGTGAGATATATGAGGCTGCTGGGATGCAGCTATTTCTTTACACCCAAAGATGTAAAATAAAAATGTTAGGGGAAAATATCTGAAGTCTAGACCTAAATAGCAGAGGTCCCAAAGTGTCTATGGTTCTCATTTAGAGAGAGCTGAACAGCAAAACTTGGAACTAAACACAAGGGTGACCAAGTGGCATGAGATCTCAGAAGCACATTGCAGAGGTAAAAAAATTATCAGATCACCAAAGGAAGAAGATTCATCAAAACTACTACATTCTGAAAAGGAAAATTCTCAGTGACTGAGTGGAACCTCAATGTCTAAAATGCAGGTTGGTACCAAGATCACCTGGTATCCACCTCTTGTCTCAGAATAACATTGGCCTGCTAAAAAGATGAGCTGTGACAGGTATCTGGTACCACAGAGCACTTAAAATGTCACAGGTGACCTGAGCAGGAACTTGAGTGGGTCTCAAACTGCCTGTCACCCATGTGAACACTTAAAAGTCAGACTTGGTAAACAAGGATGTCTGACCTTTCTGGAACACAGTGAAATGATGGAAGTTCAGTCCCTAAGGACTTACTACATTTCTGTATTTTAGAAGGTCACAAACTGTCTCCAAATGCTTACTCACCATGGTGGGCTACCCCTGGAAGATGAGCAGATTAAAGGTTTGGGGACCCAGGAAATCAGTGAACTCCAGCAGGCTGCTGTAGTCAGCCCCACTCCCTTACAGACAGGGACCTTCTGTTTGAAAGGCTCTGCTGATGGCAGCTGTGCAAACAGCAGGAGAAGGAAAGCCTCTTCGGAAGGGAGGATTTACATCTTTCATAGGTCAAGCTTCATCAGAAATCGAGAGGAAGACCAGGACAGGTAGTGAAGCATGAATATAACACATACACTTCAAGGTAATATTTAGTGCATGAGATCTTTTCTCAAGATTAAAAAGGGATTGGTAGTATCTTGAGTTTTCAGCATACCTTGGAAATATCACCAGATTTTCAAGTTTTCAACATCAACAGTAAATGAAAGGTGAACTCTTTTCCTTAAAGGGTAGAAATGTGAGGTGAAGGAAGAAAGATATAATGTTGGCAAGTATTTTGTTGCTTTCTCTGAGCAACCCTAATCGTCACAAGTCAAAATATTTTGCAACAGGAAGGAAAGGATAACTTGTACACTGAGGTCTTTTATAAGAAAGGAAGTTCAGTCAGAGTGTGTATTTCCTAAGCATCAGAGAAACAAATATGTTCAGCACCAAAAAATGGAAAAACAGAACAAGTTTTCCAGGCACAGCTCACCTCTTCTCACAAGGCAGGTAAAAGTCTGACAGGAAGAGGATGAGACACAATTTCAGATGCTGGAGACCTAACACAGTATCCTGTTGTACAGAGTTATGTTAAATTCCATCAGTAGTCTGAAAAGAAGGCACAAGGTCTGAGTCTTTCTGTTGACAAGCTTTTGAGCATGTATTTCTATATTTTTATTTATATATTCATCTTCTACAACATACTACCATCATGCACTGCCTTGTTTCATCTTGTATGAATGGGCATGGGCTGTATTACCTTGGGAGCATCCTAACTGGTGCACTAAAAAGGAAACAGGTCCTTGATTTGTATTTGGAGGCTGAGTTTTACTTCTGGAGCAATGGGTTTGCCAAAAACAAGAAGCATAATTTTTTACCTGTTTTGGACATATACAGATATATATATTTTTAATTTAAATATGTGACAAGATTTTAAGGTTACAAAATCTCAAAGTGCTCTCTCTGAATCTTCTATAATAGGTATAATATTATACACTGTAATTTAGAGACAAAGAATCTACTGTAGTGCGATTCCTCTGGCCCTTTTTTCAGCAGTGTTACATAAAAGGGAGTAAAAAAAAAATTTTATAAAGTATCACTCTTTATCAATATCCATATCACTGCAAATCATGATGGTGATTGCATGAGGGTGCATGAGATGTGTTTTGCTTCATAGGTTTGGG
This sequence comes from Cisticola juncidis, assembly GCA_013400215.1. NCBI lineage: Eukaryota > Metazoa > Chordata > Aves > Passeriformes > Cisticolidae > Cisticola > Cisticola juncidis. Next base: position 673,150 of record VXBR01009219.1, on the reverse strand, counting down.
GCTATTTGTGGGAGTCATGAGAATCAGAGAGGATTCTGTTTTGTGTTTAGTCAATACAGCAATCTACTGTTTTGTGGAAGTATTTACCATTTCCGCTGAGTTTTTGCCCAGGCCTGGTTTTTGTACATCTCACCACTGCATGTGACATTTTAAGTACACATCACAAGAGTTGATGGCTTCAGTTACGTAGCTAGAAGCATTGAATAATTCATGCCTACATTCATATATTTCCTGGACTTTTCAGGCAGGATGGTTCAATAGAAAAAAAATTTTAAATCCACATAGGTATTGTGTCTACCCACCAATGGAATCAATCATAATAATTCATTTGCTTCTTATTTTATCGCCACCAATAACCTTTGCCTTGACATCATACAAGTAGAAAGGAAGGCTTTGTGAAGGTAATGTTGACGCTTTGAGAAGCTACCTAGAACAGAGATTAGGTAGAGTTAAAAGAATAAAGTAGGTATTTATTAAAAAGGCCTTCAAAGGATTGTACTGTTGGCAGTACAAGAGCCTGGCCAAGGCTACACCCAAGATGGACAACAGATCACACCTTTTCACAGTTTCATAAGTTTTGGTCCATTTGCGTATTGGGGTTATTTGTCCAATTACAGCTTCAGGTTATGAAGTCCCATGCTCCCAGATTTCTCTCCTCAGTTCGCCCTTGTTTGTACTTTTTGGGCCTGAAGCTGCAATTGTGTCCTTGGTTCTCAGGCTAGAAAAGGATTGTTTTGTCTAACTAAACTGTAAAGAGAATTTGCTAACCCTTTATATGAAGTTCAGAGTTATATACGAATGCAGTACAGAATCTGGAAAATATGAGAGATAAAACTTAAGGCATCAATGTGGAGATTTGTCTGTGCTGATTTTCTGGTCATTCCCTCACCAGCTGCTTAATCCTCACACTCCTTAACCATCTAGAAACTTCACTGAGTTTTGTTGATGCAAGTGCTTTAACTTCAGAAATAAATTGCTTGCAACCTGCACATGATTCATTATTCTTACAGTGCCTGGTTCTGTTTCTGTTGAAGCAGGTATAACTCTGACCATCAGTTCTTATCAGTTCCTTTATCTTCTGTGTAAATCAGCTTACTTTTCTTTATGAGACAAACTGATAACCATAGGACTAATAAATCATCATCATGGTTCTCTGTCATGTGCATCAGAAATACTGAGAAGCACTGCATGGGATAAGTGTAATTTTAGCTCTTCACACAGGCTACTCTTGTCATTTGCTGAATGCCAGTTTTGACTTGCAATCTTCCTCTCATACCTGGATGTGTAGGCACCTTGACTAGTTTGGGAGGATGAGCCTGCACAGCTGTCAGTCACTTATTACATTTAGAAATTGCTTCTTGAATTGTAGCTTACATCTGTCATGATGTTGAAACAGCATCAGAATCACCTGAATTAACATCCTAGCATCAGATTATAAAGTGTCACACAGAGATTTCTCCGTCAGAAAGAAAGGCTGAGATTGTCCAAAACAGCTTTTCATAAAAGGGATCTTCCCTTACTCAAAGTCTGCTGTACTGCTCAGTACCAGATCATATATATATATATGATGTATATTAACCCTACTATATTCTTATTGTGCTGTACAACAACAATCTAAAGTATTGTATAATATGCTATCCATGAAGCATTATGTATATATTGCATATTATTAATTATATACAATATATTAATATCCAAACACTCCTCTTTTAATGTGATTATTGCTGTATTAATTACATGCATTGGTATATTATAATAGAGACTATATATGAATTTATATATACACATATTATTGTGTGGATACATGTGTCTATAGCTATACATGCACCTGTGTACACATACATTCACACAAATACCCAGGCTATAGAAACATTTACAGTGTTTACAGCAGTGGATGGAATGGCAGTATAAAATAACAACCTAGACATGTCCACATGGCTCCAGGCTCCTCCCCCTCTGCTGCCACGAAATTAACTCTGTGCTGGCTGAAAACCAGGACACAAGTGATAGTCTATTACTGTTTTGGACTATTACTCATGGCACCAGGCCAAGGTGTGACATATTTTAGAGTCTGCCCAACCTTAAATCTCACTGTAGCAGTGAGAGGTTAACCACCAGTTAACTCCTGGTTTGCCAGTGAATGCCAAGGGCCACAAGCAGTCCTGGAGGGTGGTGAAAGATGTGCAGTGGTGATGCAGAAGATGGAAGGAAGCTGGTGAGCATGCTGGCACCTTCCCCTCATGTTACAATGAAGACTGTCAGTGCCAGGGGCTGGGATTCTGCACTCCAGCCCTGGTATTTTGAGGGACAGGTTGCTCACCCAGCTCAGAGCCCTGGGGATCAGTGCATCACCTTCCCGTCCCTCTGGGTCCTCTCCTTTGCAGAAGCTTCCTGTAAGGCCATGTAATTCCCCTGCTTTCCTGGGACTTTGGTCTCACTCAGGGCCTCATGCAGTCTTATTTTTTTCTACATATTTTTATCACCAAATGAGATGTGACGTTTTCAGTCAGCAAAAGGTTACGCCCATGTTATGATGGCAGCAGAGGCAATTCCTTCCTGGCTTTTGGCCTGATATACCAGCTAAGGAATAAGTGTCTTCTGCTTGGTGTCTTTCAAGCTGCCTCCTGAAGGCAAGTGGCTGATTAGCATCTGAGCTCAAATAATGAGTCTTTTTCCCTGTCACCAAAGGAACTGTGCCTCCCTTTCCTAGTCTTATATCTTATAAGGAAATAAATTTTAGATTGTCCCTTCCTTTAAATTTTCATCTGACAAATACCAGAGAGATATTTTCCTGCAGTGTGAACAGAATATTTTCTAAAAATCAGGTTTACTTCCTCAGTCAGTGCAGACTTATATAGTGTGGAAAACCCCATCATCTCTTACTTTCCTTCCAAAAGTCTCCTTTACACAAACTGTGAGGGAAAGGGATATCTAGGAAAGGGGAGGTCATCGCTATTTTCTGAGAGAAAAAAAAAAAACCTCTCTAAGTATTTTTCAGCATGTTTCCTAATAAGTGTATATTATGCAATGAATTAGCCTCCAGTAACATTTTTTAAGGCAGCTGTAAGGCTTCACAGAATCATAAAAGTCATGGACAGATTAAATGATCTAAGACAATGCACTCATTTTTCCATTCCTCTCCTGGTAAACGATTGTTCTCTGAGCAATGTTTTTCCAGTGCTCTTTCACAGTTTTGTTTAAAGGAATTAGACAATAGGGGACTCTCATTGTTTTCTCAGTAGGTTATTTCCAGAGCCAGAAAATTCTCCATAGATATAATCAGCAAATGTTTTGTGCTATTATTGTGTTTTCTTGTAGCTTGTGTTGTTAATTTTACTCATGCTCAAATCATATCTTTGTGCTGCTTACACTGTCAAAAGCCTGGCAGGTTGTTTCTGTCCTGTATAAGCTGTATATATTTCTCCCAGTTATATATTGGTCTTAAATGACATCTACATCCTTTGCTTTCCTAGCATTACCTTGGATTTAATAAATTGGTTCCAAAATAGTGATGTACAAATTCAAATCCCTCAAAATAAAATTTTCCTTGCTTTTATTTTTTTTTCTACTGCTCTCCTTTTAATTCCTTCCAAATTTCTGTTTATTCCCTGCATTTTCCATAAATGGCATGTGATACTACATGTCTAATATATGTATATTTTTGTTTGTGAATAGATGTTAATGTACCAGCTCCTCCCACTGAAGTGGATGTTTTCAGGTACTTTGAGCTAAGAATACACAGAATGAACCTTCCTTATCTCAGAGATAAGCACCATATTTTTAAAGGGCTCCAGCACATGGTCTGTAACATTTATAACTTGTAAAAGTCACAGGCAAAATATAGAACACGTGTTTATATTCATGCCAAAACTTAGACAACTTCTGCCTCTTGTCAACAGGTGTGGTGTTTAGTATGACCCACAAGCCACGAAAGCCTTGCAGATGATATGGCTTGGTTTGCAACACAAAACAAATGCCTTTCTATTTACTTAATTTGACTGTGAGAAAACAAACCTGTGGAAAACACATTCTTACAGAGGTAAAATGTGGCTATTAAAAGTATTCCTCTAGTCTTCAATCTAAGTTAGTGACTCAGTAGTCTTCCATTCCCATGTTAATGTGGTGAACGTGTAAAAAAACCCAAGTTAATTACTGCTAAAACTTCACTGATTCAGAATGCACTGCAGATTTTTTTCTGAGTACTGTGTAGAAGTGTTGTCTGACTGCAGCACTCAGAAGTGCTGGATGTTACAAGTACCTAATGAGTACGGTATGCTAAAAGTACCTCAGTTCCATTACACTTGAGATAGTACTTGAAGTAATTTCCATTTGGCTGGCTCTCAAGCATTTGCTGTCATCCCTTTCTGAACTACAGATAAACAAAAAGGTAAGAAAGGCCCTTTTCACCATTGCATTCCACATTTCTCAGCTCAGATTTTCTCTTTCAAGATCCATATATTCAATAGATTGTAATGGTAAAATGAAAGGAAAAAAACCTACTTTTCAAGATGATGTAGCCTGCGTTGCAGAGTAGGTCAGGATAGTAGTCACAGCCAGAGTAGAAAGGAAATTGTGTGACTCTCTTGTGCAAAGGCAGGGAGGAAGAAGTGAGGTACCTTTACAGCATAGATATCTCAGCATTGGCACTACATATGGCCATCAAGTCATAAAACCACTGGTACAACACATTAACCCCTCTGTACAAGTGCAGAGAAGAACCTATAGACAAAAAAGACACAACCACAGGAAAGCTAGAGTTGCATAAGTCCAGCTTTGTGGCACATCATGCCTTCTAATGCTGGTTTTGGCTGGGTAGAGCCCATTTTCTTCATAGTAGGTCATATGGGGCTGTATTTTGTTTTTCTGCCAAAAATGGTGTTGATAGTATAGAAAGTTTTTGTTATTGCCAAGAAGCACTTGCACAGCTTCATGGCCTTTTCTATTTCTTATACTACACCAGCAAGGAGTTTGGGGATGCACAAGAAGCTGAAAGGGAACAGAGCTGGGACAGCTGACCCAGAGTGACCAGAGGGATATTCCAGACCATATGGCATCATGCTCAACATATAAACTGGGGAAAGAAGAATGAAGGGACGGAATGTTGACAGTCCCGAAGTTTGTCTTCCCAAGTCACTGTTCTGTGTGATGCTGCTCTCCTGGAGATGACTGAACACCTGCCTGCCCATGGGAAGTTGTGAATGAATGCCTTGTTTTGCTTTGCTTATGTGCACAGCTTTTGCTTTACCTGTTAAACTGTCTTCATCTCAATCCATGAGTTTTCTCACTTTTACAATTTTCTTCCTCATCCCACCAGGAGTAGGTTCCAGAAGGTAATTTCTACGATCCTCCCTACAGCCAGCTAATAGGACATGACTTAATCTTTGAAATTATTTATACCCTTCTTTTTGTGTGTATATGAGAAGGTATTTGCAGAGTCTTCCTGCATTTGTCAACAAGATTCTTAGACCAAAAAATACCTCACAGAGAAGGGGAGCTGTTACAGAAAATTAATGGGAGTAGGCACTGGACAGTCAGAACAGCCATGCACTCCTGTTCCTTTCCACACTGAAGAAGTGCAGCTTTAAATATAAATACAGAGATATAGATGAATTTAACAAGAGAAAGTTTACCATACTTATATGTTTTTTTGGCAAACCACTTGACTAAGTAATAGAGCTTATTACTATTTCTTAGAGAGATTACTGCTGTGTGAATCAAATCTTTTAAATGTTTCTAAAAGCCTGTTCAAAAGAATCTTGTGCCCTCAAGGGAAAGTATGACTATGACTTCAAGAGACAAGATTGCATGATCCACTTTGTCATGCAGAAGGAGAGGAGTTTCTGTTTGTTATTTTGAGGGGGAAGACACTCCTGCATGTTGCAAAAGGCCGGTACTTTGATTTGATATGTGCAAAAGGATGTCAGACGTATTGTGAATGGTGATTATATGAGTGCTACAAATTTATCAGGATTTTTTAAACTCTCTCATCTATCAGGCAGTTGTTAACATGCATAGGTGTAAATTTTAGTTACACCTACAGAGAAGTAAGAATTCTCCATTTGGCAGCAGGGTTTACTACAGTCTTACTGCTCAGGAATAAAGCATGCAGAGATGAAGTGTGTATCCCATGAGGCTTTCAGGAGACTTTCCTTCCTGTGAGTTCCTTGAGGAGAACCAGAAGATAAAACAGGAGGATTTGGTGCTAGACCCACCATCAATGTGCTCCCCCACACAGGGATGCAACACTAACCTGATTTGTCTGTGTTGGGCCAGATATCGTACCAGAAATTCATGATTTACAAACACTTAAATTTTCTCTCCACTAAGTCCATCTATTATAATAACATTAACAGTGAAAGGTATCTATGAGGTACACTGTCATAATGCCGTTTTCCACTTTTAGGAATTAGTTGTTTTCTACAAAGAACTGGGAAAGAGGAACAAATTCCCCCCGAACGCTCTAATCCAGTAAGCATGAAGTCAGTAATTATTTATGCTTAGATTAGATTCTAACATCCAAACTACAAGGCTACCAAAACCCCAGGGATCCTCATATGTCAGATGAATCATGCCTCCACTTATCATTCAGGAATGGAAAGAGCAAGTAATGACTTAATTCAAGCAGTAAATCCAAAACTAGTGCTCCAAGCCTTTGAACCCTGAGCAGCTCCAGCAAGGCCCAGACAGTAACTCTGGCCTTCAGAGTTTGGTCATGTGTGTATGTGTGTGAAGTCATCCTCTCCTATTTCATGTAGCAGGATTGTCTTGCATACAAATCCAGAGCCAGGTGACCCGAGGGGAACTGCAGACCAAGTTATTTACACAGTATTCATATTTTGCTTACTGAGCTGTAATGAATTTAAAACTCTCTAGTAAGGAGTACACTGTGTTCTCTGCTGTCTAAATGTGCTGGGAAACATACTGCATGTGTTGTCTTACCAGATTTTGGTGATGTGAGCTCCATGCCGTCCTTCTGCAGGTGAACAACATGTAAGGCTCTTTTAGAATGGTCCAGACATGAGGTGGTAATCCCAGACTTGAAATCCTAGGGCAGGCAGGGATGCAGAGTAGTCATTACTGGGAAGCTAAGAGGTAAATCTGGTGTAGTTTCATTACCTAAACAGATACTCAAAGATTTGCTCTGGAGATCTCACCTTATTCATTGATGCTGTACATGATTGGTAAGGGAAATGGTCATAAATGCTTTGACCTTACATGGAAAATGGTGTCATTCCACAGAGATGTAAGTTGTTTCTATCTCTAGATCTTTAAAGGATATACAAAAAGGGAAAATAAGAACAGAACCTAATTTGCTCTGGGATTCTCAAAAAAGAATAGGAATTTTACCATTACTGCAGTGAGGCAAAGCTATCTTTGAATATGAAATCTTTCTTTCCAGAGTAGGTTTTTTCTTTCTCACCTCTCTTACCAGTAAGTAAGCCTGTGACCAAAATACTATATGCTCTGTTACTGAACTTCAGTTGCAACTAACTACCTATTTTACTGTTTTAGAGGATTGGCAAAAGCTTTATTTTGAAGACTTCCTCTTTCATTATAATTGCATGTGAGACCTGGTCCAGGAGAGTTTACCCATATGGTTTTGAAAATGACCAAACTCACAAATAACCATCGTGGTATATGGAACTGCAGAACAATTGTCAAGAGTGGTCCTCTTTAATACACAAACCTCTTCATTGACTGTACATAGAGGCCTCCCAAATTCTTTAAAAAATTTCTTTGAAAGGTATTGTCTATGAAAACATCTGTGATCAGGAAGCTGAATGAGGTCAGAGGAAAAGCTGTGACGAAAGTAAGCTCAGTGGGCATATTATTATCCAGTGCAGACAACATGCTGGTGCTACAAAATAAATACCACCTTCAGGTAAGGAATCCTTCCCCAAATGTCTTTGGTCAACACCTGAACTCAATTCAAACTTTCCTGGAGGTCCAAGAGAAACATTACATTCTTCTTTGGTGTTTTCCTGTTTGTCTGCCTCTGTCCTCCTGAGGTGCAGCCTGAATTGAGTCACCCAGACTTAGAAGTTGGAGAGGAAATTGCAGAAAGTCAGAATGAAATCATCACTGTTTCGGGGTACTACCTAAATTTACAAACCTCAGAGGGTCCAACGGCAAATTTACATAGCCTGGTCCTTTAAACAGGGTCAGTATTGATCCTAGTGCACATGTTACCATGAAACCAAGCAAACTGGCATTAGCAGTGAAGCTAGGCAGAGATGAGAGGCTTTGAGCTGCTTCTAAGCTAAAGCAGAGGCTCCTTGCTGGCACTGAGGCTGCCTGCATCTGAAACTGATACTTGGAGGAGTTTGGACCAAGGGGAGAATAGCTGAAGTTGTAGGCTGGGAAAACAACACAAAAGAGGAAACCTGTGAACAAAGAGAATTTCAAAGTGCAACCAGCTTTAGAGCAATTTCAGACTGCAAAGGCTCTAGCTTGTCCTGAGTTTCAACCATGATTAAGGATTGAAGAGATTGAGCACTCGTTTCGTCTATAGAGGAGAGTCACAAGTGACTGAAATCCCTGACATTTGTGTCCACTGACATTTATGACTCTAAACATACGACCTGGAGCCAGGTATTTGAGATAATCCATCTCACCTGACCACTCAGGATGGCTTTTCTGTTGGGTTCTTCCTTCTGATAAGCCCTTGCCATGAAAATAGTCTGTGGTCAGACACCCACTCCACTGGCTTTACATAGGCAGGATCAGACCTATCCATCTCCCACCATCTGAGGTATGAAAGCTTAATTGTTCCAAAGTCTTGCCCTGGTACAATCTGGAAGTGACACACAACTCCAGTACAGTCACAGGGGGCCTTTCAAAGCCTCAGAAGCTGTTTGGACTGTGTAATTCATCTCCCACTGGGATTTCAGTGGCTCCTGGGTTTAGTCATCAACTTATTTGCTGTGGAAAGGCCTAAGGAAAATGGGATTCATAAGAAGCCCTCAGCACTCCCTTACAGCTATTCTATTCAAAGAAATGTCAGAAGCATTCAAAAAAGTACAGGGCATTTCCAAAGGTCCTTCTTCAATCCCACTTTGGTGACATTGGGATAAGGTATTTTTCTTTCTTGAACTTTATCTTTCCCACACTACTTTGTCAATGGTGAACAATATTAGGAGGGTTTCTTACCTCAGACTTTTAGGATATTTTTAACCTAGTTATCTAAAGGAAATTAGTTATATATGTTTTTTCTCTCTGAGAAAAAAGAGTACCTTAAAATTTGTACCTAATGATAACCTGAAAAACCTGCAAGGAATAAAAATGTGGTTTACAAGTAATTCTAAACAAGTGCCACTTCAATATATTTTTATTCCTTTAATGACCTCATTTTTCAGTGACTTTTCTTATCTGATATTCCTGAAGGGTCCTTGGCATTCCTTGCATTTTTTCCCTTTTGCTTTCAGCTGCTTCCTAGTGCCCTTTCTACTTCAATCTTTCATTGAGATGCTAAGTTGAGTGACATACTTTAATTAGGTGACATTTGTTGCTAAGGAGACATGCTTATTTAGACTAAATAAGAGGAGGTTACTTTAAAGTCCAAATGCACTATAAATGGTAGCTTTATGTGTGGAAGGGGACAACAGTTTTATAGGAGAGGTCATTAGCATATTTCTCTCTTTATTTTGGAAAGAAACTTACAACAACTTTTTTTTTTTTGCTGCTCAACATAACTCCAGTTGTGCCAGTCAGCCATGTTAATGAAATATTTTCCATAACTAAGCAGTGAAACCTGGCAATACCTGGCAAATGTTTTGATTTAAATCCTCTTGGAGTCAATGTTGCACTGGTATACAAAGACATCTGCTTCCAGCATGCTTATTTTGGCTTTTCATTAGTCCTAATTGTAGTAGTGATAATATCTAAAATAAGTAAATAGTACATTTTCAGAGTACCCAGGGTGGTAAGGTCTTGTCTAAATTCCCCCTCTGGTAAAAGGAATAACAATTGGAAGACATACAATATTAATTAGAGAACATGTGTATAGGAGTTAGTAGCTGGAGTAGGTTTCACATGTCAACATAAAGTCAACAGGGATACTCATCTGTAACTGGGCCATTAAAAGCCTCCTTGAATTAAAAAAAAAATTGTATAACATAGTCAAAATTAAGGGGCAAAGATTCATGTAACAGATATCATTACAAGTATATAAAATAATGTAGTCAATCAATATATAACTGCACAGTTACAGAAACCTCCTGGAGAGATTAATGGATTATATACCAAATTCCAGAGAGTTCTGAATCATTCCATAGCTATTCTTCCTGAAGTGGAACCTTATGCATTTTAGAATAGTGCCACTTATTAAATCTTGGTTCAATTTATGTATATGAAAGTCTTATAAATCCCTGAAGACCTTTCCAACCTCCAAGAAAAAGAAGGTTAAAACTTTGTTTTGAAAGAAGTTAAAATAAAATTAAATTTTCACTAAGATAAGAGAGAAAAATAACTTGCTATCTCACTTAAGCATTATCAGGACAGGAAATAAACTTTGTTGTTGTTGTAGTAATAGCAAAGATAAGAGATCATTACAGCCATCTTATGAGGCATGGTTTTGTCTTTGACTTTGCCTTTTTCCTGGATAGCATGCTTTGCCCAATCTGGACAAAATTTATTGCAAAAAAGCAGGAGGAAGAATGAAACTTTTCCAGTCTGAGTTACAAGTGCCTTAAGGAGCTGGTGGTGCCATTGAACTAATCCAGCCAAGCATTTTGGGTTAGATGCACACTTACGACAACAGGATCCATGCAACACATTTACAATTTTTTCCTTCCTACCTACATGTTTAACTATTTGTTAATTATTCCATGCAAAATATATAAAATCTCAGTCGAAAACCACCCTTGAGCATCTTGAAGGCAGTCAGAATATACTTAACAATAAAGATAATTTTTAAGTGCTTTGCTGATCTAGGTAAGAATATAGTCTCACTCATGTTTTTCCATCTGACACCAGTGTGAATAAACCCAATGACGAGGATTAGTTGTGAGCAGGGGTCTGAAGATCAGACATTTAACCTTTAAAATACATTTTCATGGAATCAGTCCTTATAGGATAAAGTGAGCTTAAAATAGCAATTATATTTTATAATCTTCTCAAGGCTGGTATTTGATGTTCTGGTTCTTTTTTCAAAATTATGCACGAGTAGACTTACACATTCCCCCTCAGTCAATCTGAGTCTTTAATTGTCTGCTTTGTGATCAGCCACAGACATGAGCTGGTGAACTCTGCAGGCTGTAGAAATGGGGTTGAGTATCTTATCCACTGAGATGATGCCTTCTAGCTGAAGACATTTCTTGGAGAATTTACAAAAAACAGATCTTTTCTGTACAAGTGGGCAGCCATGGAAGTCCATGGAGGTTTTGGTCTGAGTAAGCTAAAAATGTCAGCCAATGTAAAGCAAGGATGACAAACTTTTTATATTATTGATTGAACATGGTAGATCTATTTCTACCTGTCCAATTTGCAAAGCTTCTGGGTGGATGCCCAACTTCAGCAGCATGTGAATGAGGTGTGGGTGAGGGGGCAGCTGGAGCCCAGGGCTGGTAGCTGGGCCAACTCTGTCACCATTGGTGTCCATTACTGCATTATTTCAGCAAAACAGGATATTGTCCAAGAGCAAAATGGGGTGTCCCTTCCTTTAGCTAAGTTTCACAGCAGCTAGGATTATTAATCATGAAATCTCGGAAATGGGAGTGGAGATTTCTTCAAGAAGATGAAGGAAATTATTCTGGTTTCCCACATCCTGACAAACATTTCAGGGAACTGTTCACTCAGAAAAAGACAGGGTAAAGAGTGCATCTACTCTTAATGGAAAATTATAATAAATCTTTCATAGCAAATTTGAAATGTCATTGAACTCTTGGAGAATGAGCAAAAGGATTTTATCTTAATAAAGGATTAAGGCATCCAGATAAAACTGTCTTGAAGATTCCACTCATATATTTCAGTGTGTACCCTTTTGTTTGAAAAAGTTTCCAGAAACTGTTAAACTATTCATCAAACCCAGTACAAATGAAGTCAATTGGATAAGATAATAATAAAGAACAATATAGAACAATATAGAACTCAAAAAAAAAAGACATTATAAAACTAAGTTGATACGAAAAATAACTTGTGTGTGCACAGCACCAAAGAAAATTAACTCTGATTGATCCTGGGTGCTTCAAATACATCAATAAAGCATTTATGCACATTTTAATTCTCTCCTGAGAATATTTAATTCTCTCCTGAATATGAGCTCTGGTCCAGCAGGTCTTACTGCTGTTGCCTTCTCTATACTTTCTTAAGGTCTATTAGAGCAATATTAAGAGATGGGCAAAATGAAACTGCCACCACTCCTGTGCCTTCTCTCTCCTCTATTTCTCTTTTCCTAAAAAAGAGTTCAATCTATGTATCTCCATAGCTACCTTACTATTTCTCTTTATATAGACAATCATGTCTCAAAATTCAGTTTGATAACACCATTACATGCCTGTCCATGCCTTTAGTCTAATTTAATTTAAAACTACCATAGAAAATACTCAATTTTGAATAAAACTCAGGAAATCTGGCCCCACCCTTCTTCTGACATCCAAACCCGCCATCTCAGAGAGAGGTTAAAATAATAACATAACCTAATATGACTTTAAGTTCAACAGATTCAAGTTTCTCATAAGATCAAATACAAATCTTATCCTAAAAGACTCTGATTGAAACTGGGCTGTTTAAAATTCTGAGGTGTGCATTCAAATCCCTGAGCAGATTTTAGTGTTGTGGTTACAGGCAAACAGGGAGATTTCAGACAGGCAGCGCCGCTCTAGTTCTCTTAGTGGGAAACAAGAGTATGTTCAGAGTCCTCACCCCCACGTGTGTTGACTCGTTTGACTTCACTTAGACAATCCCTGGTCTACTCTGGCATTGTCAAGGTCAGTACTGAATTCAGGAATCTGCAGAAGCAGAAATTTGGTCACAGTCTTTTCCAGAACCACAGTAGAAGTGAGCATTTATTATACAGGTGTCTCTCAGCTAGGTATCTGTGCCTAGAGTGCACTATGCAAAACACTTATTGTAAGGCCTGAGTTTCCTCCTATCCCTCTCTATACTCAGAACTAGGTAAAGGCAATTCTACCAAATATGTGGGTGGAGAGTAATTTACACCTGCTTCTAATACTTCCCTGTGTTACTCACCCCTCTACCTTTAGCGTTGGTACAAGAAGATAGCTACAGTTCTGCTTATTCCTGTAGAGGCTTTTCTTTTTAATTTGCTTTTAACTGCTAGCCTGAGAAGCAAAAACTTTTAAAAGTCCAGCTGTGAGTGGAATTCAGGTGCTGAATCACTCAAACATATGTGAAGATGGGAATGAATATGGGTATGCCTAAAAATTTTACTTGGGTGTCAGAATGGGCAGCATCCCCTGAAGAGAGCAGATGAGGGTCTAGGACAGCTGGATTGCTTCCAGCCTGTTAGTGTGAGTGCCAATATCTCTCTGCTGAATGCAGTGCAGAAAAGCCACGTAAATACACAGCTCATCTTTCGGTTCTACTCTTCAACCAAGGCTGGAGGTTTATTTATCTGCAACGCTGATTCCCTTTTCTTTCTTATTCCTTTTTATTTCTTATTGCCACCCACTCTGAATCATAACCACAGTAACCTTGAAGTCGTGACACAGAAATGGACAGCGGGGCTTATTTTCCCATTGATAAAGAGAAGGATGTACTGTCAGGAAAAGACCTGTGACTGTGACAAGATTGGGTCAAAAGAGTGTCCACAGTTTGTCCTTACTTCCATTGAAAAATAGTCCTTGAACATTTTTTTTTTCTTGGCTGGAGAAACACATTAACTGCTGGTAATTGCCTGGTTCTGCTTGGCCACAGCTCTAGCAGAGGTCCCAAAGGCAGGTGGTTTAGTGTAAGTTGTGGTTCCTCACCCTTGTGAGCACATTTACAGTACATGGATCTCAATACCCCAGAGTTAAATGTCTTTTCTGGGAGTTGAAGTGAACACAAAGGATTTGGAACACATAGTTAGGATTGTTTGGGGGGTTATTTTGCTTGGATAGGATGAAAGCACAAGAAGAAAGCTTTCCAGGGATCATTGCCCTTTGCTCAGGTGGTATGTTTAGTTATGTGCTATCATGCATTTGCAAGTTGTCCTGGAAGAGTCTGGCCAGCTGCAGACCAATGATACTTTTGCAAGGTATTTTTTTGCATGTTGGTGTTCAGAATATGTGGGTACATTAGCATTTCTCCATAAAATTTTGATTAACTGATGTGTTATTTTAAACTAAGGGCCATGTCTTGTAATGATGGTACCTGTCAGATCAAAAACAGAGAATTTTAGAGGAATGTCACATATCAAAGCTGTAAATCCATTCCTCTCATTCTGTGCAAGTAGTCTGGTTTTGAAGGGTATTTTTAGGAAATTATTAACTTTCTTTGCTTAAGTCAGGCAAAATACTCCACAGATACAACTGTTCTTCTGAACTGCTCATTTTCTACCTGCTTTCTGTGCTTTCAGAGTTCTTCATGTCTGCTGTCTGAGTGAAACAACTGTCTTGCAGTGTTTTCCACAGCTTTGAAAGCCCATATAATCTTCTGACCTTACAAATCTTAAGCAAACAGATATTTTCAGCATTAAAATTAATAACTAAAGCTACAAATTAGACAACTTGCATCACAGAGCTTGTATCTTTGTGATCAGTCCTAGTTCCTACACTCTTGTGCCTGCAAGCATGAGGATAAGCAGCAAAATTCTCACTGATGGCTACCAGCTGGACCCATGGCTACACAAGAGTGCCTGACACACGTTTTAGTAGGAAAACATCCCAAACAAACATTTTTGTGGAAGTTTGATATAACATTTTACATGTGACAAGTTTGTCCATTCTGTAGTGTATTCAGCTCTTATTGCATGTCACCACCTTGACAGAATGAGAGAGAAAGACTACACTGAAGTTTCTGAAGATCAGAACCCAGTTTTGGGAGCTCCTGTATCCCAAGTCTAAGAAACCACCCTGGGAAAAAGTAAACTCCTATGGGGATTTTTAGTATCAAGATAATAGAAACATGGTCACAGAAATCTCATTTTAACTATCAACCAGCCCTAGCATAAACTAAATCCTATGTACATCTTTTCATAACATAAAAAATTCTAGTGTGTCTATATTTGTTTCCTCACATGCCAGAAATCCCTTCCAGCCTGAATTACCCTACATTCCCATGAACCTGATGCCTAACTCACGCATGGGTACATCAAGTATCCACAAAGCACCTCTCCTGTCCCTCTCCCTGAACAATGAGACATGCAAAAACCATACCTAATGCAGTGCTACATTGACAGAAGAAGCAGTGGAAATAAATATATTCGTTTGAAAATCTGCCCTAGCACTCAGCAGGTCCTTTCTGTGATGCTGGCAAAGGCACTCCCTGCGTGGGAGGGTGCTTGTCCTTGACCCTGGGTGACAGCTGCTATGTAATCCACAGGGAGCCTGGATGTTTAAAAGCAAGGTATTACAATACTCACTGCTGTAGTCTCCAAATAATTTTTTAATATATTTTTTCTTCAGTTTGTTTGCTTTAAGTGAAGGCTGAGATCCTGAAGATAAACTGTGGCCTCTTTTATGTCTTTCCAGAAGTGGGTCTCTTAGGTGCAGGAAAACACTGTCCTACTAAAGTGCAAGGGAAATTCTAAATGTTATTTCAAATTCTGGCCATTGGACCCCTAAAGAAAAGGATAAAATAGAGGAATGGCAGAGGTACAAATTCTGTAGTTAACTAGAGCTCTTCAAACCCTACAACCTTCTGGTTTCTTTCCCCTAATCTTGAATTTTAAAGATTAATAAACATTAGAAACATCCAGTAAAATAATCAAGCCATGGGATAGAAGCCTCACGGACAAAGGTAGCCAGATCTAGTTCCCACCCTTGTCAAAAACAATAGGAAATCCATTTCAGACGTGAAAATAAACCTCTGCAGAATAAGTCTGATTCAAGGCCAGAATGAAATATAGTCTCTTCAAAAAGTTTTGTGTTTGTCAAGTGCCTTTTCAAGCAAAGTCTTCTCAGCAGCTAAAAAAGGAACTAAAAGTGCTGAAATACAGAATAATCCATCTAGGGCAAGAAAATATTTTTCTCATCCTAATATCTGAAAGTGGAGTAGAGTTGTATTACCTTTGCTTGTTTGATGGCCACATTCTTTTTTTTAGCCTTGTGCCAAGCCAAAGTTCTAGTTTGACAATATGAGAGGTCTGTGACAAAGCTGACCTAGGGCATTGCCTTCCACGGAGTGACAACCATGTTTCAGAGGTTTCAATGCTTTCATAAACAAAGGAAATGTGAGGAAAGGAGGAGCTGCTCAAACCTTACACTTTTGTACTGCTCAGCATATCCTTAAAAGGCCTCTGGCATTTCTGCAGATCCTCTATTACACCTGTGTTTTGGCTTGCCAGGAAGTTGAAGGTAACTATTCTGCTGATCCTGGACACAAAAGGATAATTTGTCCATTTTCATCAGTAAAATACAGGTGGTAGTACAAAAGCCTGAGAAAAATAATCAGGATATCAAAGCTACGTCAATTCCTCAGTGAGACGTTGTCTCAAAATCAAACATGAAGTCACAGTCTAAACAGATATTTCTTACTTATTAGACCCATGTAGACTTCTTTGACCACCACATTACTTTACAATACTTTGATTAGCAATACTGTTTTCTCACACATGATTCCTGGCATTTTCCTTCATAATATTACAATGTCCTCTATAGACAAATGAGAAAGATGTTACCAGAGGGAAAGGGCAAATTTATTAAAAAAAAAAATCATTTTGGAAAAATTAATGTAATTTTTAACACCTACCAAAAAAAAAATCTCATTATGTTATATCATGCTGGAAAAATCATGGGTTCATCAGATTGTTAGAAAAAAGCACTGAAAGGCTGTCTATTTTGCTAGGCACGTCTAACAACTTTTTTATAAAATATGCCAAAATTAAGATCAAGAGTGATTCCCCAGAGATTTAATGCGATCTGGAAATGTATCCAAAACAGGGAGTGCTTTGTCTGCACCCTGCAGGTTAGTATAGATAATTACTTTCTGAAATCAGATTTCACTGTGCAGTGAAAGCACAGAGTTCCTTTGGAAACCCTGCAAACTGAATTACATGTCATGCATGACCAGTGTTAATTTTCTTACTCAGTGAAGCAAAATTCAATTTGTTTTATACCCAAAGACTATCATATTTCTGAGGCACACTTATCTTGTCATCAGTTCCTGTTCCATCAATACTGCTATGTGCTCTGGCTTCAGTAGTCCTTGAGGTGATAGACTATAAGGTGAACTAGTTATTAAAATATCTCTACATTAGAAATTTAGAGCATGACTCAATTTCACTAAATTACAGAAATCTAAGTACACCAGAAAGTGGTGTGGAGAAAGAACAGCAATTCTCTCCCACAGTGGACTTTGCCATTTCCATATCTGAGTACAATCTCGTTAGAAAGTCTTGTGAAACTGAATAATCAGCAGAAGAGGCACCAAAGCACAAGTGGCCAAGCAGGCAGGGGAGCAGGAAAGAGGTCTGAGGCAGCCTGGCCTGCTTGGCTTCAGCCAGAAGCTTTTCCAAACAGCTGACATTTTTTCCATTCTGCCTGGTCAACAGATATCAGAGGAGCTGATGTTGCAACTGAGTATTTCTCTGCCTAGCTCTAATCATGACAGAAATTATTCTTTCTGGACAAAGAAAAAATATTAATTAGTTTTAAATGCAGGATCCTGGCCTGAGCAGTCACTTTGGCTACCCTTTCAAAGACCTGGCTTTATTCAGACAAACAATATACATATGCCTATGTCCCATTTCCATCAACAGTTAAACACATATTTTAAACTGGGTATGTTCTTGACTTTTTACTGAGTAGCACTAAGCTGTGACAGCAATCCTCATGTTAGGTTTCCCAGACAGCTCCATCACACCTTTAGAAAACTGTTAAGGAAATATTCTGAGCAGAAACTGCCTATCATCAGTTCTGTCAGCCTGTGGGACAACAAAAACAAATGTTGAGAGAAGATTATCAAGCTCCTCATTTGATCCAAGGTCAGAATTTGAGCTGGATTTGCAGACCCTAAATGTGACTCCATTCACTGACTCTTTGGATTGTTCTGGCCCTAAGACCTGCATTAGTAGTAACAAATGAAATGAAAAATGAAATGCTTCTTTCTTTAAATGAAAAAACAAATGTGTCTTATACAATATTGCTTCAGTGAATTACTACAGAAAGCATGACAACTGAAAGTTACCACCAAGATTTTCTGGACTGGAGTAACCATTACTGGAGTTGATCTCAAGCTTTCACTAGAAGAAGTAGTGCTGTTACCTAAATTAGAGGTCTTCACCTGGGCCATCAAAGGCAACTCAGGGGAAATTTATTTGGCATGCAGCTTCACTGTGTACTGCTGTCAATCTCTCCAGACTTTTTTTTTGTTTTCACTAGAGTTTGCGTTGTATTTAATCTTGCACAATGTATTTCAAGTTTCTGGAAGTAGGGCTGAGCTGCACAGTATTTTGTTGCCCATATGAAAACAAGCAGACATAGGGTATGTTACAAGGATGCAATAGTTGTGAATATTTTATCATGCACTGAAAACGGCATTTTTTTTTCACATGTACATGGAAACCTGAATAAAACTAGACTTGAGAAGGGTCCTTCTGTAGTGGTCAGAGTTAGAGGCTAGTACTCTTACAGAAAGAACAACGTTGTCCCTACCCATGATCTCTCAGAGGTGGAATGTCAGATAGTTGCAGGCTGTCCAACTTCACAATTTGTAAGAAGGCTGCATTATATTTTTTATTTAAGTATATGCTTCCCAAACTGTGGGGACATCAGCTACTTGTTACAGCCTGGCCTGCTTCATTAATGTGAGTGGCAAAAAGAAAATTCCACCCTTTTCCCAATCAGTTACACAAAGAACATGGGATTCTGTCGTGGGCCACCTCAGAGTATTTTTTGAAATCCCACCCATGGAGTGATTGTATGAACTGATAGCAGTTAGTATTAGTACCCACAGAGTTAAGGCCCTCTTTAAGCTATGTTCAAAATATCTAAATCAATGGAGTCAGCATGGGGAAAGGAAAATCCAGAGTCAGGGAGGACTGTGAGGTTTGTGTCTTTTGAATATTTTTATTCTGGACAATTTGCTGACAACTCCAGCATCTCAAGGCCAAGTTATCTGGTTTGCTTCATTCATCTTGCAGTATAGAAAGTGAGTGTAGCCCGGGCAGCAGGATTCACTGCAGTGGAGCAAGCCTGGGCACTCTCTGGCCTCTTCAGGAGCTGTGGGAAGAGCTCTGCCATCTGTGCCTCACACCTGTGTCACCTCCTGGTTTCCTGGACATTCATTCCCTGCAGTAAAGGAAAGAAGCACAGATAAGATTTCCTCTGTGGTTTCCATTTAGACAAATTCAGTGGGAGAAGAAGGTAATTTTATACAAGTAGGAGATTACAAGTCACAGTTGCATGGAACACTTGTTTGGCAAGACAGGTCCTCAGCAATAAGCCTCTCTCAATTCTGCAGGAAAAGGATATAAAGAACTGCTCTTCCATCAGATGAATGTGTTGCCCAGACATGCAACCTTATATAACTGTTTCTTTCATCTGCCTTTATTCATACACAGCTACCCTTCTCCTAACCATCCAGAAAGTTAGTACAATCATCATTTTCCTAATACATCTCTTAGACTACTGTCACTTCTTTCTTGAAATTAAACAATTTTTTTTCACTCTTTCACATCAGAGGAAGATTCAGGCTGCTCACTGTTTAGTTCCTATATCTCTTCCTATTTCACCTATACTGGTAGTTGACTTCCATCTTTTACAATCACTTAACTCCTCATATTTCAGATTTCAGATACAGTCTCAAAAACAAACTGGTCTTTATTGGTCTTCTTCAAATCCCTACTGAAATCTCTCTTCTAACATTATTCTTGAGAAAACCTTGACAAAATTTAAGCTACTGTAGGGTTGACACAGCCAAAACTGCTGAACATACCTGTAACCAATCTTAATCAGTTCTTTCATATTCTTTTAAAGAGACAATAAATTTGTGGAATTGTCACCCCCTTTTGACCTTGTCTGACAGTATTATCCACATTGTGTTGATAGCCTAGGACTGTGGCTCCTAGGTACAATGCAGACATCACTTCAAAAGGTATTTTTAGTAAAAATACTAGGCAGGGGGTTTATAGCTCATTTTTCCATTACAGTTGGCCCAGGCATTCAGGAAGTTCCTTTTGACCATCACATGCTTAAATTTCCAGAGCAGTATTACTCATAACTCAGGATAATAATAAACAAATGTCATAATTAATATATTAAATAAATGGGGATATAGTTTCCTCATTTTTTCTAGTTGGAACTCAGAAGAGAGTGCAATTTGACTAAATATGCGGGGAATTAAAAGATCATCCTACCAAAGTCTTTAAAAAGGGTATCAGCCACTGATGGAGTCAATATTTGAAGTGATTCCAGTAGAACTCTCATATCTTTAGAAAATGGTTGGTTTTATTCAAATCATACTGCAAAAATCTTTTATATAAGAGATATTTGCGCACAAGACACACCACAAAATGACATCCAAGGAGACAGCCTCAGTGGGTAAAGTAGTGCCTTGCTTTTTCCTCTGCTTAGTGAAACAATATGGACATAGACCTCACAGAAAGAAAAATATCATGTTCACTGAAAATTTATTAAAGCTGTGCTGTCTATTCCTAACATTCCTTTCCTAATACTAAGCTTTTCCCACCTCTTAGAAAAAGAATAAAATAACCAATCCATTCCCTGACAGATTAGAAAACAAGCATCCTGGACTTCCAGCCTGGCAAAAAGGATATTCCTTGTCAATTCTCACACAATCCCATCTGAGCAGGATGTTAAAAAGGAAGCTGTTCTGTATGAAAGCTACCTCTGAGCTGATGAGTGATGTCATATATATTCAGTGTGGGAGATTTAAACTGAAAGTAAAAAAGTAGAGTCACAAAATCAACAAGGCTGGAAAATTGCCATCTTCATAGCACTGTGGTGGGGACATCTGTAAAAAACAGATCCAAGATCCCTCTTTTTCTCATCCAGCTCAAGGTAACAAACAAGGAATAGTAAGCAATGACCAGTTCCTCACTGAAGCTGAATTCTTGCCTCTGGAGCTATGTTTTACCTCCTACCTAATTCTTAACTCTTTGAAAGGAGAAGATGAAAGTAAATAGTACTTCAGTGTGCAAGTGATTGAACTATGACATAATTTTTGGACAGTCACATCATATCCATTTCCTGTCCTATCTTTTAGTTGTCAGGGTCTTTTTGATCACTGACTTTTAAGGGAAGAGCCTGTCTCTCATCATGTATTTGCACACAGCCTAGCTATGCAGACTTCACTTTGGATCAGGGCCTCTAAGCACTACCATCATATAAATAGCCATTCTCAGAAAAACAAAAAATCAAACACAAAACTTTGAGGACATGAAAAGAACACATGGTTTCCTTGTGAGTCATTTTACACAGTTCTGAACACATAGTTTTATTTTGCAATCAAAGGCCAAGTCACACATGGTGCCCTCCACAGAAGAGTAAGGATGCCAACACAGAGTAGTAATCTCAGAGCAAGCATTTAGGACTAGGCTGCTTTTTTCTCTCTTTTTCCTTCACTAAGTACTGCATCACTAAATAAATATTTCTCCCTGCAAGTTATAAATAGGCACTAGTGCCTTATCATCCTCTCACTGGGAAAGAATGTGGATCAGCTAAAGAGTGAGACACCCAGGAAAGCTTCTGAACAGCAACAACAATTTTTTGTTTAAAAACTCTCTCTCCCAGAGTCAGAGGCATACATTCTTTGGGAATGAGTTTCTTGACCTGGGAAATGACATGGTGCTTTATATACAAAAATATTAAGAGAGGATTATGTCACTGGTAAAAATGTGCTGAAATGAGACCTTTCCCTTTTGCAAGCCTTTAAAGGAGCTTTCCAGGCTTACCAAAACTGTGCAGTCATGCTGCAGACAGGCTGCCAGGTTCACATAAGAACAGTACAAGGGCACCTTCAAAGCTACACACTGATGGACCTCTCATATAAACTGTGAGGTGTGTCAGACTGCACATTACCAACATGGGATCTCAAAGCCCAGAAATAATTATCATCCTTCATTCTTGTATCCAAAGGTGAATCTTGAAATAGCTATAAATCAGGACTCCAGGAAACATGGAGATGATTAAAAACAGAGAAGTCATCAAGACAAGGCAGTGGACAAGGATCAACAGTATATAGGCCAAGATCCACACAGGTGTTTAGGTTCCTATCATTCATCTGTTTCACAGTGAGCACTGGTGCCTAAAAAAGAGTTACAGTTTCAAATTCTTTGGTAGATTTTTGCCCTCTGTTTTATTCCCAGGCTTATTCAGCTGACAAAATAATTCGGCTCTCAGTGGAGAGTTCACATTTCCTAACTCGCAAAACATGTGCAAAGCACATATGTATCAAAAGTGCATTTTCACAGACTCAGTGTTATGACAAGGAGGATGACAGAATATCCCCAGGCAAAAAAATATTTTTGGTCCAATAATTGAACAATTGTTTTACTCATGCTGCAGAAAATATTAATGTTTCATCATGTTCTTCCAATGAAGCAAGGTACCAGATTTTTTAAATTCAACGGCAGCTGCAAGTGACAGATGAGACAGGGAACTTTACTTAAGAGGAGGATATATTTATTTGAATATTATCTCTTTGGAGACACATTCCTTTCATCCGTCTGTACACTAGGCACCTAACTCAAATTGATTCTGCTTCATTCAGAGTTCCTGGGTAGAATCTTTATCATCTGACATCTTAGGACAAAAACAACTCAAAATCCACAACAATCACAGCATCGTATATTAAAAAAATGTGGCCAGGATTTGACCTATTTAGCCTTAAAAGGAGTAAAGAAAGACAAATGAAAAATGAAAATAATTATAATCCTCATCAGTTTTGCAGTTTGTTTCTGCAGAGTAGTTAAAAAAAAATTATTAATTATTTTAAGTGTTAGGAATGTCTAACCTAAAGCATGAACAGAGCCAAAAGACAGGGCTATTTTTAGAGTGATATTTCTCAGCTTGTTTTGGCGGGGTAAAACCAATGTATCTGAAAGACTTGCATCCTCCAAGATTATAAACTTTGAGGACACACAGGTCTCAGACCCTGTCTTCAGGCGAGTTTGGCAGACATTTACTCACAAGATGAAGCTTTCCAGAAGCGAACTTACTGCAATAACATATTTGCTATGAATGGAGTATCCAGGACAAAGCAATACTCACCGTTGCTCAGGGCTCTGTAAAACAGGCCATTAGTATAGTATTTTCTAGATTACTCTGTACTTTTCAGTGCTTCCTGATCAGTTGCTAGAGCAACCCATCCCCTTAGACATTAAAACAAGTAGTGTTGGAGATCTGTTTTCTTCCACTAATACCACAGAACACTTTCTGGATCTCAACAGCAACTGTGAAAAACTGCTCTGGTTTCAAATTCAGCGCAATTGCAGAGGAAAGGATTATAAAGTGAAAAGGGATCTCTCAATAATGGATAACTGTCCCACATACAAACAAGATAGATGGCAACAAGAAATGTTCTTCACCACATATTCTGAAACTGCATCCAGCAGATATTCTCCTACTTCTAGTAGGAGCTGTGGAACTGTGCAACAGCATCAGCATGAAGAGTAGAAGTACCCATTGAGACAAAATTCCCACCTTTATTTGTAATCAGATATCATCTAGCCACTCGAGAAACCACCCAGCCTTCTACAGTGCCTTTCCTTTCACAGACAGTTTTGTGGTAGTAAGTAAAACTCTGAGTCCATTAAGAGTTCAGAGAGTAACAAGGGATGAAATAGCTTAGTCAGTGTGGCAGCTAGCAGACCTTTTTTTTTAAGAAGCAGAATTCCAATCCTGATTTTACTGTGAACTGTGCTAGAACAACAAATCTTTGTTTTGATTTTTTTTTAATACTAGAAAGACATTTTCTAAAATAAACATAGCTGCAGACAGGAATCTGGACAAGGTATCGTAGAATTACACAAGCAGACTGACTTACATTAAACATACAGAACTGCTCCCAAAACATGTGCACACCCATTATGCTTGAAAGTGCTGGACACTGATCTCCATTTCAATTTAAACCACAGACAGGGTCTAATTTCCCTTTCTTCACATTTTACATTTTCAAAACCAACTCAGCAAGTTCTTATCCACCCTCGCACCTGGGGAGAAAAAAGCCAAAAAAGCAAGAGAACCGGCCAAAGGGGAACAAGGGTGTTCCTTGGTTGCTAAATGACTTTGTTTCAATAGGGAAAAAAAAAAAAAAGGTTGACCTACCCCTAGAAGGTGTTGCCCCTCCAGTTCCCACTTATTTCATACGTTTAGGATGCTAAGCAGAGAATTATTACTCCCTGACATGGACATGCTATCTAGTCCCTTTTTAGTGAGGATCTGACAGAGTACTCTTTTTAATACATCTGGATGTCTTCACAAGCATCTCTTCTTGGCCACGTAGTAGAGGGTCCTCTGACCAACCATGCCCTTTTTGAGTTCTTAAGCTTGTTATGAATCTCCTAAAATGAGTTTTTGAAACGTTGTTAGAAAAAAGACTCACACTGTTTCTTTGCTTTTGTTATTGTTTATAATACAATTTCAGAATTTGCATTTTTTAAACATACAAAGAAATAGGAAATAGCTAGAGATGGGTGCAGCCTTTTGTGTGCCTTTTCCATGCCTCCAAAACAGATATAAACCAGATGTAGTTTGGCAGCTGAGTAATTACAGAAGTACAGGAGGAAATTCAAACCAGCATATCAGCCTGTTGCATTAATTATTTTTAAGTCAGCCTATTATCAATATAGTCGAAACTTCTTTTAGTTTTGTATGTGTTAGGGGAAAGCACAGCTGGCTTTCCCCTAAGACGCAGCAGAACCCTGTTGAGAGTACTCAGACAGGATAAAGAGTCTTAATCTGAGTTCACCTGTAGTTTCCAGAGGTTTTAATGCATCTCCACTTTATCAAAACAGAGTATGCTAAAGGGTGTCCATGAAATGAAAGTTTGGCTATTTCACTTACCAGTGTCAAAGGCAAAAACTGGGCAACCTTTACTTAATTAATTACTAATAAACAGAAATTTTCAATCACTGTTTCAGGTATCAGAAAAGAAATAAATAATATAAACAAATACTCAGACATCTTTTCCTCTCTTTTCCCAGGCTCATCTTAAGTCAAACACTTCTCCTTCTTAATTCTTAGTCTCAATTTCCCTTATTTTTTGCTGCAGGATACACTCAGCCCACCCCAATTCCTGCAGTGAAGCAGTGGGTGGTCCTGGGAGTTGGATTGTGCTCTTAACAGCTGCTGCTTGCTGCTCTGTGCTCAAGGGCTTCTTTCTTCTCATGGTGCCTCTCACAGGTTTCCTTCAACTGTGCTGATGCTTCCTACTGGTTTTCCAGGATCACCTCCCCCAGTCTCAAGAACTGCCCGTTCTGAAATGAAAGAAATGATGATAGGTCACAGGAGGCCTGAATGGATGAGCAAGGACATCCTGATCAGCCTCGAATATAAAACGGTGCATAAAAGATATCAAGGTAGGGAGAGGTGACACAGACAGAACACAAAGACATTACTGTATTGTTCAGAGATGGGATTTATGAAGCCAAAGCCCACCCGGAGTTGATTCTGGTGAGAGACATGAAGGCAACAAAAAAGCTCTGGAAAATATGGGCCTGCTGGTTAATAGGAGAGCTGCCCTTTGCTGAAAGACACAGAAAAATACATGGTGTTCAGGTCTTCCTCACTTTGGTCTTTACTGGTAAAAACAGTCTTCAGGAATCCCAGGCTCCTGAGATTAGTGGGAAAGTCTACTGCAAGGAAGACTTACCCTTGGAGGATGAGAATCAAATCAGAGAACTTCTGAACAAACTGGACAAGCTTAACTCCACGACACCTAATGGGATACACCCATGAATACTGAGGGAGCTATGCAGAGTCACTGCAAGGGTTCTTGCCCTTTACAGATCTTGGTGATTAGGGAAGGTTTCTCATGATTGGAAGAAAGGACATTTCAATTCTATCACTTCTTTATGTGGCATATTCCTCCAGGGGAGTCTTCTCTGGCCTGGGTCTGGAAGAGCTTCCTTTACTGATATTTTATATACATACATACATATAGATATATGTGTGTGTGTGTGTGTGTGTGTGTGTAAAGAAGAAGCTGATGGGCTGGAGTCCCAGAGATCAGACTTCAGTCAGGACTTGAGCTTCAATGCAGTAGTGGATTGGGAAGAGTAAGAGTGTTGTCTGCTCTCTGTTGCATAATTGAACTGCGTGGACAACAGGCTTGCACTCTCTACAAAGAATTAGAGTATGAATTGTCTTTTCTTTCTCCAGAATAAATCTGGTTTGAAAAGTCAGTAAATTGCACAAGGTAGCAGCAACATCTGTCACTCTTTAATCCCTTTTGTAATCCTTATGAAGTTTCCACCTGAATCATAGATGGAGGAAAAGGAATAAGAATTTACTTGGAAATTTGTGTAAACTTCAGTAAAAATATGTCAATTGATCATGAAAAGAATACATAGAATTAAAATAGTTAAGAGCTGAAGAAAATCACATTTGTTTCACATAAAATGAAATGAGTAAATGGGGCAGGAAGACACTGCTTAACACTATAAGAATGCTATTACGACTGACTACCCACATTTAGAGTGGTAAACACTGTAGAGTGAGAAGAATTGCATATAACTGCAAGCCATGTTATGACATTGAGCATGCACAGTGTTGGCTGCGTATCTGGAAAACAACTCTCTTCATCAGAAAATCTGCTGTAGAGCAGCAGACTTAACTCCACCTTAGTTTTCTGTAAGTGTTCCAGTGTCAGGCTAAGGAGTTTTGGGTGATGTACCATACCCAGAATACACTACTAGCAGAAGCATAATCATATTCTTTTTGTTCCTGAGGACTAGTGATGTCACCTGTTTAATGTCTGTATAGTCTCCTGTATTGGTCCCTGTCTCCTGATACTGCATACATCTTCCTCTACAATTCCATTCAGCAAGGTGTGTCTTAGAACCAGTTTGGTTCCTTGCTCAAGACTCATTATACTTTCCTAAAACTTTGCAGTACTGCCAGTTCTTTCAGTTTCTGACCCACAGTGATTCATAGCCATATTAAAGAAAAAAATCAGTGCAACATGGTCTTTAAGCTCAGAGAGTTCTTTCCTCTGCTTTCCTTTACTCACCAATGTACTTAGGGAGTGCAACCCATGTTTGCTTACACTGTCTTTCTCAGTCTCTACCTTGCAAGACAAAACTCTCATCCCCTGGCCATTTCAATCATCCTCTCTGTGTGTTTCATTTAATTTAGCTTTGCAGAATAAAATGTATTAGAAAATGTATTTAACCAGAGGTTAAATTCCCAGTGATACTTTGTACTCATCTCTAGCCTATGCTGAAAATATCAGATCTGATAAATCTTAGGATGACCTGTGACTTGTTCAGAACTGGTCCTGTCTGTGTTTCACAGTCCTGCTCTGACTGGCTAATACCTTAATCTGCTGTAGCATACACTCTATCCTGATTTCCAACAAATGAACCCCCAGTTTCCAATGGAAAATTTTACTATATACTTCTAGGTGTGTTACTCCTGCACTTTGATGATTTAAATGTAGGGCAGAGATCTAAATCACTTAACAAATAGAATCCTGCTGCTGCTGTATTTCTCTCTGCCATGAAAATAATTAAGTCTTCCCTTTTTATGGAGAAAAAGAATGACCTAAACAGAAACACAAAGCATTGCATGTTTGCATGACCTCACCCTAGTCTCGTCTCTTTGGAAAGTACCCTACACTTGACATGCATTCCAAGTATACACTGCTTTGCAAATGTTTTTTTTTATTCCCTCTTCCCAGAACTTATTTTAAGCCACTAGTTCATAAACAAAGGTCACAACCTTACTTTTATGCACAAGCTTACCAGTATAATTGAAAGTGGGGTCATGACCCCAGAAGTGGGTCTTGACAGACAGATGTTCTGAGATTCAAAACCCCTTCTGACCTCTTTTAACACCATTTAAGTCTCTAGTAGTGTGAAGCACATCATGAGTGCAATGGGAGAAGATGAACCTCCACTTACCATCACTTGAGCAGTTCTGATGAACTCTGAAGCTCTCAGCCTCAGCAGTAGTCACATTGCTGGGCTCAAGACATAACTCCTAAGTGTTTACCCAATGTGCAATCCATAATACCATTTTCTTTGTTTCCACACAGAGTGTTTTTAAGCAAGTGCAATGAAAATAATATAGGAAAACTCTCAGTAATACACATGCACCTCATGAGTCTATTCTAGGCCTGTCTACTTAAGCTGTGAAATCATTCTGACATGCTGATAAAGTCTTTCCAGGCTTCCATTGGGATCATACACATCATTCCCCTCAGATAAATTGCACTCAGTTGTTCCTGTGAGCTGAAATAGTTTGGTTTAATTACAGAACTCTTCATGCCCAGATGGTGCTCTGGAAGGAATTCAGAGGCAAACATAGCAAATTTCCATAGAACGGGGTCAGAAAAAAAAATAGATGCAAAGACCTGCTGTCACAAACATTAACTAGGTCTAGGACTGGCACAAAATGAAGAACTGCCTTATATGAATGACTGTGACCAATGGTAAAATGTGTGCCAGAGCACTCTGGTCCCACAGTTGTCTGGACAGTCAGTCACCCTTTTCACTTGTGTACCCAAATGTCCTTCCCAAGAGCATGAGATTCCCTTTCTCTCACTTCAGAAGATGGCTGGGAGGCAAGGGAACATATATCCAGATCCTGGAGCTGAGAAGCTCCCTGGAGAAAACCACTTTAGACAATGAGGCTATGCCTGTGTTAGTAACTCACACAGTGCCCAGAACAGTCCTTTGCACTGGGATGCAATTGTCTCTACAGTTCCTGTTAGAGAGCTCCCAGGTATGCTTTAGGTCTTTGCCAGCCAGCACTCCCAAATAATTCCTAGATATGATCTGTGGTCTGAACATTCCCAGGATCATCCTCAGTGGGGACTTTGTGAGCAAATATTCTATTTTGCCCTCTGAAAGGGTTTATCAGAATGGAGATAGACTATTCAATCCAGTAAGCTGGTTTAAATTATATAGGTAAAGTGTTAAATGTTCCATTAGATTCAGTAAAGTTATTCATGATGCGTTATTGTGTTTAAGTTCTCGGGGTCCTTACTGTAGGGCAGTGAAGAGGTTTTCTGAAATACTCTGTGCAAGAAGCGAGACTGTGAACTGCTTTCAGTGGACCTGAAGGAGGCAGAAGCACTCACTTTGTTCTTTTCGCTGTTGTGTATCTGCTCATCCTCAATCCTATCTGCTCCAGGGCACAAAGACAGAGATGGCAGTGGTATTTGGGGAAGGATGTGCCAGTCAAATGCTTAAACTCTCGCTGGCGTTTTTTATCTCAGCGGTCCTTCTGAATTTTAAGTAGTTTTGCCACAGTTCCTTATTATTGTCCCAAATTTGCCAAAAGGAAAACAATATGCCTCCAGAGAAATAGTGCTTAACATCTTTAAAGGATTGTGCAAATGTCTGAATTCAGGACTTAACAAAAATAAATCATCCTCGGCTTTGATACCATCAGTTCAAGGTCTGTGACTCTGAGCCCAGGTGTTTTGTTGGTGACCAAACCCCAGATGACAGCAGGTAGGACTGGGTATCAACAGCCAGGCTATTGCCACTGTTGTGTTGTATTGTTGTGTTGTGTTGTATTGCACTGCTCTAGACTTCAGGCACTTTTGTTAGTATTTTCTCCACTGTGCTTCAGCACATATGTTCAGCTATAGAAAAGCTCTTGAACAATGGGAGTCTTTTGTATTTGTCTTTGAATTTATTAAAATCTAGATAACAGTGTGTATTGTGTGCTGCACCAGCCTTTCTCAGTCAAAATGACTGAAAAAACCTTCTCAGATGACACAAGCTCTCACTACAACTTTTATCCCTTTAAAATAAAATGTTAAAAAAAATGTTGATAATGAATATTCATGACCACTTGGGTATACAGGTGCACCTGTAATCATATGGAGAGCTCAAAGAGTGGGTCACAAAGACAGCACACACCTCTGAGAAGGCCTGAATGACTATGCAGTGGAATATAGAGATTGAGTCAAATGAGGACTAGAACTCCAGGATCCTCCCTAGTGCATTTTACAAGCCAGACCAGACTCCTAGGGAGATCTGCCAGCTCTGCATGCCTCCCCAGCCTGCTCCCAGCTTCTGGTCACACCTGCCCCCCAGAGGCAGCATGGAGCCCCAGCTCTGCTGTAGCTGTGCATGTGCACTCAGTCCCCAGC
The DNA here is from genome assembly GCA_013400215.1 of Cisticola juncidis. Lineage (NCBI taxonomy): Eukaryota > Metazoa > Chordata > Aves > Passeriformes > Cisticolidae > Cisticola > Cisticola juncidis. The sequence continues at coordinate 642,760 of VXBR01009219.1, read as the reverse complement.
CCAGACCGTTGGGATAAAAAGCTTTGTACGAAGGTCCAAATATTGGAGTCTCTGTGATGGCAACAGACCAAAAAGTCTGCTTTGTAAGAAGAAAAGTTTAGAAAAGTTATTTTTCCAGCCTGGAGACCCCATGAACTCTCCCCAGTGCCCACAGTGCTGCCTGCACCACTAGCAGGAGTAGCCAACTCAATTAGTCCCTTCTCTTTCAAAAAGGACTCAGGCCCTTGAGCCATGCCAGATGCAAGACACTGGGCCCTGTAAGAGCTGGAGCATAGGCAGGTTCAAGATGGCTTGCTTCCTTTTAATTACTTGCAGCTATAAATCTGAGAGTATAAACTCTCCAAGGCTAAACAATATCTTCTCCCATGACTTATTAAAGTTGAATGGCATGCAGTCTTGTTCTTTTGCCATGCTGTTTCACAGAGCTCCATCTCAGACTGGTTGGCAAAAACTCACTTTAAGATTAAAAGCTTTTGGAAAGAGAACAGCACATTCTGAGTACATAACAAGTATGTGTTACTGAGGTAAGAAAGGCTTTCTCTTATTTTAAAAGATAAGCTCATTAGGGATTGGGCTTGTGTTTTGTAAGTGATGTTGCAACGGCAACAAACTGGCTCCTTAATTGTCCTAGGTGGAACAGACTCACCTTCTCACATCTCCTACATGTTTCTCTCCCTGCCCAGATACTCTGTTCCTCTTCCTTCGAACCCACTTAAAAAATTGCAGGTTGTGCATTTTCTCTTACTCCGCCTGGGAGAATTGTGTTTGATTGATTGACTGATGATTGTGGACAACTTCTAGTCTCTCTCTGAGTGTAAGCTGGTCTTCTGCTGAAATAAAGAAGTAAATAAAACATGAAGCTTTTCGCTTCTAGAAGCTGTTTGCAACTGTGTCCTATATATCTGCAGCTGTACGTCTCATAATCTCTGCTTCTCATAATCCTCTGCTTTCTAGTACTGAAGCATTCTGGTTCACAAAAAGTAAAAGTTCTGACCATATTCTGTTATCTTTCTGTTGGATTTCCTTCTTTTCCTGCAGGAGGATAACAGTTCTTGTCCTGTTCTCCAAGACGATCCCTCTTGCATCACAAGTCACAGCTTTAGTGTTTTCCCACTTCAGGTTAGTCACTCTTCCTTCCCCAAAATCCACAGTTCTCATACTCTTCACACTTCTCAAGTTTGCCATTTGTATCAAACCCTAGGGAAGAACAAGGAGATCATGACAACTTCACAAGGATGTGTAAAGCCAAATCAAATCATCTTGGGCCCCCTTTAGAGAAATAGATACAAATGACCATTTATGTCAAACTCCTTGCTTTCCTGCTTTGCCTCAAAGGTGCACAGTTTTGGGAGCTTTTCTGTTCCAGCATTTCTGGATGGATCCCAACATGAACACTGGAGGCTTTTCTCCAGTGTATTGTGTATTTCAGTATCTCAATGTATGTAGTATTTTCTGTGAAATATTTCACCTTGTTCTGCTGTTTCTGTGCAGAATGACAACTGTAACAGTGTTATGGTCAACACTGTATTTATACCTACTTAATTGCTACTTTTATATTTTCCACTGAACAGAGGACAGGGAGGAGGGGTCTTCCCACTTTTAACTAGTAAATTAAAAAGAATTTACAGAGTAATTTGACTACTTTGTCTTCTTTCTCTCAGACGGAAGACTAGCTTTTATTTTACAAAAACTCAAGTCGTTTTGGTCATTAAACTCACAAAGTGTATGAGAAGCCAATTGCTTTTCTTGACCTTGGTGTCTAGATGTAGCTTTTCAAAACTCTTCTTTGGCTGCATCATTACAACTTTTACAAGACTGTGAAAAATAATGACAAAAATATAGGGTATTTTTAGGGGAAAATACTGACTGAGATGTTAAAAGGAATATTAACTTTGGACCCAAAAGGGACATTGTGACATCATAAGAAAGACATTCTTAAACGTTGTGTTCCAAGCAGGAAAAATTAAGAAGTCTTGTCTTAAACTGATGGTAAATGCTGCCTTGGTGAAGCAATTTACTTTTGTCCATGCTACTGTTAATTATGTGTATATATAATTGTCTATATAAAAGTTCCCATGAGAAAAAAAATCTTTCTTTTTCTAATGACAAAGTGGTAGCATCATATTTCATTCCAGATTAAAATATTTTACATTATCCAGATCAAAGTAAAAATGTCAATAACAACCAACAAATTATTTCCTTCAGTTGGGCANAAAAAAAAAAAAAGCCACAGAGACAATTAAAAGTAGAAGAGGAGCGGGAAGCAGCCAAAACAGAGCACAGATTTTATCAGATGGGCATACAGAGAAGCTGGCTGGCATGACAGAGCTTTAGGGGTTGGAGAACAAAAATGATGCTGTGAACACTCTGCTCTGCTTTGATGCCGTGACTAGCCTCATACCTAAGATGAGAAAAGACACCGTGTACAAGTGCCACACCATTTTATGAGCACTTGGCATACAACATTAATCATTTTTCCTCCCTAGAAGCAGCTTGCCAAGTATTGTTCTCTGTTCTGGGAGTGCATTCAATGAGCTCTGCACCTACCTAATAGAGACTGAAAGCTGGCCTAGAGTTTCACTTTGAAGGTATTTTGCAGGAGCTTTCCTGTCATAATGCATTCATTTCCATAGGATTCAAAATCTTTAGCTTTTTGGGAGCTACGTGGGGACACAGCTATGTGGGGGTCACTCCATGCAGTTCAAGTGTCCTGCTTCCAACAGGCTCCATTTGCCATCAGTCTGGGAAAAGAGGGAAACCACCCAGACAACTGCATAAAGCTCTCGTGGTGGGAAATGCCTTCCTGGTTCCTGTGGAGATCAGCGTGTGCCCTGAAGCGTGAGATTTGATTACCTTATTCCAGATCATAAAACTCTTAATGCTATTAGAAAGCCTTTAGGCTCCTAGACATTTTCTTGAAATACAGCTACCATGTCTAGCTTGATGATCCCCTGTAGAACAGGCCATGTGCCTGGTATTTCCTTCTACTAATCATCACTCATTAATATCACATGAGCCCTGTACATAACCATATGCCCCTTTTCAAGAAGCAAAAGGCCACCTGGTCTTGGATTCCATCAGAAAAGAAAAGGTCAGTCCCAAATTCAGGGTTAATAGGACAACTTCCTTGCAAGAAAATTCTGCTCCTCTACTTCCTATGAGCAGGTGTACACACACACACCACTGGAGAGCCCAGACCTTCCTTGCAGCAGGGACACCCTCAGAGGAAGCACACGTGTCAGCTATGCTAAGTAGCTCACCAGCTTGACCATCAGCAGCATTTTGCTCAGAGGCTCACTCCCAGCCTGCACCTGCTGTTTGGCCCAGGGGCTTGGGTAAAAACCTCCCTGTGAAGTAACCGTGGTTTGGAGAACCTCAGGTCTGAGCTATTCTGGGAAGAAAGGAAAAAGAGAAAGGCAAAGTGAGGTAGTTTACTGTAGGCTAAGCCTGTGATCCTCTGTAATAAAACTGACAGGCAAAATATGTTATATCATTTTCTTGATCTGCAACATAACCACAGATGACTGATAATGGTCTAGGGGAAAGTTTGGGATTCTGATGGTTTTTTTGTGTCACTAGCCCCACCACCTGCAGATCATTCACCTGTGAAGAGTTCTTATTTTCCCCTAGATGAGAAAAAAATGTTCTTCATACTTGTTGATACCCAAATGTTTGCTGGAAGTAAGGGCCCTATTTCTCATCTGAACAGATATACTTGGTAGCATCATTAGCAAAATCCTTGCTGCCTTAAATGAAACCAGGATTTCATTCCCAACTTCACAAAAGCTTCAGGTTCTACAATTTCTCTACAATAACACCCATGATTCTCAGAAAGCTTAGCTCTAGGGTTAACCTCTAGACACTTTTCTACCACCATCTTAACAAGTTTTACAGGCACTATAGTCATATGGATTATACCAAAACCTGCTGGGGCAACTCACACCATGGCCCTGCAAGTAGACTTCTTTTCATTTTTCCTGCAGCTCTTTAACAGTACAATGGTGTGCAGAATGCTGTGGTCTTCCCCTCCTACAGTGACCAGAGGACATACACACAAAGATATTTATATCTAAAGTAATCAAAAGATATGAAAATGAAAACAAAAATAATTGCTTGCATACTGAATACCTGTGTAGATGGCACAGAGAAGCTGGGAGAAGACAAGCAATGAGCTCTACTATACAGCAACTATTTCCTTCCTTTCTGTTTAGATGTACAGCTGAGTAGAGATTGAAAGCCTTACAACTGCCAGGAAGAATACACCTTATCAATACATTTGTGCTGGAAAGTGTCAATATATAGTTATATCTGAAATAATAAATGGACAGCCAAATACATATTGTTCTACATAAATATCTCACATTTTCAGAAAAAGTATAAATAATTCAGATTAAAGACCAGCATCGCATGGGTGATACACTGGCATCAGAATGAGATGGGGAAAACTCTATCTCATAAAATGACTGGAACTAGAATGAGGGAAAGATATTTATTCTTCAGAGGGTTTTGTCGACTAAATACCTTATGTTATCAAATCTTAATTTGATTTGAACTTTGTATTAAAATAAAGGCAAGAACTCAAAATTAAATTAAACTAGAATAGCAGGTTTTGCCCAATTTTACGATGACAACACCTGTTTCTACAGGGTTTCTACCTGAAAGCGCTTTTCACCCATGACTTAGATAATGGAGAAAGTAGACTGAGATACAAAATTGAGGTCTGGATTTTTTTAATCTCCTTTTGTCTTCAAATTTTAAGATATTTTGTAACAAGACTTGTTCTGACACAACCAATTTAAATGGCTGCAGATGTTTGTGAGTCTTTGAATGAATCTGCACTAGAGCAGACATGACATGCCACTAGACAATCTCCCTTCAGTCTTTGGAAAGGCCACTCTGAATCTTTTAGGACTCAATCAGTTGTCACTTGTCTCAGGGTAGAATTTTGTCATTCAGAAAACATGTATCTGTTCATATGCAGTTGTTCTCTGTAGGAACCAAAGAGTTCCACTTTTTCTTTCTGAAAATCATTTTTTTTCCTGACATCTTATTTATGCACTTTCTATATTAAACTGGGGTAATCTGTGAGAAAGTAATATCTGCTAAGAGGAGATCTGGAAAAAGCCAAATTAGAAACATTTCTTATGCCTATGTAATAATCGGTTTTCCATTGAATTAGAGAAGAAAGTACAGGATAAGCAGGGAAATTATAGTACTTTAAAATAAGCACCTTATGAGGATTCTGTGACTTGAATTCCTTGCTATACATATAGAGTGAACCAACTGATTGTTGAAGGCAAGTTTATTGAGGATTAATCTTCATGTAATGAATGCATGATTCCTGAGCTTCAGAAAATCTGTTTTAATGTTCAACTGGCATAAAACAAACCGAGAATAATGAACCCTTAAAATATATATTGAAAGTATATTGGAGACATTTGTTTTCAGACTGTCACTGAAGTATTTCTTTGCTAATGGCATCAAAATTTTATTCCAGAAATACAGAAATAATCACAGGCTCTCATTTTTTATTGCTTTTTATTGAAGAAGGCATGATTTGGGTAATTAAGTATGCAATTTTAGATTAATCCCTTCCATTTCTTAGAAGATGAAAAAGGGTTCCTCCCCACATTTACATTCATTAAAACCTGTAACTATTGTCTACTGTTCATGCCAGCATTCTAATAACTTCTCAAAGTTAACAACATTAAGGCTTGAGAAGTAAAACATTGATTAAATTAACTCTCAAAAGTTTTCTTACTGCAGTAGCTCAGTAAAAACTTTGCAGGTGGCATTGGTGGGTGGGAAATAGGCATCACTCTGAAGCTGTCACCACTGCAAAAAGGTTTGTTGCTGCACTGCACTAACAAAACTGAGAATTACAAGCAACCAAAGATTAACTTGTCTTCTTGAAACATTATTTTTCTTTCCAGAGGATGTTGCTGGGCTTGGGTCAAGCTAAAGGAAATTTTGTGTGGTTCTATTATGCTGCTCACACTCTGTTGGTGCTGGCCTCTATCTCACCTTCAGCCCTAGATCACAGACAACAGGTCCCACAACAGCAATGCACCTACATTACATAATTGCAAGCTGGTCCTTGTGCTGGTTCACTCAAAGGGACCCCTGACTTCAGAGCTTGGGTATGTTTTATTATTTGTAAAAGCTCACTGTCTTGACTCTGACTATAGGCAATTATTTTCTTTCCTACCTCAGTGGGCCCGGGATTGAGGGTTTAGCTTTTCAGTTTCTTAACAGATTTGGATAGGTACTTGGCAAGAAAAAAGTAGAATAATTATTGAAATAAAATGAACTGGTTCTCATCCTCATGTATTTTAAATTATATCTCATAACAATAGACCCTAAATCGCACAAAGCAAACAAAACCAGTCAGAAAACCATCACTGGGGAATTCTTGGAGCCATAAATATACTTCCAGAGGCATGTCACATAATGTTAACAGTTACTTTATTAGTCTGTGCTAACTTGTGTGTTGATTTTTTTTTTTTTAATATTCTTCAGTTCTCTACTTCCTGAGAAACAATAAAGCCTTGGATTACTCAACAGGAAATCTTTTTTTTTTCAGAAGAGTTTATTATTTCAACCATTCTTTTACACTTATTCTTCTGGAAAACACAACAGAGAGGAGCAGTTTCTCCCAAAAAGGTTGCAAGGGTTTGTTCATCTGTTCCTAATGAAGAAATCCTCTTCTACAGTTCCACAACATTTATTTTTGTGTTAAGGCTGAGCTTCTTCATTATGAGAATAAACAAATAGGCTAAAGCAAGTCCTCTTGTTATATATCTTAATGATCCCTTTCAAAAGCTTTAGTTTAAAAAGCAGTGGGGCTCCCATGACAGCAAATATCCAGAAACTTCACAATCAGAATTTATATAAACTCCTGCTACAGAAATCCTGTGCTTCATGTTTGACAGATGTGAAATTGAAGCACAGAGTTTGAGGATACTGAGTCTGTTGTGGCTCTGTGGCTCAGTGATTTGTCAAAGATAACATAGGAAGTATGTGACAGAGATTTTAATTTAGGTTTCCTAAATTTGTGGCTATCATCCTGAACATCCTCCTACCTCTTTCCTCTCATCAGTAATATCACCACAGTGATCTTTACCAAGCATCAAACACATATTTTGAGAGGAAGTGGGAGGTAGTTGCTAAGGCTAAAAAGAAAGTCTATGTTTTAGAAAGAAAACAAGCCCCATGCTTGCCAGCTGGCATCCACAGTTAGAAAATGAGCTTTGCTTTCTGTTCTGGGTGCAATTATAAATGCTCTTCCTTGTGTACATGTGCAAGATATACATAGAAGAGAACTGCCACAAGTTGGGCAATAAAGTAACCAAGCAGCCAACACCACTGACACTTAAATATCCTGAGAACTGCTTTCTCCAGGAAAATGTGTAAGGAAGTTTGAGAATGTTTCCACTGCTGTCAACTCTCTCCTTTGGCTCTGTGCAGAAAGGAGGCTTATCCTTGCTTTGCTCCTGGTCTTGTGACTTAACTGAGAGAGAAGCTCTCCTCACCTAAGTGGCATCATGGCCAGTCTTCAGAACATAAAAGCTTTCTGTATAAAACATCCATATAAACTTTATAACATAGAACTGCTGTGGAGAAACATCCTGAGATTGGAAATTGTGCTTATGAAGTAGCCTCAAATTCCTGTGCATCTCTGGTGTGCCATACCCCTACAAAGTCCCCTGCCTCTGGGAAAATTAGACTTTTTATATAGAAAAGGCCCCTAGCCATGACTGCAATTGAGGATCTGTTGTTTGGGAGTGACCTTAAGCATTGGCCACATCTATCCACAGGTCACAGAAGATTATTTCCTCTTTATTATCTCTTCCAGAGAGAAGCAAAGCATGTGAGAAGGTAAAACTGCACAGTTACAACAAATATAAAGGGGCAAGTCTGTTGTAAAACTGTTGTAAAAATTTCTTCTCAGCAGTGGAACTAAACAGTGAGATAAGTCTGAGAGAAGTAATTCTCTGAAACTTTTTAGGAAATGATTGTTGGGTTTTTTGTTGTCATACAGGGTTGATTTTACCAGCACCATGAGAATTCAAGTGAACTCAATGTCCCCATTTGGGCTGAAAATGGCCATGACAAACAACTGGAGGGTGCTGATAGCATATTATCCTACATGAATTCTCCACAATATCCTTGCACTGCTCATTTAAAAGAAGAAAAACATTTCCTGCCTGGATACATTACAGCAGAGGGCAAATGTTCTGGAATGACCCAAGACAAAGGCAGGGGTTTTGTTTTGTTTTCTTTTGTCTTAATGAGACTCTGAGAATAATAATGGTTCAGGATACCAACAAATAGCCGAGTTGGGCTTTTGCTCTACTTCTCAGAAGGAAGAAACACAACCTCCTTGGACTGCAGACATTTTTTCCTTATATTTGTCTTATATCTCAATCAGGAAGGTCTGCTAATAATGGCAGGCTGGTATTGCTTGTGTTAGACTGTACGTTAAAAGGCTTTCAAGTTTTCAGATTTCTTCCTTATTTAAGGGTGATGCAGTTGCTTTTGCTCAAGATGTTTCTCTTCCATAGCTGTAGCTGTAGCAACAAGTACAATGACTGTTAGTAGCCAGGCACAGAACTGACTTATTCATCAGCACTGAAACAAAGAGAGTAAATGGAAAAATATCCCTTATACACAGAATCTTGTTTCTAATACTTTTAAATAATTTCACAGAAGAAATTAACATTTGAAGATACAATATTTATTCAACTAAAGTATTTTAAAATATCTTGAATAACATATTAAGTCATTAAAGTCAGAAGCAGAGAACAACAAGATTTGGAGAATCTGATGCATTTTCCCATCAGAAACAAGATATCTGGATTTGAACTTTGACTACTGTTTTCATTACTTTTGCTCATCTGGCTTGCAGAGAACCCTTAACACCACTGTTTAGTGCAATAGGATCCAGGGCCAAAGTTTTGATTGCATTTAAAAGTAATTTCTTGTATAACAGAAGAATATATACAAAGGTATTCAACTCCTGCTTCTGAGCCCAACCTTTCATAAGGTATAATATCAACACTCACAAGAAGTTTCCACTTTCCTCAGCTCTTAGTTCAAAGGAGAAATAAAAGCAAGAGGCACATGTGGATGATTCTGCTTTCACATCACTGAAAATCAGGACTAGATCCAGAAAGATCAAGTGAGCTGTACTAGCACAACGTTACCATAAGCAGGAACACAAGTGATATACAATACTGCTGTAACTGTTGGCAGACAGAGTTCTGCCCTCTTGTGTATTTGTTCTTGTCATTTTGACTGTCTGCCTAGAACCTTTTCACATGCTGAATTTTATAGTTATGCTAGCCCCTGTTTATTTCTTTTTCCCTGGTGACACCCACTCTCAGAATTTTCTTTGAAGTTCTCCTGATAAGGTTAGGAACTCCTGGTAGATCATGAACTTTGAACAGGGTTTTAATGCTGAAAGAAGACTAACATCAGCTCCTTCTTTAGGCCAAATTTGCAATCTTTGCTATATAAATCTCCAGATTACTTCATTTTAAAAGTCTTGGTAAACCAATTTGAAGTCTAACAGTAATTTTTATTTCTCTTTTAAACTCTCTGCTTATATTGTCAGGAGTCTCTTGGCTCCTTGCCTTTTTTTAGCACAGAGAGCACTTAGCAAAGTGCTTATTATTAGCAACAGTTAATATATTGTAACTGGCAGCTTTAGGTATGCCCGCTCCTTCTTATAAATAGAATCAGTAACATGCAGCATTATCTCTTCCCTCAAGCCTTTTTGCATCATCACATCTCTAATATACTTGACTATGAATACACCTGAACATGTAACCTTTTTAAAATACACTATAATAATGGATTAAGACTCATATCACAGAACCATCACAAAGTTATGGCATGTGGTCAAGTCAGCTCCTCTAGATCCTTCTGTAATTAAAGGAGAGAAACCATAACTTCTAAACATTACTAGGTCTTTCCACCTTCAGATCAGTGAACTGAATTGCCTTGCCTTGCAGTTAGAGCTCTACCCTAGAGAAGCATGGAATAGATGTCAGCTTTCAAGTGGAATGTCTAAATGAGGTGAATATGAATTCTGGCCACAGGAGAGGACGTCCCTAAGCACATAGTGGATGGAAAAGGACAAGACAAGAAATAGTGTTTCAAGTTGAGAGATGATAAATTTCACTCCAGATCCTTATCATACTGTTTGAAAATGTTAACATATAAGACTAAGGGCAGCAGAAGTTACATTAAAGCATCTTTTCCCAGTGTGGACACACAAGATTCTGAATTTATTGTGAACAGGAAAAGTCATTTGTATAGGTATAATGACCAATATTCAAGTGAAGGTGAAGCACAAGAAAACTTCTCAAAAGATCAGGAGTGCTAAAAAATTTACACAGAAGGTAAGTTAGACCGGTATAATTGGTTTGGCAAGGCAAGGAAAAGGGGCTACTTTTCGCTTTTTACAAATACAATGCAGAAAACACACAAGAAAGATTTAAATGAAAGCACAGCGCTGACAGAAGACTAGGTGGGAACACAGGGACTGCAGATACAGGATGGTTGTCAGAATGGAGCAGTGCAGCAATGTGTCTTTCTGGATGAGTGATTAACTCTTGGTTTTATGTGTGACCCCAGGAGAGAGGCTGAGAGCCCTCCATTCAACAGAAATGGAGAGTGCCAGGTCTTTTGAAAGAGGTATAGCAGATGCCTCCATTTACATAAGACCCCTCTCTGGTGCTGACACAACACATATCACTGCTGAAAACAGATTGCCTACAATAGTTAAAGGGGTGAAAAAAAAGAAAATACTGCTTGTCCTTCTCCACTCTATTCTGCCTTCTTTTTAAACTGAACATTTTGCTAACTGCTTCCATGTGTCATCTTAATTCACAAACATCTCAGAAAAGTACCTAAAAAATATTAACAGTTATTTTACTTTTCAATTTAAATCCATTATCACTCTTTCAAGACAGGAAAAGACACTTTCACAACAACCTTCTGCTCAAGCTACTGTTAGGAAGGTTATAACCCCTTGAAAAAAGTGTGAAACTGAAAATACTGGCAACCATTTCAGCAGAAGATCTCCACTCTACACTGCTATAAGAAGGATTTGGAAAGAATGATACTTATGACATCAGCTATCACTTTCTTCAAGAGCTTAAATTTTTTTTCTATAAAGTTTTTTATCATCTTACCCATGCTGTAAAAATGTTGTTGCATCCCTAAATGTGAGCCAGATTAGGCAGTCAAAAAGGAATTAAATTACCTTTACTTTAAACAGAACTTGCTGGTGCAAGTAAGGACTTTTTGGCTGTAGCCAGTGCTGTAGAATCTGACCCAATATTAATAGACACTAGTGAAATGGTCTCCAGTTACAGCCTTATGTTCAATTTAGAATAATCTGTGTTAATGAAGAATGGTTTGAAGTACACAAATGCTGTGGAGAAATGCTACACCAGTACCCCATTACCCAAACTGCATTTGGTACCAATGGATATTTTATCCTTCAAGTGACCACTGAAGGGGAAGACACCTTAAAGAGAATTACAAATTTTTGTACCAAAAGGAAAAGACATTTTGATACAGAACTCTATCCAGCAAAAAATATTTGCTTGCTAAAGGCTGTAGGTCTAAATAAAGATATTCCTGTAAGGGAGCAGGAGTGGAAAAGTTGGAAGTAAAAAAATACACACAGGTGTGTATCCTAAGGCACAGGAAAGACATGCAGTATGTATGGATCAGAGTGGACATTAGATACAAAAGCAGAAGATTCTGAAGTACGGGTATTGTTGCAACATTAGATTTTTCTGGCTGTGCTCAAAAGCTTAGCTCTCCAGTTTCCTTTTACTAGGCCTCAGCAGAGCCAGGCACCTGAGAACTGAACACCAAACCATGTGTACTCCATCACTCACAGCTGCCTAGAGCAAGTCAGATGGCACAGGCTGAGCTTTGGTACCTGCTTTGCCCAAGATTTTAGTTGATGCCCAAAGAAGAGTGAGCCACTTTATGCAAACATTGGGTAAAATATAGAAACTGCCCTGCAGCCTGCTAACCCTTAAGTGTCATGCTCCTGCTCCCTCTCTTTCTGGCCCCCTGAGTGTTGGATTCCTCATTGCATAAGGTTTCCTCTTTAACAGAAGCTGTGGAAAACAAGTTTTCCAAAAGCCAGATGATTAAGAAATTCTTCAAGGACATCTAAAAGCAGACTTCCCACGAACTGGGCAATTTTATTAAGATGAAGTAACTAGTTGAGAACTAGGGCAGGATAAACCTTACCCTAAATGTTCATGAAAGTACAAACCATGACTTAAAATCAGAACTGGAATTCACAGTCCTGATACAGAACTAGTTGGTGTCCACTCTTCTGGAGCTCAGAGATAACTAGATTTGAAATGCTTTAAATTAACTTCTCGTTTGTTTGTTTTTATGAACCATGACCTCAACTCGGGGATCAGGAAAAGTAACAGCACAGCACTTTGAGCCTGCTCACACCCCTCACCACAGGAACAGGTCAATATTTTGTTCTTTTTATAACACACTTTTTATATCTGGAGCCCAGAAACAGAGATACTACTTCAGGCCATGGACTATGTATTGCCATTGAGTATCTTGGATCCACAGAAAGGCCAAAGAGCAAACAAACAACAGACCCTCAGAGCCAGCTTGGCCTCAGTGCTGGGGGCCAACCTGCTGAAAAGCAGTGGTGGTGAAGGGCCTGGGGCTGTCCAGGAGCCAGCAGTGTGCCCGCGTGACCAAGAAGGCCAACAGAACCTTGAGTGTGTTAGGAAAACCATTGCCAGCAAAACAAGGGAGGTGATCCTGCCCCTATACTCAGCCCTGGTGAAGTCACCACTGGAGTGCCCAGTTCTGGGTTCCCCAGTACAAGAGAGACATGGAGCAGGTCCAGCAGAGGGTAACAAGGATAGTTAAGAGACTGGAACATCTCTCTTGTGAATGGAGTCTCCTCCACTCGAGATATTCAAGAACTTCCTGGACATAGTCTTGTGTCATGTGCTCTAGCATGACCCTGACTGAGCAAAGAATTTAGACAAGATGCTCATTTCCACCTGACCCATTCTGTGACTCTGGAATCTTTCTACAGGCTACCAGGGAACCCTGGGTGTATTTTCCCTGGGCAGGATGAGCTCACCACCTCAGGACGGTGTTCTCACAGCCACATGGAGGGGCCTTGAGCACCAGATGCAGAAGGACTGCCCCTTCTCCCTTGGGTATGTCCAAGTTGCAGTCCAAATTTGTTTCTTATCATATCTGTCATGCATATGATGACTCCAAAGACAAGTGTATGCTTGAGAATTTCCACATCCTCATGAGCCTCAGGAAGTTATGTCCTTTAAAACTCAGCACAGCTGTATTTTGGCCATCCAGAAGTTTCCCATAGGCCCCAGTCAGGACTGAACTGACAATGATGTTTTCTACCAAGACAAGTACTTCCTTTAACAGTGGGTAGGTAACCTGGAAGCTTTCAATCATGGGAAACAACTCTAAGTTGTAATGCTGTAAGTATCCCCAGAAATTTGCTTAGAGAAAGGAAACTGAGGATACAAAAAATTTCTTTGTTTTAGTCTTCAAATACCATAATACATGGCTTGCAATATTTAATCTCACTTTTCCCAGCAAAGCACTTTTATAAATCTTTTTTTACATATTTTATCTGTCTGCTAGCTTCTGCATTTTATGTCTCACTAAATCCCCCCTCCTCTTATTAAAATGAATTTAAAAAAATCCTATTCTGAGCTATTGACCCATCTCATGGTAGGGCACTTCTGTGATGTGGAAAGCATTACACCCTGTTGGTTTTGCTGTGATACCTGGCTCTCATGGAGGTGCGGTTTCTACTCCCTCATCAGTCTTTGGACTGATGTATGCATGTTGAAGGACAATATTACAGAAAAATATTGTAACATCCTGGACAAACTGCAGCTAGAAGAATAAAAAATCCTATGAAGGATGTATAGCCTAACATTGTTCCTGTGGCTCACACTTTCTTAGATGAAACTTCTGAGAAAATCCAACACTATATGGATCACAGTTTTCTATGGCCTACCCTTATCCTGCATTAAGCAAGCAAACAGAGAAAGCACCTAGGGCTGCCTTTAGAACTAGGGTTGAAGAAGAAAGCAAAATTTTTTGACAGAAAATCTGGTGGCAAATTAACAAAACATATTAATTAAAATATTCCATAACACACTGAAGACAGAAGAGGTAACATAATACCAACATGCTGGGGGGGTTTATGCTCTTATTTCCCTCTTTAGGCAGACTTCTCTGGTTAAACACATTTTCCAGGGCACAACACAGTCTCCTTACCTGGAGAGCAGTTCTGTTTCATTACAACAGCCAGAGGTCAACACAGGAGCATGCCTTTTCATCAGGAAATTTGAACACAAACTTTCAAGTATACTTCTGCCCCAAAACTAATTTGTTCTGACTACAGGCATTCTACTTTCCCATAGCTAACAATATATAGAATAATAGATAAATAGACAGCCATGTAGACAGGCAGACAGACAGATTTTTTCCCAAAGCAAGCATCTTCTCATGTACAGTTTTCAAAGACCTATTAGAAAGACTGATTCTGACAGAATAACCAAACACTGAAAGCGGTAGCAATTAGAAGTCAGATTGCAATATACAGATTCATAACCCACCTACAGTTCTGTGGTTCTGGCCACATCTGTGTCTTTATGATGAAATTAGGAAATGCACTGTAAGCCCAAGTCACGGTCCCGCAAGGCTAGGAGGAAGCAGGATGTTATTTTCCACAGAAGTAGCAGACATGCCTGAATTCACAGTCCTCAATTTGATATGGAAACGTCTTGCTATGGAAAAGTTTTTCTGATCCACAGTAACAATAAAACAAATGGTGTGCCAAATACCGTTCTCCTTGGCTAACTACACTGGTAGTTGGGTCCTCTTGTCACATTTTCACAGGACATGTTTGAACACTATATTATGCTGTTACCATGTCTTTACAGTTTTTAGATCAGAAATGGATGGACAGCTTGGAAGAGAGAAACAAGTAGTCATTTAACCTGTACCCATTTAGAAAGTGAAGTTCTTGTAAGATTCAGCTTCTCATTCTTGGATGTCTTATGCATCTGAAGTGATGTAGAATCAATTTCATGTAAAGAAAAGACAATTTTGCTTCAGAGCTCACACTCTCAGCTAATGGGAATAAATCTTTTTTTTTTTCTTGTCTCTTTAATTCTTATTTTGAAAATGTAATTATTGTCTGGGAAATCTGACTCCCGTTAGCTACCTGCCAAGTTCTGACTCACATCTGTGTACAAGATGTTCCCAGCTCTTGTGCATGTATTTTTATGTACTTGCAAATAGTGTCATATCAGCCACTTTCTAAATGCACGGAAAGAAAAGGAGAAGGACCCCCAGCATAACCAAAGGGCCATGTTCTGGGAGTTCTTTCCCCCTTACTTGCTTCTGTTTGCATCTTTCTGCTTTTGATGTCTTTTGACAGAACTGCTCCATATGGTTCAGAAGCAATCATGGAGACAAGCACCACGAAGATATGGCAATTCTCCAGTCCCTGTTTTTGATAAGATGCTGATGAATTAGTCTACAGAGAATATATGGTGTTTTGACAACAAGCTGGCTAAAATGGTTTAGTTCCCACTCCTGAATTACAATGTTAGAGCATTTCTCTAGTGATGGCAGCATTCAAATGTAGTAACAGTCATGGTATGAGCCTTGCATTGATGCCATTTTCCAGCACACTCAATGACATTTGGGCACTCTCAAAATTAATTTGGGGTCTTTCAAATGTGTGTGCGTGTGTGTGTGTGTGTGTGTATGTATGTGTGCACATACTGACTGAGAACCAGGAAGAAAGAGAGACTTGCTGGTTTACAATGTGTATGGTTCCTGAAAAGGCTTTACTCCTAACAAACACCAAGTATCACTTTTAATCAATCACTTAGACTGGCATTACACTGAAATTTGGTTCAATCTCCCATCAAGACACTTAATGTTGGAGGGATACCCTAAGGGAAAGAGGAGCACTGTCAGGTGCAGATGGAGCAGGTCAGTCATTGCACCCAGAACCTTGACAACTACATCAGTGGTTAACAGTCAAGCAACTGCCTTTGACGCTATACCAGTGCATTTGTAATTTATGCAGACTAGGAAAGAAATTCCTGTAGGAGTTGCAATTTATTTCCTGTTAGTTTGTTGCTGACATCCTGTTGGGTGTTCTTGCAGCATAGCACTCAAGGAAACCTGAAGTCACACTGTCGAGACTTGCAGCCTTTATTCTGGTGAGCTGCAAAAGACCCTGGAATTTTTGTAAGCAGGAAATAGCTGGAAACTTGCATTAAGACAAGTCTGGGAAAGCACCCCCAATCTCTCTGAAGTGAATATGTACCCATCTGGTTGTTCATTGGAAACGTGATGCGTCGATATGGTTGTGACTCTGTTGAAAAAGCAATCACTATGTAAATAAGACTGCTCAAATCACTTAATGAATACAGCCCCTGGTCCTCAATATCCCTTTTCAAAATGGTACAGACCAACAGGATGAACCCAAGTGATGTTGAAAAAAAGACCGAAGTCCCTACAGCTAAGTTCTAATAAGTCCTGTAGGTTTGATGTTTTGGGGTGACTCAAAGGAGAATTCTTCAGAGTAATGCAGTATGGTAGAAGAGATGGAGTATACTCTGGTAGATAGGTTTACTCACAAGGAGAAGTAGATGCACCCATCTCCCTGGCATTCTTCCTTGTCCTGTGGCCAACTGTGGCTGAGGAAAAGTACAAAGATAAGACAAGCACAGAGTGATGCATTCATCTGGAAGAAATGGCTTCTGTTTCCTTGCTATGGATCAGCATCTAACTTTCTCAGTGAGTGTTTGGTTTTGAAATTCAGACCTCTAAATGATTCAAAGGATGGAATGCTGAAAGCAGAAAAGAATGGAAAAACCAGAGAAAATAAACTCTGGTATCTCTTGAAGAGCAACTTGAGACTCTGGCTGTTACTTCATCCACCGATTCCATTTGGCAGAAGTCAACCATATAATATCTCCATGGCACACACAGCTGCTTCAAAGCACCTTCAAGTTGCTCTCATGCTGTGTTTCTACAGAGTGCAGAATGTATTCTTTGCTCTCTTCTATCCTGATTATCTTCAGCCATAGCTATATCTCTTCAGGAGAGGTACAGAAAATACTCAAAAGCCATCCTGCCAACAAACAAAACAAATTCCCATTAAGTAAAGAGTAATACATGGACTTTGCTTCCACAAAACAAAACAACTTTGTTTAGGCAGCTGTATCTGAAAGGAGTTTATGCTAGGACTGGGAAAGAAAAAAAGTTAAATGTGAAATTTCCCACAGTAAATAATGTCACAGGTACAAAGCTCCAGTGAGGGAGCTTTGTGAGACTGACAAACATTATGAACCCAGATAATGATGCCTGCAACTATGTATCCTTATAAAGGCAGAAATAGCATTATTTGTTGGGGTTTTCCTAGATTCCTGAGTATCACTGACATGACCTCAGGGAACTGCTCCAGGATGTCAATAGTAGTCTCGTTGCTTTCTGGAGCAGCTTGAACTTACCATGCAAGTCTTGCAGTACCAATCATCCGCAGTCCCAGCCTTATCATGCTGGCCAGCCAGTTTTCGGCAGCAGCTGAAGGGGCAACATGGCTGGAGCTGCTCCTGTGTGCCTTGAAGATAAAAAAAGAACACCCTATCTGACTCACTGAGTTAATATCTATCAGCTCTGCCAACACTGTGTTCAGTGTCTGGGAAGTTGATATAGTAAATTTCTGCCCATATTGGTAATGGCAGTGATTCACTGAAGCACTTGGAAAGATGTTTAAGATCATGTAACAGGCTTAGGATTTCTCTACCTGGCAAAAGAAATAGGGATTTAAACTACCATAAATTCTCCCTGAAATATTTCTTTTGCATTTGTTTTCTGCTCCAATTTTAGCTAGCTTTCTGTTCTCAATTTTTTTNCCTTCCTTCCTTCCTTCCTTCCTTCCTTCCTTCCTTCCTTCCTTTTCTCTCCTTTCTTCTCTCTCTCTCTTGCTCTATATTTTTTTCTTCTTCTTCTTTTTTCACACTCTCTTTTTCACCTCAAAAGTGTGAATGTGGACAGCCCAGGAGTAACTGTTACAGCTCACACATAAAATTCATGTGCATCTTCATATTTCTCAGACCTTGCTTTTCTCTTGCTGCAAGTGAAAGGTTCATGTTTCAAAAGTCAGTTTTAGAAGAACAGACTGAGCTACAAGAAACATATTGATTATACCAAAGTGTATGATCTTGGATTATTATCTGTTGATACTGATTACTTCTGTGAGCCTGAATTTTGGCCAACACAACTTTATAGAAAGTTTGGACCCTGAATTTCCATAGGACATACCTAAACTTATTCCTCTTCCTATGAATTCATATTAGTTTGCTGATGACTGATTTAACACACCAGAAAAATTACTGGTATGTAGAAATATGATATTAGATGAGAAGGAACAAGAAGAGAAACTCTTAAGTATTAATGGTGGAGGTCAGGGAAAGGAAGTGGCAAGGTTCAGAATAACAAGCAAACATGGTGTTTTTATTTTGGGCATATGGGAAAATGGGCTTGTGGGAAGGAAGGAGTCTGAAGGGTAGAAGACAATGGAGTTGAATTGAAATTGAATTTGAGTGCTCCAGGGAGGTAGCAGAAGAGCCTCACTGAGCAGCTGCCACAGAATCAGTAGAAACTGAATTCCTACAACTCCTCTTGGGAAAGCGGGACTTCAAAGGAGGGAAGCCTGTCCTTTACCGGTCATATCTCCCGCTGGACTCCCCACTCCCAGGAATAGCTCTGGATATCAAGTATGGTGTGATATTGACATATGTAGAGGTGCAGGGATGAGTCATCAGTGAAGTCTACATCACATTCATTGATTTCCTCTAACTTTGTTTGTTCTATCTTCAGCAGAACCTCTGAAAACAGTACTGTATTTGTCAGGGCCTAAACAAAACCCTTGCTTACTCTGGTGCAAATCAGCACAAGTTGAATGTCACCTGTTTATGTGAGACTGGAGAATTTTCCTAGGACTCATTTTCTTCAAGTGAAAACCCAAAACTAAATATTCATAAGGACCTAGCAGTGGGGGAAAGGAGGGTTGGTTTTTTTTTTTGGTTGGTTGGGTTTGTGTAAAAATTAGACAGAAAGAAGCAAAACAAAGTATGCAGCTCAGTTCATTCAAGGTGGTATAAGAGCAACAGACAAGACTGATGCCTCACAACAACATACCAGCTAGGACAGTACTCAGTACATAGCATTCTTCAAATATTGAAACAGAACAGTGTTTAGAACCTGAGTTTGCTCAAAAACACTGGAATGAGAAAAGTAATAAAAGAAAATAGTTGGCTACCACTTACATGGTTTCTGTTTCCCTGCAGTTGGGAGAAAATACGTTACTAGAAGCAGTAATTAGTGAAATTATAGAACGGGACAAACTGAGGTCTAGGTTAGTTAGACATACCTATTGCCTGCCAGCTGTAAGGAAAAGAAAAAAAAAAGTGCACTTTTCTGATTTTTTTTTTCCCAAAAAGTACCTTGTGGCTTCACTGAAGGAACTAGAAAACCCTCACACTGGCACATCCATAGGATATGGTGCTCCCATGTTTTTTCCCATGTGCCTTTCTTTGACTTTTGGCCATATAATCTAATCTTGTAAACCTAAAAAACCAAACAAACAAACAAGCCCCTAAAGATCTACAGGCAAACAAAATGTAGTACCAAATAATATTTGAGGCTGATGTGGTAGAAGAAGAAAATGGATCAATAATTTGTGAATTATAGCTTTGACACTAATGGGGAAAAATGCTGTAACACACTTCACACCCTCAAATATTTGCTGTTTTCCTGTCTTTGCATGGGGCCAAGTTCTTCAGCTCTGTATGCACCTACTCTTTATAGTTCAACAGCATCAAATACCAATGTAGAATGACATTGACCAGTTCCCTTTTAAGTATCTTTACACGGAACTGAGAATATTTGCACATCAACTCTGAAGGCTAATCATTGAACGTCCTTAGTGAAAGAGAAAACTTCAGTCACATTTTCTTTTTTTGGCTTCCCCNCTTCCCAGTTTTTTTTTTTTTTGTCCCCCCCCCCCCTTTTTTTTTTTTTTTTTTTTTTTTTTTTTTTTTTTTTTTGGTGTGGGGGGTGGGGCAGGTGGCATGGGAGGGAGATTAAAAACATTTGATTTGGCCTGAAGTAAAAGTGCATACTTCACACATATTTCTAACCAACCCCCAAAAACAGTCTCTGGCTTTGAACATGTTGAACAGGAAGCCATTTAGTGTTGGAATGCTTGCTTTGCTGGTCCAAGAAACACACTTACTTATTACTCCTGGGCTATCTAAAAAGTTTGAGGGTGAAAAAGTTTAATTTATATGTAGAAACTTGTTTCCTGTTTTGTTTTTTCCCCTTCTGTGCCAAGTCTGTTTTTTAAACTCTGTGATAGGAAACACATTTCCCTTTTTCTCCCTTTCGTCTCACTTTATTTACCCAGCTGTATAATTCACTTCAATTTATAGCTCATACTCCTACCTGGCTGAAAGTCCAAAGACACAGTTAGAGAGAGGAAAAGATGGATGTTGTGTTTGCATAGTTACTGAGGAAAGGGAAGAATCTGGGTGGATGTGAAGCTGCCTTTATATCAATATCGGGGGAGTGGTGGTGGGAGACTTCTCTTTCAGGATGTGCCACAGTGAATGTTGAAGAAAGGTGAGAAAAAGGGCACAAGGAAAACTGTGCCAGTGTAGAGTGTCCCATGATTATTGGGATATATGCATGTTTTAAGTCTACTTACTTTCTCTGAATGAGATACCCATCTCAGCAACTTTACTTACTTTGGAACTACTTGAGCAGCTAAAAATAAAATTAGGTAAAACAAAACAAAACAATATAATAATAATAATATTATTAATAGTAGTAGTAGTAGTAGTGAAAAGACCAAAAGATCCATTCACAGATCTTGGGTGTGCCTAACACGTAAATATTAATGCATGAACTATGCAAAGGTATTAGTTGCCCAAAGAGGAAGAAAAGCCTTCCTGAACAAGAGCTGTAAGATCTTATAATAAAATGTTGCATGTAAACTAAGACTTCTGTGAGTAAAACAAAACTGGGGAGTGCCTGTAGAACTGTTTTTTATTATCATTAATTTGGAGTCATTGTTCCGGACAGACTTTTAGTAAATGGAGGGTTTTTGCAGAGGTAAAATGATGGCTAACAAAATCCATTGTGCTCGTAACTATAAATGTCTATTACAGCTAAAGAGAACTGCCAGACACACTACTTTATTTACTTTACTATTTAAATTTATAAGACTATAACAGCCTATGAGCTGTTTGGTCCTTTTTTTTTTCCTCCAGCATTTCAATATTGCCCATTATAACAAATAACAAAGGAGCAAACAAACAAAATTTCCAAGCTAGTAGGCAGAGCAAATGCACCAAGAAGAAATCAGATGTGATTCCCCTTGTGTGCTCTCCTGGGAGTGAAGTGATGTAAAAAAACCCTATTCCTCTCTTTTGCATTGCTCTTCCTATGGAGGTCAAATGCTGTATATTAATAGCCTCAAATTAAAGATTAACGTAAATGCACATGATTACTTCTGTACCTGCAACAGATCCTTCACTTCCTTATACCTCTATTGCTAAGAAAGAAGTCAATAAAATAGTGAGTGCACCCACCAAACCTGCCCCAGCCACTGCCCTTTCCTTCCAGACTGTGTGTCTGGGGCAGAGCAGTTGCTGAGCACCATTACCTGCAGTGAGCTCTCATGGGCCGCCACACCGCATCACCTCTGCACGGGTTGCTGGAAGGCCACGATCGGGACTGAAGAGATTTCACTCAGCTTCTGCCCACATTCTGCCAATATGCCTGGCCAGACTGCCTGCCACACCCCTGCTGAAGCAGGATTGTCAGATCTCTCTGGGAAGCAGAAATTCTTGGAAAAGACCATGGCATTTGTAGCACATTTTCCACTTTCACATAGGTTGCTTCCTATAGTTGGTGGCATATCCCAGATGGTGCCATATGTGCTGGATGCAGCAGATCTAAAGTTCAAGATCTTTCATCTTTCTGGTCTGTGTCCTTTCCTGAAGAGAAGGGTCAACAACAGAAAGAGTAATTGTTCCCTTTTTCTGCCAGAATGGCACAGTCTCCTTCTTACAGTGTCTCTGAAGCAAAGCCTCATGCTGGCTCGAGGAACTGTTCCGCCTCTTCTTAGTCCAAGGATCTTGGATATGGGAAGGAAGAAGGGCTGAGCCTTTAGTGCACATCACGCTGTTCAAGAAGAAAAGATGCTACTTTTAACACTCAAGTGTTCGGATGCCAAATGTTCTGCAAGGGACTCCCCCAACTGCTGGACAGCAAAATAAAGCAAGCCTTCCTTGGTCTGTCAGAATACTTGCAAAACAAAGTTAAATTATTACTTTTTCTGACTAAATAATATAAAAATGAGGCACTTAGTGCATCATTTCAAAGGCTGGCTGCTAACCACCAGCAATAAATATATTTCAACGGCAACTGAATGCAGGAATTATGGTACAGCAAATCTCTGTTTGGGGCCTGGTTGAGGCATATTACAATGAAGAATTGGCAAAAGTAGAATGAGCTTCATGTATCCAACTGGTATGCTTTATTGTCTGAACAGATTGTAAATATTTTTTTCTCTTAAGATCTTACTAATTCTTCTGACCATCCTTTAAAATTGCTCCGTTACTTCCCTGATTTAGGAACTCTCAATTTTAGCAATAGCTACAGCCACAGTCCTACAGACTTCCCCTCAGGGTGCAATCCTACACCAGGTGGCACAGAGGGACTTGCATCCATACTGCTCAGGGCTATGCTCTGGAGCACCTCACCTACTGTCTCCTCTGGAGTCCACAGGAAGCCCCCACCGCCCAGGACACAATTATTTTATGTTGCGACCTTTCAGAACCATTTCAGCCTCCTGCAGTTGTGTGATGTGTAAGTAATGCACACCATGGAGCATGTTATGAGTTAGTGAGAGGGTAGTCAAGAGAATGAGTTTGCTAGAATTATGTAGAAAAAACACACAGAGCTGAACTAGCTGATATAGTGTTTTCTGAAAATAAATTATCCCCAAAATAATTAGTGGATTTCATCTCAGGGAAGACTTGAATTCTTCCAAAGGGCAGCTCAAACTTCTGGTTTCCATGGAAGAAAATGAATAGAGGTCAGAGTATGAACACAGGTTTAGCACCTGAGTTACAGTGTAGACCATACCCATAGCCTCTGGCATTTCTAACTACCAGCTAGCTTCTCAACTCCTCTTCCTAATCAGCGGTAGGAGGTCCTGCAAATGACAACTGAGCACATCCCTATCTGCTGAAGGCTCTGCATGATTTCTGAAAGTTTCCAAAAGGTTGGATGGTTCAGAATGTTCTCCTTACCGACACAAAAATGAAAACTAATGGGCTTTTTTCATAATTTTTTTCCATAGCCTTAAAAAAGAATTAATCATAATTTGTTGTGACAGTGACCTCCTTCCATTAGTTTTTGTTTTATCCCAGTAGTTCATTCCAATATTTGTTACTACTAGGAAGTCTGGGTACCTGCTCTGGTGAGAGGGAGCTGAGAGTCCAGGAGCAATGTTCTGACAGGCCTTCAGCTCTCTCTGCCACTCTTGGCCTGACACTTTCAAAACTTCAAGCACCTGAATCTATTATCAGCAAAGTTGGTAGTAACTGTCCCATTGATTTCCATTTTCTTGATCTGTGTCAAAGCACACACTTCATAAAGAAGCCACTGGTGGGTCATGAAAAAAATTATTTAGAGGAACAGTGTCCAAAAAGAGGTTTCTGGAGATCCCTTAAATCAGCCTTGTGAAAGATACATTAAAACTTCCAGGTAAGTTTTCCCAGACTGCACTTCAAGTGGAAAAAGGCAGTCACACAGGGCTTTGGAGCTCACGTGTAAAGCCTAAACACATTCTCAGGAGTCGGCTTTTCCTGATAAAGCCTAGAGAACTAAAATTTTTAGTTCATGTCATGAGTTTTCCTTGCCGATATTAGAAAATTTACTGATAAGGATGTAAAAACCTGGCAAACACTTTACAAACTTCCTAGGACAAATAATTCAAGCTAAGTAGACACCTTACCATACTCTCTATTCTGTTGGTACTAGTATAAGAAATGGTGCCTTTATTCCCATTTTAATGAAAGTCTGCAAATGTAGCAATGCATAAACACATCCTGTCTAATCTGTGAATCCTGGCACATCCTACCACTTCCAGAATCTACATCTCTTATCTAACCAACCCAAGCAGAAATGGTCCAGTGAAAAACAAATTACGCTTTTCCAAAGCCTTTCCAGTAGGTCTTCCTTCAAGCTGAATATATAATACCATCAGGAAACAAAAAAGAATATTTTCATTCTACATAGCTCTCAATGACTGGAAGTCTTCTTCAGGCATATATATACTGTATAAAGAAAGATACAGTTTATATTTCCTTTTTTGAGTTAGGCAGAAATGGAATGCCTGAGTTCTACTGGTACTTAAGGAAAATCATGTGCAATTTTTCAAATGTATTTTATAGTTTCCTTCAAAACATTGTGGGAAGTGTAAGCAATTTAAGGATTCCAGGTCATTCACTTCAGTTTTCTCAAATCCCAGAGCAAACTTTATTGAGTCTACTAAGACTATCTCTACTTTTCAAATCTTGTTTTATCTGTATGTTTAGTGATTCCCTCACCAGGATATTAAAAAAAATAAATTATACCATTACCATAAATGTATTAGGATGTCTGTATGAAAAACCGACTTTTGTTAATCCTGGATCTAGGAAGATGAGCGTAATGAAACTTTTTTCATTACCTCTTCATCAGTCGTAATTTACTTCGAAGATTAGAAATGGAAACATTTCCATTTTATAGTAGTAGATTCTGAGGAAAAGAAAGTGCCTTTTGCATTGAATCCAAAGAACTAAGAGGCATCTCCATTAATTTTGGATGAACTGTCAAAAAATAATCCTGAGGAAACTTAAGAACCAAAATTCCCTCTGCCTCCTCAAATACTTGAGGCTGATATTTTTCAACTTCAATTTATCAAGAATCACCTTTCTGCTACATATGATAATGAGGTCACATTTTTAGTGAAGATTTTATGTTTTCGATAAGTGAGCAAGAATATACATATTCATGAGGACAATTTCATACATGTAGTGTGAGGCTGTGTTTCTGTCTGAAAGGTTGTATTTTATTAAAAATTTTATCTCTAGAAAATGTTATCTGAGTGTTTTTGTGCCTTTCTAGGATGTAACCCACTCTCTTAAGAAGCACTAATTGTGAATCCAAGAAACCAGTTCCTTTCTGTGAAATCTTTGACTACTTCCTGTTAGCAGTATTTTGGGAAATGGAACTCGATAAACACTTTCATTTTCTCTGTGTTTTGCATGTTTATACATATCTGCAAATATATGTATATCAAGGACTTCATTGTTTATTAAAAAAAAAAAAACAACCAATCCATGTATTAATTATCTTGTTTACTACTATTCCTTTTTGAGTTGTGATCCTGGTGGGACTTGGGTTTCTTTACTGTTTTATCTATAGATTATGTAAACATTACAATTTTCATTGTATTTGCACCAAGTTGGCAGAAGTCTTGTAAGTCCCAATATAAATAGTTTTCTGTGTGTTGTCAAAGCACCATTTAAAGCTAAGTTGGCATTTTAAAGTGGTTCACATTTACTGTCTCTCAGTGACTTCCCATCACTTTTCCTCAGTTTAAAAGCAGAAGGTGGTTTTAGCTGTCAGGTCATTGAGTTGTTTCTTGGTTTGAAAATAAGGTGGAGTCCTTCCTGGCTCTTGTATCATCACCTCTAAACCAGTCATAGTTGCAGTAAGACATTAACATAGAGAACTGGGGAGTTCTTGACAAGCCCAAATAGCAGGAAGGCACCACAAGGTGAGAATCTTTTATAACAATGAGGTTAGTTGTCGTTTGGCAGTGCAAGCAGCAGTGCATGGGGATAAGATTGGTAGCTTCTACTTATTGACCATACTCATAACCCATGGAATTGAAAGAAAAATAATATTTAATTATATTTTACCTGTAAATGCATTAAACTTTTTAAGACAGAAGGAGAAAAAAAACCACGGCCTGTACAAGCATTTTCAGAGAAACACTTCAGGAGACAGAACTCAGTCTACCCTTAAATACATTGGTCTGAGAGAAGTGCTCTTCTCCCTCCCCATGAATATCTTCTGCTACACAGTTAGTTATCCTTGAAAACACAGTTGACCATTATTTTCTGTTCACTAATACGTATTCCATTAGGCATCATTATATTTGTTTTTGTTCATCTAAGAGGTCTGCCTTTTAATATTTTGAGATTTCCTGACCAATGCTGAGGTAAAGAAGGGCAAAGCAGTTGATGCAAAATTAAAGGGTTTTGCTTATTCTTAGAGTCAGTACTGCCTAAAGCTTACTTTGCTTCCTAAAATGCTAGGTTGGTCTTTTTCTACAAATGGTTTGGACTTCTCTTCCAGATCTGGGTTAGACAGGGAAAGAAATGCCAAAATTACAAAATAAAAGCTAAAACCATGGTAGTGGCAACTGGGACCGACCAGAAATATTGAAAATCTGTCCTAGAATTCTTATATTCAAATGGCTTCCTCTCCAGTTCTGAAGTATCAAGAGATTTGACTTATTTAGATAAGGCCTGAATAAGAGGCTAGGCTCTTTAGCATGTGTCTGAAACTAAACTGAAGTTCTCAACTTTGAGACAAGAATATTTGGGCACAAGTTCAATTTAAATTTTATAGGAAGAGTATTCTAAAAGCTCCAGAAGCCATCTGCTGTACAAAACACTGATTATTTGAAAACTCATCAGTCAACTTTTTTGCTAATTCGTGGAATAATTCCTGAAGATGAAAAAAGAATCTCCTTAGTTAGGTCCCTGTACCTACTCTGGGAGCAGCTACTGAAATCTAGGGAGTACATCAGGGGGAAAAGATCTGCTCAGATCATAACAGGTATAGAATGATGCTTAGCTAGGAGTCTTCCTCATGACCTTGCTGAATTTTGGATCAGCCCTTAAGATGTCAGTTTATGTGTACTTTGGAAAAGGAATGCTATATAAATGCAAGTGTACACTGTGCCTTAGGATCTGCAAAAGTACAGATCAAAAATATGAGACAAATGTGATGGTAATTAAGTCATATGAAACAAATATATTCTCCAGATGCAGTTAAGAGCTGTTAAGCAAATGGTGGTTACATATTTTCATCTTTCTGACAGGGAAATGCAAGTATTTTATAGCTGTTGGAAAACAATCTTTATAAACCACATTGCCAAAGTATGAGCAGTGAGTTTTTACTTTGATTTTCCCAAGATTCTGTCTTTTCGCAGTAACATTATAGTGGTTATTTTTGTGGGGTGAAAAAGGAAAAGGGTTTAAACTTCAGCTAATAATGATAGCTCAGACATGAAATAATACTTTATAATTATAGATACAGAATACAGTTCCTCTGTTAACTTACTTTGTGCAGTCAACAAAAATATCAACTCTAAGTTCAAGGAAATTAAATGAAGCCCAGATTTTGAAAAACTGGTCTTTACAAACCAGTCTAGTTCTTATTATTTTCTAGTTCGTGGCAAGTCTAATACAGCTCCCTATCACTATTGTTGTTTCAAACAGCAGCTTTCAAGAACTTAGATTCTCTTAGTTAAAATTGTGTCAAATTGAAGTTTTGCATAAGGCATATCTTCCTCAAGATGAATGTTTCTGAAGTGTTTCAGCCAAATCTATAGGGATATTCCTGGGAATGTGTAAGAAAATAGAGATTCAGTGCTTTGTTTTCCTGACCAGACTCATTTCAAAACTTGGTCATGTTCTAGCTGGAAGTGACATTGGCTGCCCAACTCAGTGCTGTGGGCATGTACTAAGCACAATAAGCTATTGCTTAAAATATTGCTTCCTCAGAAGACAGGCACAGATTGCTCAGACTGCAACATATCTCCATCCTACCTTAGATGACATTTAATTCCTTTTGTGCATCTGAGAGGTGAATAAAGCGGTGCAATAAACAAATACGAAATTGTTTCTTCTTTAGTGAGCACCAGTCAATATATGCCTCAAGTGGAACAGGACCTCTGTTGCATGACAGCATGTGAATGTGGGCTGCATCAAAATGTGAACATGGCAAGGTGCTGAACTTAAAAAAGTATCTGGATACTTCCTGGCCTCAACTTTGCCTCTTTTGCATAATTACAAATTGTCACATTGTTGCTGTTTCTGGGGTAGATGATGTTACTAATTCACTTCCTTGTTTAATCTTTGTGCTATTTTGCTTAAAACCATTGGAATGTCTACAGTTATACCATAATTACTTTCTAGAACATGAAATGAAAGTAAACAAATTTAATTGTCAACGCCGTGTGTGCTTTCTTTGAATGCAGTGAGGGCAGCAACCTTTCTGTCAGACTGAGTAGAAAGTAGGCAAATCATCTTGCACAGCTATAAGTTAGCTCAAAATAAATAAACTTGAAGTTTATTCACAGAGACTAACTGAAATGTGAAGTGTGTGTTGAACACTTGAAGATATAACTAGGTCTGATTATCAATCTGCCTCCATTCTGAGTAAAAACTTGTTCATATCAGCATCAAGTCTGTTAAACAAGCTGCTAAAGGTTCTAGGACACATCTCTCAAGAATAGTTATGAGTTACAACTCTAGGAACTGCAGGAACTGCATCAGGTACAAAAAGACATATTATATCCATCAGGTTCTATATTATTCTGTTACAGTCCCTGAATTGCCACTTTATAATTGTCAAGCAATTTTGATAACTTGAGTCATTTAGAAAGAAAAATATTCCAGAAAATGCCTCTTTTATTTTCCCCACATACAACAAATTGTACCAATGTCAGAGTCATGTGAATGTCCTGCAAAGACAAGTCATATTCAGCATGCAGTGAGTCTCTGACATACCAACATTAGCAGAAAGGTGATCTGGCTGTTGCATTTCACCTTTTGTTAGGTTTCAGTTTTAAAAACAGCTCTTTACTCTTTATTTCTTCTCCCAATTAAAATATCTCACTAGGAAGATGTGATGACTCAACTTCTTCTTCCCTTTTGCTACAGTGAGATAAAAGAGGTTGGCAAGCAGTTGCAGAGCAAGATGAAGTCGAGGAGAAGCCCATTCTCTCATCCTATCACAAGCAGCATCTAGCAGCGGCTGTCTCTGTAGACCTTTTCTTCAGGTGACTCAATATCTCAAATTGGCTGTGATCCTGGAAAAAGGGCTCATGCCAAATAACCATCTGGATAATGCTGCAAATTCCAAGCTAATCAGAGAAATTGCCTATTCACTTGAACAACAGTCACAGGCCTGGGAGGCGCCAGTCTCCAACTGCAGTCATGCCTTGGCTCATTAGTCCTATGTGCCCCCGAAACTAAACTGTCAAAGGGGTGTTGAGTGCACAAAGACTGGGCAGCAGCTGAATTAAATTCCTGTGTAGAACCAAAAATAGAACACTTTGAGCCCCTTCTCTGCTGTGAAGAAAAAAATTCCTGGACAAAAAAAAATGCTTTTCTTGGTATTATTTAATGCGTTTTTTCTGTCTAAAAAGCTAAAGATTTTTGGCCTCAAGGGGTGCTAGCCTGTTACCTTAGAGACTGTTTCTTTTAGAGGCAGTGGAGTGGCAGAGGGCATGCCTTTGTTGCTTACCTTGGCAACCATGAATTGCTAAATGCTGTTCCCATGAATGCAAGCCTTTCACTGCCATTAGTGCCTGCCCACAGGTATAAACATTCCTTCATGAAAAGGTCCAGGGGAATGCACACTACCTCGATAAAAATCAAGATGACAAACAAAAGCATATTATATAACAGAGCAGTTATATAAAATTAGATTTTAAAACAAGATGTGTCTTTAATGACATTGATCCTGGATGCGGTCAAATTTCCTGTTCCATTTTTATTCCCTACAGTCATACCAAGAGGTGGCAGTGGGGAAGGGAGGAAAGAGAGAAAGCTCAACAGGATATTCTTGTTTCTGTAATTGCAGAATGGAAGACCACTCTGTCTATACTCAGAATAAACCTGCTGGACAGTTTCAGAGGAATAGGACGACTCTGGCAGTCTCCCTCCCTTGCAGTAGGGCAGATAGAGGCATGAGGAAAGCAGAGGTTGCCGGGGCTGGGCAATGGCATTAGATCCCCTCTGCTACCAGGAATTTTTTATGGTCTAGCTGGGCAAACACTACAGGCAACATTCTCAACATGTTTACCTGTATAAAGGCCTTGTGCTGCAAAAACAAGAGATTTGTTGTATTCATCCTGTAAATGAGCCTGTTGAGTGTGGAGGAATTAAGTTCTAAACTTAATTCTCCCCTCCCTCCCTGCTCCACGGTCTCCATTTTGTAAATTGATTTTTTGAAAAAAACACCAAGATTTTCATTCCATTATCAAGTCAATTCACTTTCTCAGATCTGATAGACAGTACTTCTAACAAAGCCTTGGCCCACCTAGATTTCTAGATTGTAATGTGGCATATTTAGGAGAACTATCTCTTGGAAAAAGGATCCACTACAAGATAAGTCTCTACATGACTGTCAAATGTGAGTCAGAAAGAAACTCATGGCTCACGTGGACTGAAAAGCTCAGACTGCAGCAAGGAGACTGTGGTCTTGAACTGCCACACAAGAGCAACATTGTACAATGAGATTGGGGTAAAATCCCATAGGAGGTTTTCTGGGCCAGGGAAAACCTCCTTGCCTTGAGAAAATCCATGTGGTAAGGGTGCTAGGCACTGCCCATGTAACCCTCTCTGAGTGGGCTGGCCTTGTATCCACCATGCCAGGACACCCAGCAGTCAAAACAGCTCTTGAAAGCTGAGCCAAAGGCAAGGGCAGTGCTGCAGACCTTCAGCTGATGGTCACATAGCTGCACCCAGTTAGCCAGGTGTGCACACAGACAGACAGATGGCTGCCCTGAAACATTCACATGCACCCCGAAGATGATAGTGGAACAGCAGCTCTTGAGGTAAAGTATAGTCATAGTCCAAACCCCTGCAGAACCCCACTAAAACCAGAAGAATGACCAAGCTATCCATGTGGCCCCTATTTGCACAAAGAGGAAGTGCTCACTGCTAAAAAAACCCTAAAAAATGTCAGCATGGCTAGCAGGTCAAGAGAGATGACTGCCCCTCTGCTCCGTTTTGGTGAGAATCCACCTGGAGTACTGCGTCCAGCTCTGAAGCCTTCAGCACAGGAAAGACATTGAGCTAAGCCCAGAGGAAGACCATAAAGATGATCAGAGGGCTTGGGTACCTCTCCTATAAAGAGAGCTGGGGCTGTTCAGCCCAGAGAAGAGAAGGCTCTGGGGAGACCTTGTTACAGCCTTCGAGTACCTAAAGGGGTTCTACAAGAAAAGTGGGGACAGAATTTTCAGTAGGCCTGTGGTGATAGGACAATACGTAATGATTTTAAATCCATCTACCCTAAATCCACCTTCTTTTAAAGTGGATTCAGGGTAGATACAGAGAAGAAATTCTCTTATGATGTGGGTGGCAAAACATTGGAACCCACCGATTTCCCAGTGAGGTGGTGGTTGCCCCATCCCTGGAAACATTCAAGGTCAGGCTGGACGGGGCTCTGAGCAACAAAATCTAGCTGAAATTGTCTCTGCTTATGGCAGGGGGTTTGGAACTAGACGACCTTTAAAGGTCCCTTCCAACCCAAACTATTTGACAATTCTATAAAAACAAGCAGAACATTTCAGCCAGCGTTAGCAAGGGCCACACACCAGGCAAGCACACAGAGGGACAGCTGTGATCAGAGGAACCTGGCCTGCTGGCCATGCTCTGCCCTTCCTGGCTCCCAGCAGGGCAGCTGGAGGCCAAGCAGAGAGAACACGCAGAACAGGAGACCCAAGCCTGACCTGGAAACCTGAGTGGCCTTTTCTCCTGCTCCTGAAACCTGCGGGTCTGACTTTTCTCTCTCATACAAAGAAATGTTATATTGACAGGAAAAATATTTACAGATGTCAGTTTTTAAGATACTTCTTTCTTTCACCTCTCGAGCTCCACTCCAGTGATTCTCAATCTTTGCTAGTAAAGCAGCTACATTTTCATTTCCCTTTGCCCTCATGTTGTAGCACTGTCAGAAGGTGAAGAACGAGGAAGAGGCCAAGTGAGGCTGACCAACCATCCCTGCAGGCTCTGCCTCAGCGTCTCCTCTCACTCTCCAACTTTCCTCTTTCCCCTCGTGAGGTCTTACGGCTGTAAGCCGTGGGAGCTCCCAGCAGTCAACAACTCAGTATCCTCACCCATCTCCTCTGTGGCATGTGCCTGCTGACCAGCTAGTGCTGTCACTTTGGGCTTGTGCTGGTGTCACTGGGGGAACAGCTTTGTGCTTCTTTTTGATAATCACACTGCTGATCACACCATCACCACACCATCACACCTTGCATTGTAGGAATGGGGTCTTCACAGATTTATATCATGTTCTTCTGTTCTAAACACACCCTTGTTGACATTTCCATTCCCAGGGCAACATCAAAAAAATGAGGAACCTTCTGGTTTGTGGCAATGGGCAGTGTCTATGGGCTTCACAGTCTTAGGGGTGTGGCAGAGGTTCAAATACCCCACTAGAAGTTTCCTCTAGAAAGGAAACAAAAAAAATTGCAGAGTACAGATCTCAGTCCTGCTAGATTTCATATTTTATGGAAGATTACCAGCCTCTGTCTCTATGTATGTAAAAATACAACCAAACAAAAAACAAAGTCCACCAAGAAAAAATAAGCATTAAAAAGGACAAAAAAATAAATGCACAGCTTCGTTGCCCAAAAGAGTGTGGGTTCTTTTCAAGAGCACTAAATCCAAAAACAACAACAAAAAATGAGATTTGTCCTTGGTTTCTTGATCAAAACAACTTTCTGTGATGAAACAATAAGTATCACTTTCCAGGTGTTTGTCAAGCAAGAGACAATGGTAATTATGGGACATTTCTATGATCCATAAATAAGAAAAATTCAAAAGACATTTGATATATGATAAGTGAAGCAATTTTAAAGCAATGCATCTGTGAAATCCATTATGGCAAACATCTTACAAAGAATGTTAAAACACTGGGAACATGCCGAGGAAGTTCAGCAAACTTCTAAGCTTTACAAACTTAGAATGTTTGCTGTGTAGAGTTATGGTCCATCACAAAAAACCAAAAAATATTTCTTCAAGATATTTTTTCCTTGTTTTTCCTCATCATCTGAGTACACCAAAATGTTCCAAGAAGCAGGATATTTGCTCTGCTCAGTTCAAAGTAGCAGAATATATATGTAAATTGAAGAGATTAAGTAAATCAAGTCATAAATAATTCTGAACTCGATATGCACTTCACAAAAATATGCTGTCTTACAGTTCTGTGTTCAAAAACTGTTGCTTGAGTTGGTTTCTGAAGTTCTTACTGTATTGAGGTAACATAAGTTCTGGCATCTCCTTCAAGAAAAATGAAAAAAAAAGGAAGGAAAATGACCATGAGGGCTGGAGGATCTGTAAGCATCCACCATCTGTTGGCTGGTAACAAGCAGACTTTAAGATTTAGAGGCAATTAAATTAGAATTCTGTTTCCTTTAAAAGTATGGATGGTTCAGACTTGGAGTTCCTTCTTTCCTCTACCCCAAACGAACCCTCACTTCCCTCCCTTGGCTAACTTTGTTATGGAAGTGCAGGCCAATGGCTGCCAACACTTCTTTCCTGGCATGGACAAACAATAATCGCTTACATAAATGAAACATAAATCTGGGAGCATAATGGCATCATATATCAATCAGAACAAGCCAGATACTAAACAAACCTGAAGACTGATAGGAGAATAAAGAACAGGATCAAAGGCTACAGTTCTCACCTCAGTGAGAGTTTTTCCACTGTTTCCCACTTGTGCTATTACTGCTTAAACAAGTGACAACACACCACTGCAATTCACAGCTATTAAAGAAAATTCCACTATAGGAAATGCACAGAATAAACTCTATAGATACTTCATTATTTCAGTTTTCCAGTAACCATGTCAGGTCACATTTAGATTTGTTCAGCTGAATTTCCTGCATCTGAGCTGTAAATTCTTGACATATTTAGCATTTCCTCTGTAATGACAGCTCCCAGAAGAAATTATTCTTGCCTTGCCTTGCCTTGCTTTCCTTTTCTTCCCATAAAAGTTCTCCTCCTTCTCAAAGACTTTGGTGTGGCTTGGTCACCAAGATTTGTCAATTCAGGTTATGGAGGGTGGCTTTCCCCAAGTCCACCCTGTCCTCAGCCCTTCTGCAGCCAGCCAGCAAGAGGGCCTGGAATTGCAGCACAGCCCCTGCCTTGACCCAAGAACATCTATGTGACCACTGGGCATCCCTCCCAGTGACATGCAGAGTATGTCCAGGGTGAAATCAAATAAAGGGGTATCATTTCAGGGGAAGTAAGTAGCAGTGCTTTTGGTTCACTACACTGAATGTGCTAAAGGCCAAGAGTTGCAAGGAAAAGGACCGTGCAAATTAGGGGATTTTTTTTCCTGTAACATGGGGGAATCACAGAAAAGCTAAAATTAGTCATCTAATACTAGTTTCACAAGTCCCAATTCTGCCATTACTGAATAAATGTGCTGAAATTTTGAGGAGGAAAAAAGACTTACTCCAGTCAAGGAATTCTGAAATGTTCTGATTTGAGGGAGTAGTGGAAATTTCCCTGGAATTATCTAGTGAACATGTCTCAGGCTGTTTCAATTCATACCTGAACTCATACCTACTGTGAGCATACCAAGAGAGGAGCTGGCATCTCTCCTTCTCCAGATTTTGCCTGTGGGTTGGATAGTGCTGATCACCCTCTACTTACAGCAAACATGATCAGATTCACCCAGCAAGGTAACTTCTGTTGTAAAACAGTGGTCACAGTTTGAAGATACACATGGCCCACAGTAAGCCTCCTACAGCTAATTATGTTGCTGTGTTGATTAATTTCATAAGTTTTTGTACTACCTAGACATGGTTAAAAACACCTTCACCTGGAAGATTTAGACTAACAATTATTTTGGACGGTAAATTACACAAGAATATGCTCCTAATTTTATTTGTCTGGTGGCTTACTTCAATAATTGCCTTTATAGTGAAGTCACTGCTGGGATAGTGGGCAGCAAATATTTAACAGTAGTCGATAATGCTATGCAAAAGTGTAGGGAACAAACTAAGGAGGAGCACCATATCCAATTGAAGTGGCAGAGGAATGCAGTACACAGAATGTAATTACTTGAGTGAGAATTTGCCTAGGAAACTGAAGCAAACGCCCCTGCTCCTTTGAAAAATGTACATTTTAGCATATAATGATCTAAGTCTCTTTACTAGGTGAACATTGCATTGTTAGAGCACAGGTAAAAGAGGTGAAAAAGTAAGTACAACAGAGTAAATGGGGCTTGAATGTTCATTAATTTTAATCTGATATAAGAAAAAAAAAAAGCCGTAACTGCCTAAGACAAGAAAAATGAAAATCAAGGGTAAGTATGGCTAGTTTTGAGCTTCACATATCTAGAAGCCAGGGCCAGAGGCAGAAAGAATCAGGGGTATTTCAAACTCAGGAAATGCTAAACTTCATATAAATGCCTTTTCCACCCCCACTTTGGATTTAAGACCTGGAGCTACATTTGAAAACTTTTGAAAATGGTTTGGCAATTTATTATGGTTTTGATGACAGCTCTCAAATCTCTTTAAAAATAACCTGAGATCTTTTGAATGCTTTTAAATTTTGCAAGGCAGATCTGAAGTCTATATTCATTATTAGTAAAAGCAGAAGTCTACATCCAGAAAGTGATCCAAAGGTGGTATGCAGGAATGTGTTTGAACAAACAGTACCCAGCCTGGTGATGCTGGGCCATGTGAAGGACACGGCTACAGGGAGTCCACTCTGTGCACTGCTGAGAATGACTCCGAGCAGAGAGCTCTCCAGCAGCAAATAGGGAAAGCCTGAGATCAGGCACAGATTTTTAACTCTACCCTCAAGGTACTACATGTTGTACTCAGAGTTATCAGAAGGTGCCTTCCTCTCTTTAAATCAAAGTCTCAGTCTGTAGGGAAACTGCCTAAATTACTACATGAAGCAGAGGTGTCCAGCCATGCTTTGGAAAAATGACCTCAGGACAGTCTACAGTGGCCTAGTTGACATCTGTGATTCCATGGGAAGTGTCTGACTGCTACTCACTCTGGTCCTTCAAAACTGGGAGAAATTCTACTTCTTTGGAAAGTTCCCAAACCAGCCAATAACAGGCATGAGCCCTCCTGCCTGCTCAGACATCCTGTGCAACAGGACAGAAGATGCTCTCAGATAAAGTGAGTGCAAGTGGCAACTTAAACACTATGCACAGAGGAAGAGAAGGGGTAGCTTTCACATTACCCTTAATCTCCTGGGCCCTGCCCTGCAACCAGCACAGCTGGAAAATCTGATTAGTTGAAGCATAGCACCATGCAGAGGAAGCAATATTCCCTTTCATCCAAAAGCTCACTTGGGTGAGCAGGGTCTACTATGTTCTGTAGTCAAAGAGAGAGGTGATAGGGACACTTATCACTGCTTCAGTCACTGCTTGGGTCATCAGTTTGTTATGATGTCTGATTTTCCACAAGTGATAAAAATGGGATATTCTGGTATCTCTGCAGGTTGAAGACAAGCAGGTTGAAGACACTGAAACAGCTGCAGCAAGAAAGAACAGAAGAAACTGGGGAGAAAAAGTTCAGACATAAAATTCAATTTAGTAACATATGTTTTAGGCCCGTGTCCCTTCCCAGTGTTCCACAAAACCAGTCTTAATAGAGACATTTACAAGCAGGGAGTATAGATTTGGAAGAAGTCAAGACTCCTTTTATTCCAGGAAACTGAGAGAAACTTTCCATGCAAACATACACACCCGTGCAATCACAAAATCTTCTCAAGTGTAACTTTAAGAGACACAGCAGCTTTGCTAGTCAGATCAGCCAGAACCACTTCAGTTTGATTGAAGAGAGGAAAAACAACAACAGTAAAACCACCGGGTTCGCCAATTTGGGCCAAGTCCTAAAAATAAAACTGCTTCCTTATGGAAAGGAATAAAAAAATAGAAAAAAAATCCTAAACAAAACAAAACAAAAAAACACCATCCAGAAGATCTGAAATATTCTCAAAATTGTCTGAATTTGGTGCCAAGTACACAGGGGCAGACTAGTACTTACGAGGCTGCCTGTGCCAGCTCTGAATCCCTCCAGTAACTAGAGACTGTATATCCAAGACTGGGAAGTGACTATGGAAAAAAACCCCTGTTTTCTAATGGGCAAGCTGTCCAGCCATTTTAACCCTTGCTTGAATACTTGCCTTGAGGCCTCATGATGCAGTGTTTCCTCAGCAGGCTGCTCCAGCTGCAGCCTGCATGACACTGCAGTGGGACCAGTCTTGGTCACCCACACTCCAGCAGCGCCTGGGGTGAAACTGCAGCTTTGTTTCTTGTGAGGAAAGGGTTCAGCCCTGCTGGAGAGGATGGCAGCTCCAGCCTCCCCTGCCCAGACCAGGTGCCTTTGGTATTGTGTCTGCAAGAAGGGTTCAGCCCCAGGTGCCAACCAGGCTGTCCCTGCACAGGCTCACTTTCTCCATGACTGCTGGGCAAAGACCAACGCTGCCGCTGCCTCCCAGTAGGGCATCACTGGCACAGAATGGATCTGCTTTTGCACAAAAAAATCACTGTTGTGAATGAGTTGACTGAAATTACCATCTTGGAGCAAGTCCTTGTTGTGCTGTACAAACTCAGAAGTATTTGTGTAGTACTGGAAAGGCACAGGGGAATGTGCTGTTTCTTTCATGCAAAATAACTGAAGAGGAAAGGCAGTTTTCTGTTTGCCTGCCTGCACCTTTCAGAATGGGCAAAACACAAAAAATAATGTTAGGAAAATAAGTAACAAAGCCGCTTACATTTATCCCCTGTGAGACTCCCTATTATCTTACTAAGAACCAGGCAGAAATAGAGCTCCTCATGATTTTGCTTTCATGCTTTGCCCAATCTCAAAATGTATGGTATTAAGACAATGTATCTCCTTCAGGGACAGAATAAAGGAATAAACACTTTCTGCTCATTATACTGGCAAGAAATACAGGTTGTCTTTATTCACAAAGAAAGGCAAAGAAATGTTCTCAATTTTCACAAATCACCTAAGAGCTAAAAAACCTGAAATATCATTATCAACTTCTGCAAAAGAGCTCTCAAGGGTTATCAAAACTTTCTCTAGGGACCAATGGCCTATCAAGTGTTTGTCCACAACATCCAAAGGTGTTGCTTGAAAAGACTCCATCACCTCCCTCTGAAATGCTTCACAGACTCTTCTGCTTCTGTGAGGAATTTCACTGGTATCCCATGGCAATCTCTGTATTACTGATTTTTACTTTTGCCTATTGTATACAAAGCTATTTTTTAAAAGTGTATTAAAGATTTTTAGTAGTAGAATTTAGCTAATCTGCATCAGTTTAATTGTTGTTAAACAGGTTCCAGTGCAGCTCCATCAGGTTTCACATAAACTCCAGACCCCGTCCTTGCTTCAGCTTCCTGAAAACCTTAGCTACTAAGTGGCAGGATAAGCTAGTTTCTTCTTTTCCACATGGCTGAAATTGGCATAAGCATGAAGACAGGCCTGGACATTTAAGGAAGAAAGGTCACTTTTCATGAAAAAACAGTTTTTAGGAAGCCAGAGTAACAGCTGAATTTTCATATGCCAACTTCAAGAAATATAATATGAGAGAAACAGAAGTGCTATTTTGGGTCACATAAGTATCATATTCTGAATAATCCTTTTATTAGCAGGCTGCCCTTTCCTACCTCATCTTTCTTGCCAGCAGTTACAGACCTCAGGCTCACACATTTCCATCACTGCTATGAGAAGGGCATTTATCAACTTCCTATCACTCAAAAAATATAACTGAAGTTGAACTTACTAAGCACATCACAAAGCACAGAGTAGCAGCTCTCAAAGTTGTTTAAAATGTGTTTTCAAGGAGAAGGTCAATATTTTTTGTATGATATTTATCTTCTTTCTAAATGTCTGACCCAAATAAGTAATCAAAGAGAATGAAAGCCTAAAGCAATCAGTTTAAATTTCATCATGTAATTCTGGCCTGGTGTGTAAGAAAACACTCTTTGAACTTAACAAGCAAAGTGTGCATAGGAAATATTATTCTAAGCATTTAATGGAGTTGCACAACTCTTGTGTGTTTGCTAAAGATAGCAAAAATAGTCAAGAAACATTTTTTCAATTAAAAATACCCTTTTATTTGAAAAAGTAAGTTTCTTATGCGTTTTACAGACACTTAGTATCAAAGTGTATCTAACAAACATTTATCAAGTCTCTTTGGGTAATATGTTTAACAAAAATACTCATAGAGAATAGTTTCCTTTTAACATGCTAAAATGCGAATTTAATTTTTTTTGTGTTAACATTTGCTTTCCAAACAGCTATCACGAATACTTTCACTTCAGAGCACAGTGTGGTTACGTTGTTTATTCTAGAGTCTGAATCATTAGAGTATTTTCTCCCAACCTGTTTTGTTTTGTTTTGTTTTAAGTTTAACATTAAGTATAAGTTTTAAAGCTTTCATTTGATTTGGATAATTACAGAAGCCCCTTGGAACTAAAGCTCTGCCTGTAGTAGGCATGGCTCTGATGCTGAGGCCAACTGAGTCCAGGAGCATTTTTAATTATGGCACCACCCTATGCATTTATGATTACTTAAGTGTACTTGACCCCACCATTTGTCTAATCCTTCCTTTTAACTTCTCCACGGTCTATTAAACATCCCCATTTACAAGACTCTCTGCTGGAGTCAAACCCTTGGTGGCTGCAATGTCTGCCTTTCCTGCTTACAGCATTCTGACAGCCCTTAACATATTCCAGTCCACATTTGACCTCTCAAGGGAAAGTGTCTAAATTGAGTCGATCTCATTGACAAAGATCAAACCACTACTTAAAATGTCTCGTGGCTGGATTTCCTTCCCAGCAGACCCACAACTCCAAACTGAACTAAACATGAAAGGCTGCATGCAGCTGCAAGCAGTATTAGGTAGGAGAAGAGTACAAGCTTCACATGATCTGAGTACCAAGTGCTCCTGTGGCAGGGGTACAGGGAGAAGGGAGGAGAAATGGGCAACAGGCTCCTGACCCTTGAATGAATCCATGCCTAGGAAGCGTAATGGGGATACTCATCCATGCACAACAGGGACATTCACTCACTGCACACTACACATGCATAATGATGACACAACCAGCACTGGAAAAATGACTTCTCTGAGTAGAAATTAAAGATTTTATGCTATTTCCCTTCTTTGCGGTGGTGCTTGATTCATTTGTACTTATGGCTCAGAACTTTTCGCAAACACCATCTGGAAAACCAGCTTTCCTACAAGTCCAGGCATTCCAGCAGTACAATATGTAGTATAGGTATTTTGCATGGATAAAAGAATTGCTGCTCTCAAGTACACAGAGTAATTTTTGAATGCTGTCCTTAAGGTGATTACCAGCTGATATCAAACTAGAATAAAATTCCTATTGCTTTCCACTGAGAAGTCACAATGTTCTTGCAGGAAGATGAAGAGGCTAAGCAAAGAGCTATAGCACCTTCAGTTTTATGTGTGATTTCATTATTTACTTTCAACCAGGTATTTCATTTTCCTTTTAAGTTATATCCTTTTTGAATAAGTATTCTAGCAAAGAGTAAGAAGAAAGCTCTTGATTTCAATTTCTTGAAAAGGCTATTTTGCCATTAATATACTGGGAACCAGTCAACAACTATGTTCCTGCAGGGCCTGCAGAAACAGAACTGGTACAGGAAAAAAAAAGTGGGGGGGTTGAACTAATTCTTTCAATGCCAATATAAAAGAAAGTTATGTTCTCACCAGAGAAGATCTTTAGGTTAAGTACAGCTAGAAGGTGCACTTTGAATAAGATAATGTGTTTTCCACATAATAATGTTCTTTGGAAAGAATTCCATGCTCCTAGAAATTGGTCTGTGAAGTTTATTTTCTGGCTATATGGGTGGAGGAACACAGATCCAGGAAATATATTTACAATTCTCAGTGGACTAGAAACGTAAATGCCTGTCTCACACAACTCTTTCAACTTTCCTTTATCCTTTCCTTAGCTTCCTACCAATCATATTCCCAAAACATCTTATAGTAACTCTGACCTCATTGAATGCAAATTTCTTTATCTATATCACATTCTTAAGGAAGTGCACTCAAAAACTTCTTCTAAAGAGACCAAACACCCAGGAAAACAAAACCAGAGCACTCTATAAGATCTCAGTCTGTGACTGTGAGAGGTTGGGACAACTAAGAGATACCTCTTATTGTTCTGGTAATGGAATTGAGAAATCAGTTAAATTGGGCGTCTCAAAAGCAACTCACACAGATTACTTCAGATTTTGCACTTATAAAGCAGAAATGAAACAAAGAAATTATTAACACACCAACCATCCTGGGGTAAATGCATGAATATTTGTTCTGTACTATATCTTAGCAGTGAGAAAACAACTATTGTATTTCAAAACTATGTATGTAGGGAACAGCAATTGACATCATCTACTTACACATTTGACACTGTCCTGAACAACATCCTTGTCTCTCAATTGGAGAGACATGAATTTGACATAGAAACCACTTGGTGGAGACCAGTGAAAAGTGGCCTTCCTCAGGGTCAATATAGGGACCAGCACTGTGTGACATTTTGTCAGTGACATGGGCAGCAGGATCAAGACACTCTCAGCAAGTTTGCCAATGACACCAAGCTGTGTGGTGCACTCAACGGGCTGGAGGGAAGGGATTCCCTCCAGGGGGGCCTGGGCAAGCTTGAGAGGTGGGACTGTGCAAAGGCCAAGTGTGTGGTCCTGCAGGAGGGTCAGGACAATCCCAAGCACAAACATAGACTGGGCAGAGAATTGTTTGAGAGCAGCCCTGCAGAGAAGGACTCGGGGGTGCTGGTGGATGAAACACTGGGCACAGACTGTCAGTGTGCACTCACAGCCCAGAAAGCCAACTGCATCCTGGGCTGTACTAAAAGCAGCATGACCAGCAGGGCAAGGGAGGTGAATCTGCCCCTCTACTGTGCCCTTGTGAGATTCCAGATGGAGAGCTGCATCCAGCTCTGGGGCCCTCAACATAAGAAGGATGTGGACTTCTTAGAGTAAGTCCAGAGAAGGGCCATAAAGATGATCAGGCGGCTAGAGCAAATCTCCTATGAAAACAGTCTGAGGCAGTTTACTCTGAAGAAAAGAAAGGTCCAGAGAGACCTTACAGCAGCCTTCTGGTGCAAAGGAGTCCTCCAAGAGAACTTGAGAGGAGGTTTTAGAAGGTGCATGTAGTGACAGGACAAGGCTATTGGCTTCAAACTGGAAGAAGGCAGGTTTAGCTTAGATATCAGGAAGAAATCTTTTACTGTGAGGGGGGTGAGGGTGTGAGGCACTAGAAAATGTTGCCCAGAGAAGTGGTTGCCCCATTCCTGGAAAAGTTCAAGGCCAGGTGGGATAAGCAACTTGGTCTAATGCAAGGTGACCCTGTCTGTGGCATAAGGGTTGAAATAAGATGATCTTTTGGACTCTTCCAACCCAAACGATTCTACAGTTCTATGGTATGTAGGTGTATATATAATAACCACTGTTATTTTTTATTCCCTAAGAAATATTTCCTAGTTTACATATTACACAACAAACTGAATCTTTTTAATTATACTCTCCCAATTTTGTACTTGCCCTCCTCCCTGCCAGGAGGAAAAACCTTGTGGCATTTCAATTCCACTCGGCAGCTGAGCATTCTCAGGACACACTGCATGTTACTTGTCTTGAGGTAGCAAAACCAATTTGTTAATTTGGTTGTTAATTCAGGTGGAAACGAGTAGAGCTTCTGGGCTTCTTTGTAATTCTTAGTCCCTTACCTATTTCTGGTTTTCTTCCAAATATACTACACAGTTTGGAATTTGTAGTAAAGACAAGAAATTATTCTAGAATTTGCTTTCCCATTAAAAGGCATTTAAATTAAGGTATCTGGCTAGAAATTATTACTTAGAGAATAGCCTCTTGATAAATCCTGAGTTGCACCTGGTACAATATCCTCAGTCACTGTGCCAAAGGAAAGTGAGAGTATTCCTGGGGATTCCACATTTTGACCATGTCTTTCTAAACTGCTATAAGATGGCACAGGGTTTATGAGAGTTAGTGCTTCCCTTTCCCACGTGATTAAAGTTGATGGCATCTCTCTATAAGAACACACATAAACCCCCTGGAACTGCATATTATTAAATATTTGAGGCAAGATGTCTGATAACTGTAGTATGGGAATATTATACTCTAAAAATAAAATGCAGAATAGGATTAAGGGTATCTAAGACATTTAATAGCTCAGAATCTAGGTATATGTGAAAGCACATGCACACAGATTTTTTTGAACCAAGTGTGACTAAGTCTTGGCTAATTCAAGCATTTGATGTGTATCTCATAGTTCCAGGAATACAGCAAACCTTTTGCTGCTTGGATGTTTTAAGTGGAGAATCTTGTATGCCAGGTAAGCATCTGCATTCATTATTGTTGTTTTAGTTCCTCAGAAACAAAGCACTCTGGCTTTTAAAGTTTCCTCTAGTTCCTTTTAAATTCTAATTATAAAAATTGTGGAATAGATTTCATTTGAATAAAAATATCACGTACATTTTTCTGCAACTTATTCCTAGGATCATTATTTTTGCTTTTGCAAAAGCAAAATATTTCTAAATCACAGTACTAACACAAACATATCCAGGCAATCTCTGACCTGACCTTCTGCTGTCATAGACAAGACCACAATAATATATAACTCCACTACTGAGCTGACCTTCAGGTATTTCATTAATTCTTTACTGGGCTCCTGGATAGGAA
The DNA here is from genome assembly GCA_013400215.1 of Cisticola juncidis. Lineage (NCBI taxonomy): Eukaryota > Metazoa > Chordata > Aves > Passeriformes > Cisticolidae > Cisticola > Cisticola juncidis. The sequence continues at coordinate 598,800 of VXBR01009219.1, read as the reverse complement.
ATAAATAATAATTAACACACATCACAAGAGATAGCGTAATTGCTTTGATAGTTTGACCCACTGAGGGTGAAATTTTCTGACTTGGACTTACACATTTTATCTGAGCATCATTCATCTGTAGACTGAAGAATCTTCATGAATCCGTGAAGCAAGGCCTTCACTGGTTCAAGGTTTCCTAATTCCTCCCACAGATCTCACCTCTTACAATAAAGTGCTTATGGAAAGCTCTATTCAAAACTTTTCTGTTCTTCTTAATAAATGAAGCTTATTCAGGTAGCTGATTGTAGTGGGAAACACAAATTATATAGAACAGTGCAAAAGCTTATTGCTTTCTATTTAGATAAATATTATACATATTCCTTGAAAAAAAGAAAATTGTAAAATTTCCAGGTTCTTTGACCAGTTCAATTTGCTGTCTTTGATCTCTCTGATGATATTATTTGCCTCCTCCCATTTTTTTTGGCCTATTTCAAGGACCTGTGCTGTTTTGCTTCAATTAATGTTCTCCTCTGAGCAACTCAGTTTTACCACAGCTGCTGAAACACAAATCAAGCCAACCAAAGAGCTATTTTGGTCCCTTTATATTTTCATCCCATTCTCCTAATTTTCTCTTCAAGACTCTCCGTTCTTATCAAAACAACTGAACTATTCTCTTTTCCATGCCACAGACCCCAAAAGCCCTTTTTCTTCCAAAACCCCTTCTCGTTGTCCCTAAATCCTTTCCTTGATCCTCCTGTCTATCTGCTCATCACTGAGACTGGCACACAAAAGTTGCATTCTGCTCACCTCTGTGGTGTCTCCTGCTCTAGCACAAGTCCTACTCAGTTCCAGTAACGTCTTCCCACCAAAAATGCTCCATTTAACTTTTTTGGCCAGAAAAAAACCCTGGTGCATTACCAGGCATTTTACCTTAAGGGCTCTGTTTCTGCTCAACAGGCATAGAGGAATCACTAGTCCTGCCTGAAAGATGAACCTCCAATAGTCACATTTTTACTGGAACTTTCTTGCATTTTCCAAGTACTATTTTAAACAATTCCCTATTTTCATTTCTGTCTAGGTTTCAAGTTTAGGATTTCGCTGAAATAAAGTAGATCCAATTAATGAAGTATTTGCTACCATGTGTCTCACAATCATTCTCAAAAAACAAAATAAAAAACCTCTCAAATGTTTGTCAGCATGATCTCTGCAGACATAAGAAAGTAATTTGGACTAGGTGATTCACTGTTTGTTTCTTTCCAGTTGTAGTTTTCATTACAAAAAATAAAGTTCTCTGTTTTAAATGCCCAGAAAAACAACAGTAGCTGTTTTCACAGACTAAATTCTCTACTCCTTAAGAAATATTGATAAAGGAATCAAATTACAGAGACTCTCCTCAGCTTCTTGTATCATATGCACAAAACTTTAGTAAGTTCAAAGCTCACCATTTCAATACAGAGAATTATCTAAAATGAGGCATATGCAAAAGAAGCTCAGCTGACTGTCTGCAATTTTAAAGAAAAACCCTGCTTTAATGGAGACTGTCTCTACCTTTCCTAATTATTGCTAAGCAATTAATGGCTGCAGCTCGTACAGTAAAAGCAGAACATTAAGTCAAAACATGATCATATTACATTTAAATATCTCAGGTACCACCCTGACTTTCTTATTTCCAATTTCACGGGACCTTGATGTTTTTTGGTAATCCTGATATATCTATATCTGACTTCAGAGGTGCTCCTAACTGGACAGCCTCTCACACAAGACCTTGGCAGGAGGAACACAACACTAAGATATTAAAAAATGTTTCTCCCTTCACATGGGGTTGTTACATAAAACTTTCTTCTGGGATGGGATACAGATCTAAAGCTGTCTGGTTCTTAATAGCCAGGCTAATCACGAAGAACAGTACAAACCACAGTATTTAAATTAAGTAAACAGCAATTATGAGTCATGCTGTTGCTCTCTTCTAACATGCTGTATGCTGTGGCTGAACCATCCAACATCTGGACTGTGAATATAATACTGCCAAAACTCTACTCCATGGCTGCCAAAATGCTGAGCCCACGCGTGGCTTCACAGCTTGATATCCAGGGAGCCCAACTCTGATTCAAATTCTGAAAAATCACCAGGTCTATGGTTGAAATATGATTCAGCAGTTTGGAAGGAAGCCTTCTTAAGTTAAAAAAAAACCCCAAAAAACAGCAGCAAAAAAGCCACAGCTGACTATATATGGCATACAGCTCCTAGCAAAGAAGTAAACTTCTTGAACACCTTCACTTCACAACAGAGCTCCATAACTTGACTGGGTGGTACAAAATATGGCTTATCACAAGCATTAGGTTAAATTCTGCTCCCCTAACAACAGTGTAAACTCAGATGAACTCCACTAATTTCAGATACACAGCCTGTTTAAATATGAATGGACAGAAGTTCCTCTTGCTGTGCTCTTTGACATAAGCTTGAAGTCATTAATCAGATAGCATCCTTACAGAAGAAAGACTCTGGTGGTATTCCAGGAATGTAGCTACTGAGGTAGACTCATTCCCCACCACACAAATATACTTGATTTGTAAATGACTTAAGCCTTGTGAATTGACCAGAAAAAACACCCCAGGTTCTGCACACATACAGACTGCACTGGGAACGTCAATCTTACACTGTTTGCTCTGTGTCCTACAGGAGCATTTACACACACATAAAAGGTGACCATATCTTGCCCAAATGAGGTGTCTGCTGGCCTGGTACATGGAAGAGCTCAGCTGCTAATTCATATTGCAAAGTCTGTTTCTCAAACTTTCCTCCTTGCTTTCTAGCAGATATAAATAGATAAAACATCACTTTTTTTTTTTTTTCTTCATTTATTGATTGTTCAGGTGGACCAGCACTTCACCAAGGCATGACAGTCTTCAACCCTCATCCTGTGCTGCTCAGGCCTGCCTGGTCAGACAGATGACACATTGGCCTTTCATGTGCACTGCCCTCATTTCTTCTGGTGATGATGCTTACTCTTGCTTTGCCAAGCACAGTGGCTTAACTAATATCCTCTACTCCCTGCAAAATACATGCTCAGTCATTCGGGAAATTGAAAAAAAAGGTGAAATAAATGCTGCTCCATTTGAAGTTGAATGATTTGTTCAACACTACAAAATGTTGCTTTAAGAAAGCTCTCTTTTAATATAGTAAAGGAGACAAATGGAGTCCCCTTTTTTCTCATTCCCTTCTCTTTAACAGTAATTAAATGAAGTGGAGATTGTGAGGTAAAACCAAGCACATCTGGGTCAATTAGCATGGAAAGTCAATTCTTTAAAACCTGATGGATGCCTCTGGGAATCGTGCGCTTCTCAGCACGAATCTCAGTGCAGCGCTGCACTCTCAGCAACTCAACTCAATTAAGCCATTACGTGGTTCTTTAAATCTGGGGATCCGGGGGAATTGCTTAATTGTCTGCTTGTCATAGTTCCTCCTCAGGGAGCATGTAAACGTCTTCTGTTTCTCCTATAGATGTGTGGTGCACATAAGAACAATTCATTTTAGCTGACTTATTCAAAGCTTATTTCTCCCGTGGGAAAATTAATCTTCCACCTTAAACACAGAACAAAGCTCTCCAGTGGAAACGAACCATGTCATCAACGTGGAATAGGTTTTCAATGACTACAGTCAGGTTTATATTTTCTTTTCCTTAAAAAGCTGAACTATTTCTCCCTGCTTTTGCTTGTTCCTAACTTCCACAAACAAACTCTTCAGGCCTGTAATAGGGTTTCACCATTCTCTGCAGCTATAGGCAGTTCTGACACACCTAATGCACCTACTGACTTTAGAGTCAACAGAGTTCAAGCAAGCTGTCTAAACATTTATGATGTGCTTAACTTCATGGACATGGAGGATAACTCGTCCCTCATCCAGAGAGGTGGGAAGGATGGCACATTAGGGGATGCTCATCTGTCCTGACTGAGAGCTCTTCTGAACTAAAGAACCTACTAAAGAGATCTTAAACAGCCAGCAGGCTGTTCAAGGCAGACATGCCACTTATAGACAACAAAAATCATGAGCTTAATCCCACCTACACCTCCCCACTGCTGTGACTGTGACAACCACTCAGGAAAGACAGACTGCTGTCCCTGTTTCACCACATCAGTGAGATCCTCTTCATGAGCACACAAGCAGCTGCTTTCACTCTTCTTTTGCTCCATGTTTCAGACTGCTAAACACCCAAAATCTCTAGCTGGTCTCAGCAGGAGACAGTTGCTGGGTGCTCAGGATTATGGAAACAAGTCATCCCATTTAGCCCCTAATATGGATTTAGAGGGCTAACTTTAGCTTCAGATTTTTTTAAACTTGGCATGGTATTAAAATCCATCCATGGGGTGAGTTAATTTTTTACCATCAAAGAGTAGTAAAACAGCTTCTCCAAGGTCATACAGCAGGATGACTAGGATTAGAATGCCACAAATTCCATGTGCTATAACCAGAAAATTATTCTGTTTCCTAAATGTAACATAATTGGACACAGTCTGATAAATGGAGACTGAGTAAGCCACACTAAATCTACTGATGTGTTCTGCAATGTCTGGATGCATCCCCAACCCTAGCTATGAAAGGAAATGTAATTATGGTAATGAGAAAGTACAGTCCACCCATCATTTGGGTTACCACACACATACGTAACAGATTCCAAATATAGAACTGCAGTAATGTCTCCTACACTCTTATCTCCCATTGGATCCCTTTTCCTTAAGTTATACACTTGCCATCTTTTCCTCTGACAGGAGAAACAATCTATTTTGGTGTGTGCACAGCAGCTATCACGGCCATCAGGACACGGGGAACAGCTGCTGGACGTTCACTAGATCTGACTCCAGGGGCAGACACCTTTCCTTGCCCACATAGATGTAGGCAGTGTGTTTGCTCAGGCACAACGCTGTGGATGAAGGAGGGAAGCTAAGTCTGAGGAAGAACGTTCACAGAGGAGAGGAAGATCAAGAAGCCAGAAGGTTTTATAAAGCACCCTTGTGTGTTGGAATCTATGCCAACTTAAAAAATGAGGTATATGTCTCTTAGTGCAGTCTTAAGCCATGAATGCAAGGCAGTGTAGAGATTCAGAAGCCTTATTTAAACATCCTACTTTGGCTCCAGAGAAGCAGAACAGCGTAGCACACAGTCCAGGCTAACTTACACAGCTCTGCCATGGCAGTTTAGATCAGTCAGTGCTTCGGGTGTATAAAGGTCTCTGTACAGCGGTGTCCTCAGATGCATCACCCACTTGGTTTACATCATCTGGAGGACATGTCCTCATGGTGGTGCAATGGGTGCATGTAAATTAAAAATTTCAGCTGTGGCTCCAGAGTACGTGCAAGGGATCCCGACAACAAACATTCTGTCTCTCCTGCCTGTCTGCAATTCAAAGACACAATGCCAGACACTTTTCCTCCTGCGGTGGACTGGCATGCAATTATTTTTGTGCACCTCAGCTTGTCTTGGTTACAAAAAAAGAAGGAAATATTTTAGTAACTTTCATCTCCTAAACCAGAGTGTGACAGATAGCTAGACTTCCAGTTTCACTAAGTTTCTGCAGGCAAAGAAGAAACGGGTCATTGACAGGTGTTTATAAAGGTAGGTATTCAGAAGTATCTAAAGCTGAAAGAGTTCTGAGTCTAACCTGAAAATGTTAGTACTTTAGGCTGTCATGCCTAGATGTTTGTCATGTGTTATGGGAGTATAATCAGATATAGCAGAGGGAGCAGTATTAGAGAAATGGATTGTGACCTGCACATCCCCATATGAGGCTTCTTGGTGGTCCCTTGGTTTTGTGCTGAGCAAGAGCATGTCACAGCAGAGGAATCCCAGGCATGGCAGGAGCAGCCAGTCCCAGTGGTTACAGCTCCTTCAGCGTTCAGTGTTTTTGGACACAGTCACACATCAGGGCTTCACATTGAAGGACTCTCCGTCCACTTTCCACTCACAATGTAAGCAACACCACAGCTCCGTTCTCAGTGAAAGTAACAGTACATGTATTTGCATCTGGACCAATTGTCAGGGTGTTGTAAATTCAAGGGACTTTAATTTCTGTTTTAGAAAACAAAAGAAGAGAAAAATCAGCAGGCTATCTCTTGTAATCTCTGCCTTTCTTATTGCCTGGAATTAACAAAGATGATGCCTGATAAAGCATGGATAGAAGAACAAAAATAAGGAAGAACTATACCAATCCCAGTAAAGTAAACAGCAACTTGAAGGCTTTCTGGATGCTCCACAACCCACATGCAAGAGTTCCTCCAGTCCACTTTATGCTACAAACGTATTTGCATCCCAAAGTCAATACAGATAGAGGCCAGTACCAGCTGAATAGCTTCCTGACATAAGGTAGAGTTGCCTCTACAACTGAATATACACCACATACATGTTGAGGAAGGGATTAAATACAGAATGTCAGCTGCATGCAGAGTAGCCAGGGCCTGACTGTCCTGCATGTCCTGTGCTGTTGCCTGCTGTCTTGGTTCAGAGATTATGTAAGATGCTGCTACCATGTTTATGTTGGCTTCACTGTGATGCAAGGGACTACATGAAATGTCTCAAACACACACACACATGCACACGCACAGAGCCCAAAGACAGGTCTTCTGGAAGAGTTGTCAGCAGCACTTTGAAAAATTGTATATGTATGTTAAAAAAAAAAAACATGCTGAAGAACTTATTTTACTCACCTTTCTTCAGAAACAGTTCTAGCACCCTTCAACACTAAGGCTAGCACAACACCTGGTCTGTTCATCCTGGTATTTCAAGCACATACACACACATGTATATACATACACAGACCTATGCAGACCCAAAACTCTCTCCCCAGGAACATGGCCTTCCCTTTTCAGGTACATACCAGCAGGAATGCATATATTGAAGAAACAGAGGAAGAAAAAACCATGTTTTTCACACAGCCGTTTTATTCTGCTTGCAGGAGTTCCTTTTCCAGCCACAGGCAAGGGTTGAATGCAGAGAAGCCAAAGGCAGTTGGGGCGGGATGTAAATGAGACCACACCTTCCAGACACACTCCAATCACAAGGAAAGAGCATGGATGTAAATAAAACCACACCTTTGCCGGACTTCTCTTCTTACATAAAACAGTTTCCATGTAAATAAGGCCACTCCCTCAGATGGGCTGCCTATTTCCATTTGTGAGGAGAGGCATGTAGGCAAGGCCAAGACCTTTCACAAACTCTTAAGTAAAACTTTGAGAGGATTGTAAGTTTTACCCTTCTCTGGCTTAGAGAGGACTAGTTCCTTCTGTGGAAAGCACTTTATTGCTCTGCATGGGATCTGATGAGCCAGCACATATCTTTCGTCAGTCTTCCTGTCAGGCACTGAAAACTGCTTTATGAAATACTGCTCATAGAACATGGATACACATTTTAACATGCAACTTCTATCTTGCACAGACAAGTCTTTACACTGACATTAGATGTGTGCCTTCCTTTCAGCTGGGCAGAATTAAAAAATACAACAATGGAAATATGAGGTTCTTCTGCATTTTCTCCATTTTTTCTTATATCCTTTTTTCCACATGCACATCCAAATCTGATTTCAAGATTTCCAACCCAGATCAAGTGCAAAAGACTTGTCCCAAAAGGTAAAGAACTAAACTGCAGCCAGGTTTCAGTATAACTTGTTCCAGATGTCGGAGCTCACTATAATCATCATCGATTTTGGTTTGGGTCAACAAGCAATATAAGTATATAAAACCTTACTATCACTGAGACTCTTTAACTACTTGGAAACACTTCAGATGTTAGGTTAGGAAGACAAACAGCCTGAAGGCATTCTGAGGAAAAAACACAGTTCTCATCTATATTCCTCACACAAAGAAAGTCCTGGAGGAATAAAAAAAAAAAAAAGCAGACTCAGTTTCTTAGAACAAGATACATGAGACAGAGTGAAAGTGCTACAATGGCACACACTTTATCCAAAAAGGTGGTTTTTAATAAAATTGGGAAAGGGTGTACTGCATTCCCACAGAAATGGTATGTTCACAGATGTTATCCAAGTTTAGGAAAACAAAACCGTCCACATTTTTGATGTTTGCACCAAAGGAAAAAATGCTGCTTTGAGCATTTGATGGAAGACAACTAGAGGAAATCAATATTATGGTTGCTCCCACCAGTGATACAAGAGGCCAAGAACTGTCAACATTTTCCTTATAAATCTATCTTTCAAAAGAGTCTAAATAGGCTTTAAATGACTATAGTTGGGACCAAAATTTGGATTGTGAGATCCCTGGAAACAAATCTGCATCTGGCAGCTTACAAAATTCCAGTCTAGAGAGACCGTGAGAGCGGAAGAAGGATAATTTTTAGTGGTTAAAGGTATCTATCTTATTTGTGCTGCTAATCAGTGATCAGAAACCAAACAGGATGTTTGGAATCAGTGCTGATGAACATCCAGAAGTCTGCATGTACACTTAACTGTCTCCTCCAGCATTTTCTTCTTAAACATACGGCTGCCACACAACACAGGCTTGTGATAAATCTGGAGCTCATATTTCCAGAGACATCCTGGACAAAACTCAGCAAGAACCACAGCAGGAAAAGAAAGATTCACAAACAGTCTTGATTTTTAGAAAATTATTATTTCATGCCCAGGCTTAAAACTAAGCTATGTCTAAAACACAATTATTATAATAGCTTAATAAACAAGTTCATTAGGCTTAAACAGTAGAACTCAAACCAAACCATATATGCAGTTTTCCTTTTCTGAGCCAGTCCCCCAAAAGTTCCTATCTAGCCCAGAGCTATACACTTTAATGAGAGACAGAAAGGAAGTAAAATGATAAATGGAGTCATAGGACAGGTCTGATTTGGCAGATTTTTCAGTTAATGAATTGAGTGTACCAGTTTCCATCCACTTCTCCTGCCCCATTGCACTGTTCAATGACCCTGGCTCACTCACACACTTGTGGCACATCCCAGCTATTTACTTCTACAGCTTCCTCCCACACTTCAACTTATACAGCTGTTAAAATGAAAAAAAAGTCAATGGTGAAGTTCATTAATGTTTTGCTTTACCAGGCTAATTAGGTGTTGGGCAGAATAGCAAAGGGTCCTGGTGCAAAACTCACCCCATTCTACTCTTTCAATAACTCATCCATATGTTTTTCTGCTCTGCAGTTTCTTGAACTTCCTCCTCAGCATTTTACTTTCTTGCTATTTCCTTTCCAGTTTATGCCTTGTACCTCTCCTTCCTCAGTCTTCCTTCCACCTAAAACACCCCTAAAGTACACCACCTTACCCGCACTCTGGGGAAATACCTATCGCAGGTTTTTGGTTCTCCCCTGGTTTACCAGATTTGACAAGATCTTTTGCACAACTCTGCTCCTATCTGTGTGGTACAATTGGCAAAATCTGGACCGAAGAATGACCTCTTCACACAGAAGCTGTGTTTTACTGTGCATTCCTGCAACACTGCACACAGTTGGTATTCTTTGCACATTAGTCTACTATTAAAAATGTCTTACCCCATCAATTATGTCTCAAAACTACTAGTCAACAAATTATATAAATCCCTTATATTTTAATTAGCTTATTAGCTAAATCTTTTAGGAAGATGGTCTCCTAAACTCCTAACCTTACCACAGAATTATTTAGTGAACCAAATCTATATAACAGTATCCGAAAGAAACTTTGAAACAAAATATTACAAGAGAGAAACTGCAGTTGGTGAGAAACCAATAAACACACTGTAAATTCTGAAGGTTTTCACAAGAAACACTGAGTGGTGAATGACTATTCCAGAAATGGAAAAATAGAGAGTCTCTTGACATCCGAATAGGGTGAGCAGGCAGTGGTCCAACAAACAAATCAGAAGTGGAAAGAGAAAAAAAATTCTTTTTGGATCCAAATAGTTTCAAAAATGAAAACAGGGATTAAAAAACAAGAATTAAAACATGGGAAGCTGAAATCTATTCTCATATTTTATTGTGCTACTTGAAAGAAAGCTAAATGCAGGCTCTATCCTGATGAGAAGCAACATTCTCTGTTTTTCTTCCAATTTTAGATAAGAATCACTGTCAAAAATGGGGTTTAAAATAGGACAATACACAGCTAGAGAGGTCATGCTACTTATTCCTTTAAATGAAGGGGTGACTTTCCTAACCTGCATACTCTAGAGGTGGCAGTCCAGGTAGACAAGGCTCTCCCCTCAGCTCTTCCCCATGCCACTCTGCAAAGCGGGCAGCCTAAAAGGGCAGCTGCTGGTAACACTGAAAAGTGCTGAATGCTACTGCCCTTGGCTGTGAAAGGCAGGAAAACCCCTGAAGGAATAACCTGGACCAGCCCTCTGCCCTGCAGGCACCAGCAATGCAGTCCATACTTGAGCCCTCTGAAAACAGCTCTGGCACATCACCCTTCTGGGACATGCTTGAGGGCTTAGGGCAGAAACCCAGCTGCTACTAGTTTGGAGAGCTGCTCAGTGTTAGAACACCTAGACTAAGATCAAGAAATGCAAAATGGTTCTGAAGCAGCTGTGAGGGCAGACATGGTCCGTCTGTGAGACTGCCATCAGAGAAAAGTTTGGTACCCTCAGGTCTCCAAAGAAGATCTCACTGGACTCAATCCCTGCAACTGTGCCTCAGAAACTCCCCCTGCAACTCCAGCAGAGAAAAAGATGACAAACAGCCACTGTTCCTGTACAGGTAACAAAGCTTCCACCCACACTCCCAAGTACACTGCACACTCAAGCACAGGACTCGTACAACAGCACAGAAAATGCAGAATGATGGCTGAAGGTCTCCAAGGGCAGAGACCAATCATCAGTGATTGACCCCTACCTGCTGGACTCACTGGCCTGCACCAACCCTGACCTTCTGAACCACCTAACCCAAGGCTCCATACTGCAGACACCCACAATGGCATGTGGTTTAGGAACAACTACAGAAAATGGTAAAACTCCATTACCAAATTTGTTTTTACATAATAGGCTTTCATAACTCAAAACAAATGATAGGATTTTTTAAAGTATTCCCCGATGTGGGCCAGAAAACATTTTTTCTGCTCTTAGAAGACTGGGTTTCCAAACACGACTTCAGCCTACTTACAGTGATAGACATTAAAAAAAGTCATTCAATGTGAAAACTTTAAAAGTGTCTTTGAGGACAATCATGACCAGTAGGTCATTGACACAAAAAGGATTTGAAATAAACTCCTCCAATATTTGTCCCTTTTAAAATCAAAACAAATCATGGACATGTTTCAAAACAAAAGAATTCCAAGTTTTTTCTCAGCTTCATTTTGCTGAAAACCAACACAAGGAGTGCACAGGGTCTATTTCATCAGGATTTCTCTTTCTAATGAAAAAAGCTTCAATCAAAGCTCCCAAGTTGTCCTAGAAATTTAGGAAAAAAGACTAGAAATGTTCCTGGTGTCTTTGTCTCTCAGTTGAGAAATTGACAGGCTCTATAAACTGCATAAGACATAGGAACAGATAGGCAAACAGATGCTCAAAACTTTGAAGACATACCAAAAAAATAGTCCTGGAATTCTGAAGGGGATTTTCATAACTTGTCTGTAGTTCTGTCTGATTCCCCAATTGGAAAACAAATATATAACTGCCTTATATACTCCTAAAAAAAAAATCCTGTCATAATTTCAAAGTGTGTTGATCACAGTTTATTTTTAGATCTGACAAACCACAGAAACATCTCCAAAAGTATTCTAAAAAAGCAGTGACCTTTCCAGCTTGGAAAGCAGAGTTGTTTTAAAAAACATACTCCAAGCCATGGTACAGGCTAAACAAATCTGTAAGGCCCCTCCATAGCCTTCCCAAAAGTCTTCCACATTTACCTGTACATTGTTTTATAAAAACTTCTCATCTAGGCTAGCAAAGGTAGTCTTAAATATCAGCTCATACACAGAAGCAGTCACCTCCTGAGGAGGAGAGCATTGCTCTGAAGACAGAAAAGGCTGCTAGAGGGAATGTGGGCTGCAGTGGTGAGGAGCGACAGCAGCTTCATGTCTGTGCCAGAGAAGATACAGCTCACTAAGACACAAGCAAAAGGAGGAAAGGTGATGAAGATACAGCTCACTAAGACACAAGCAAAAGGAGGAAAGGTGGTGAAAAGGCGCTGGGACTCAGTCGGGGAAAATGATGGTCAGGAAAAGGAGGAAGCTTCCAAAATTAAGAGGGATTTGATGCACAAATGATGCAAAAGTAAGTGAATATTTTGCAAGGTGCTTAGGGCAGAGGCAGGCAAGGAAGAAAGTTTCACCCCTCATGCTCTGGGGATGACATGTTACAGCTGGTCAGGCCTAGTGTCACCACTGCCCCATGGTCAACCTGCTGAACCTCTCTACAGCTGGTACTGCATGATGGCTAACAATTATCTCATCCCCTTACTTACAAATTCAAAACTTCCTTCCAAGCAAGAGCGGTCATTAGGCAAGAGGATCACCCTGGGTCTGTTTTCATCAGAAGTATCCCAGCATCAATTCTTCACAAAAAATTCTGAGCACTCTACTGTCTTAATCTTGTAAGATTTTTTCTCTCCTGGTCTTCCCATCTTAGTTCTCCCCAAAACTCTAACGTATTTGTTCACTTAGTTCAGCATTACCAAATATGTTTTAAGTCCTGCAACTACGTTACTGCTTAGTTTTCTGGGTAAATATCTGTAGAAGAGGACTTCTTGTTACCTTGGTGCCTTTTTTTTTCCAATTTTTTTAATGATTAAATAATGAGAATGTACTGCTCTGTGTTGACCTGAAGTAAAAGCAGCAAAAATTAAGGAATTTTGAGTAAAAAGATAATTTTGGCAAGATTTGCTCTGGTGGCCTTCAATAAATAAAAATTAGACACCTCAAATATTCATCTAATTTGACTTGAACTACAGCATGTGTGTTTTTCTTGCAATTATATAATAAATTGTCAAAAGTGCATAAGGAATCAGCTCTGGACACCATGTAAAACCAAGCCTCTGCAGGAACAAACCTGTGACCTGTAGCAGAAGAAACACAATCTATACCTTTTCAATGACAAGAATGATTCAGTTACACTAACAGTGTACACAGCAGTAACTCTGCTGTCCATTCATCCTAAACTACAATGAAGAGTTAAAACACAAGGGCTGACACATCAAGTAAAAGTGCTGGACTCAAAAAGGATTGCTGTAATTTCCCTCAGACTTACTTACTCTCTTTTTCTTTTCTTTCCTGAAAAGAATAAAGTGATGAAAATGGAAAACCCATAGAAACTGGAATCACAAACCACATAATGCTGGTTTTGCATTTGGTTTGTCTTTGTACACATATTGATTCTTCAAATGTTACCAAACACACATCATGTCCAGAATTAATATCTTGACACTGTGCTTCGTAAAAGCCCTTCAACAGGGTCTAGGTACTGTGACACTGTGGCACTGACTCAGGTCAGTGTTCTCCAGGGTTTTATTATTGCAGGAGTCCAGGTGAGTGCAGTAGACTGTGGCACAAGCATCACTTTAATTCTGACTTGAACTTCTTCTTTAATTCATGCACAAGTGGAACTGAATAAAAAATTAAAAGTTGCTCTGAATGTATTTAATTTTACTGTTTTCTGTTTGTATTTTTATTTTTGGTTAACTTCTTGAATTTGCAACCACCATCCTAATTAAAAACAAGAAACTTGAGGTTTAGGCACAAGTTTGGAAAATGTATATGTAATTTTTTAATCAGAGACTTTTATTGTTGAGCAAAATCAGCCTTGCATTCCTTGAGAATTTCATTATACTTAATAAAGTTCTGCTCAAACTTAGGCACATTACCTCCCAAAAGCATAAACAAATTCCTTATGTCTTATTTGGAGATTGGACCAATAAGTCTCTATTTTTTGTGTCTGTTGAGAACAAGGTTGTGGAACAAGCACTGAATTTATCAATGTGCTAAACATAAAGAATGTGGATTTTGCCCAGGCTCCTTTTGATGATAGTTCAAAAGTGCAGGAATCACAGATATTCAAAATGTACCAAAAAAAAAAAAGTTATCCAAAGAATGGTTTTCCTTCCCAACCTATTTGCATCATTAGAACCAAAAGCAAAGACTTACCTGCCATATTCTCCTCTGCATTTAAAAATAACACATTTAGCAAGTGTTATTGTTATTTCTCATGATAGATGACAGAAGCATAAATGTGTTTCTCCTTTAATTCTTGCTTTATCCTCACTTACTCTACCAAGCTGCAGATCTGTGCACTCAGATCCTGAGGACTTAGAAAATGTGCCTTATTCACTCCTTTCAGTTGTTTTCCTGATCATTAACAAGTTCCTGAAAATTATTTCATTCTTTCCCAGAAATTGTTCACTAGGTTGTCCAGTGATAAACTCCCTGATGCAGACCCAAAAAGTGAGAAGCCTGTAGTGTCTCCACTGTGCATCTCCATGCAGCTTGTTCCTGAGTGCAGCTGGGCAAGAGAAAGCAGGGAGTGGCTACCAAAGGTGTGGAGAAGAGGAGCACCCAGACTTCACCACAGACACCTCTCTCTTCTTCTGGCAAATGAGTTTTCCCATGTTGAATTGGCCTGAGCATGGTTTGTTGGTGGTGAAATGCTGTGAAGGCAGTGGGAAGGAAGCTGCCAAGCCCGCCTCATCCTTGGCTGGTCCACCTACACCACTGTCCTCACACCGATTTCTCCACTTCCTCCCTTCCACCCCACTCACCACAACCCTTCCCACACAAACACATACATGCACCTTTCCCTTCAGCCCTGCTTTGCCTTTCCCACTCAGGGCCTTGGCTGGTTTTCTCTGGGGACATGCTCAAATATGGCACATGGGGGGGAAGCTAACAGGAGCTTCCTTTCCACCCTGCGGTTATACTGCACTACTTCAAAATCCGAGCCCACTCCTTCAACTCCTGCTCTCACAACCCCATCTTTGCTCACATGCCTCCTTTGCAGAACTGTACCAAACCCAGTGGCAGGGCAGGATGGTGGCTGACAGCCATGCTGCTGCTTCTCACTGTGCCTTGCAAGAGAAGCTTGCAAGGGGACGAGAGAGTAGCCCTGTGGCCAGGGCCAAGGCGTGAGGAGCACATCCTGCCTGCATAGGACCCACAGAGCCCAGTTACTCATCGTGAAGCAGACAGGGTGGATTTCACCAATGCTAACAGTCCCACAAAAACAACCCTTTTCTACCAAGTTAGCAAAACTTTTTCCTCACTGTGTCCTCTGCCTTGCCTCTGCCTAGCATTTTTTCTTCATTAGCCAATAGCCCTAATGTGGGAAAAGCCTTTTGTCAGACAGGCAGGGATTTTGCAAGTACTTTACAACTCCCACATGTCATCTTCCCTTCTGAGGCAGGAAAACAATTCAGTCACATTCTCCTTACATCTGGACAGAAAAGCTGGTAGGAATGAATAAGAAAAACAGTGTGCTTTTGCAAAGCAGTGAACCATTCAGCTTGTTCCAGCTGTAGAAACCCTCCAGCTCCTTTCTTCAACCAACTTTTTCATTCCTAGAACACCCACTCCTCTTTTCCCCCTGCTTTTCTCCCCATGAGAGCCTGGCCAGGGTACACACAAATACAGCACGGTGGCTTTTTGGGCAGCACAATCCTTTCCAAACTTCTACTCCCCCCTGTGGCAGCTTGATGGCAAAAAAAGAAATAGTGAACTTCTCAAGTCATGCACTCCACCATCACTCTTTGCAAGCCATTAATAAAGAGAAATAAAGATGTGTGAGGGTCTAGATGAGGTATCACTGAATTACAGAAAGTAAAATGAGAAATCTGTTCCCAGGGAATTTGAAAATGAACCCTCTCTATCTTGTGAGTGACAAAAAGAGAAAGGTTAGCTTATACATGCTTTTAAAATTCACCCGAATTTTTTATTACAAAGTTTGTAATTCACAGAGGAACACTGTTATGACAGATTTAAGATTTCTAAATACCTTGCAAACCTTAGGCAATACAAATAGGCAGCTGATGAACTGTCTTTTCATCCCATGTCATAACTGAATCTTAAATAATCATATAGATCTACCATGCTATTAAGGTTAGACTTTTCCACAAGACCCATCACGGATAACTTCCTCACAAGAAATGTACCACAAATAACTTCTTAGGCTCAATCTTCACAAAACCCCCATTGTCCAAAATGGTCAAAACAAACACCATACAGTAAAAACCCAACATTGATTTCTATTTTAAACCCTTTAATAAAAGGGTTATAAATGGACTAATATGCTCAGAAACACTTGCTGTTAGTGAGAGTCCTACCACTTTTACAACATGATGCTTATTAGTTAAAAGCCACCCATCAATAAGACATCTGTAGCAACATAGTTGTAAACTCTAGACCTGGGACCATTGATGTTTAAAACAAGTATGTCTCCTCAATTAGTTCCTGCAGGAAATCAAAATATTTTAAACATGTCCCCACTTCCCTAACCGGGCACATTTCTTGGAGTATCTGCTTTCCTCGTCTCACTGTGAAAAATGGTCTGACAGAGAATTTCCCACCAACACCAGCAGTCTTAAGATGTTTTTCAGACCTGGCCCAGTAGTTGCTAAATTTCACACACATCTGTGGGTCAATGAAGAAGCCACCTTGGTTGTTGTATGTTACATCCTAGTTTCCCTGTCTGCGTCACTTGTACTTACACAGGTCACATACCACACATCACTTGCTGAAAAAACAGACAGCCAAGCTGGCAGCTGAACCATGGGGAACACAAACCAAATTCTATTATTTTTTCCTGAAAAATCAGAGGCTCTAAAATCCAGTGCCAATGTGTTGAGGACATTATGTTCCTTTGCAGGTAAGCCATGTGCTTATGAATTCCTCCAGAGGCATTACAGACCTATACAATAAGCCAACTCCTCCACTTCCTGTGGAAGGACTGTGCAAAGAGAAAAGCCTACTGCACTAAAGTCAGTGAACTGAGGTTGCATCAAAAGTAGGGGAGACACTTCTCTCCTTTCTTTTCTCCCCAAAGAAACCACTCTGTCACCCACACATGTAAAAGTACGGACCCTATCCTATCAGACAATATGGAAAAAGTATCCCACAGGATTCTCCCCAGGCCTTTACTCCACAGCAGCTGCAATACAAATCAAGAGATCCCATAGTTTATGGCAAAGCAAGCTGCATTTGTTAATGGAAGTCCCTAATTCGGTCAAATCTTAATTAAACATTGATGTCTCAGCTTGGGGGAAAAATCCCACAAACCCGCAAAACTTACACTGCCAGCTCCTGAAAGGAGCAGGTTGAAAAACTGAAAACAAGATCACATGCATTGTCGACTAAGCAGATCTGATTCATTCCTGCCCACATAATCCACCAGCAAGTGGGAGGAAGTGTTCGTCCAGCTGTTTTCCACGTGGTTCCTCTGAGAATCTCAAAAGGATTCCTGGTGTATGTTCTGAGTCAATCCCTGGCCACATTTCCTCTCCAACCAGCAACACTAACATTTTATGAATTGTTAACCATTTATGGGACAATTGTCAAAAAAGTGGTTAGTGACTCATTGCAGCTCTACACTAGTTGACTACTACAGCAAGAGGTGGCAAACCTCAGTCAAATCTGAGAAATAAACAGCTGAAAACCTCTCCCTCCTTACTCACCTTTGTGAGCCATGGAAGGGCTCTGCGCTTCTCCAGAAAATCCAGGACCCAGCCAGCCTCCTGGCAGAAGCAGTGAATGCTGGGCCTACAGTTGCTTCAAGATCAGATCTGTGACAAATTTTTCAGAATAAAGTAAGATAAACTGAATCTGAGGCTCACTAGGCAAAGAACATTTGGCTTCACAGTACTCATAATGTCACTTTCGAACAAATAGTTTTGCATGTGCTTTGGATACTAATTTAGATTATTCTACTTCCAGTAATCACTTTGTTTAAGACCACACACATTCATAAAAACTCCGGTTACATTTTAAGAATAAAGCCAAGTGCTTAAAGCAGCATTCTCAGAGACTCTAGAAGTAACAAAATATTTGCATGTTAACACATAAAGAATGACATTACAGAAAACAACAAAACTCAGGTCTGCTAATGGGAATTGCACCTGATGATTTTGCTTTAGCCCAATGGACCTGGACTTTTCAAGTCCCAGTATTTTGATGGCCAACAGTGCATTTAGTGAAGTACCCAACTGATGCTAGCAGACAATCTGAACCAGTATCTTGAGGAACTTGGACTAGGTCCACCATTTCAGCAGCAAACATTTCCATGGGTCCTATGCCACCTACTGCCCATCCCTGCCTTCTTATTTTGGTTCACTTCGGAGAAAAGCTAATGGCTCTCATTAGTAAGATTAGCTGACATTGTCATGGCTCCAAGGTGAAACGCTAACCAAGCAGTACAAATTGCACAACATGGATAAGTTGCTTGACAGATCCTGGGAAATGTGGTCTTTTCTTTGCCTTTGTTGATTCATGAGATCACACATCTCCTCAGAAAAGAATGAGTAAAAGTCCAGCAAGTGGTCTACTTCAGTGCCCTTTCTATGCCTGCAGATATGTAGAATAACCTACCAGATGACTTCTAAGAAAGAGAAATACCAGGCAACCACATTCATGATGGAATAAATCTCTTTATTTTTATTCTGTGTCTATTTCTGAGCTAGCAAGTAAGTCTTTCTTGGAATCTGCATTTTAAGCAAAAGCCTACTAACGTGACTTTAACCAGACCTCTCAGAATTTTGAGATGTGTTTATTACAATTTTAAAGAAATATCCTGGTGAGCATTTTGGGAAAGGAACTAATTGGCACACTAAACCTGAGGCAAGCCAGAAATGTCTGAAGCCAGCTACAAGACTAAAGTGATGATAAACAGCTCAGGGTCCAGATGTCCATATATGGCAAGACTTCCTATAAGACTGACAGTACTGTATGTGCATTGCGTATGGGTTTTGGATCAGATCCACATTCCTCGGGTATGTTTCTCTGGGAGCTTTTGATTTCCGCTTTGAGGGCTGGCTCAGACCTCCAATTGCTCTTATAAAAAAAATCTGTGACTGAAAGTTGAAAATGTGCAAGATTCTTTCTTTAAGTACACAAACACTACAAGTCTAGCCATTTTCCTGTAGTCTTGCCAGGTTTTCACTATGTCTGATACCTGATCAAGTGACTTTTTGGGGGGAAGCAGGAAAAAAAAAAAAAAGAAGGAAAAACACAAGAGAGGAATGTAGCAATCCACACCTGTACATTTTACAAGACTTCACCAACTGAAGCTGATGTAGACACACACATACCGTATATAGCTGTGTAAACAAGTCTGCAAGGTTAGTGTAGTGAATTCCTAGTTTCAGCAGAAAAAATATACTATCTTAAAAGCATGTGCTGTATAAACACCTGCATGGAAGTCAAAATTAGTGCATTTTAACCATTTTATGCATCAATGCCAAGATGTACTCGTCCAGCCTGTGGCATACTCAAGAGGCACCTGGATGTGGCATCTGGGGATACGGTTTAGGGCTGATTCTGGTAGGGTCACATTGCCAGCTGGACTAAATGATCTTGAAGGTCTCTTCCAACCTCGAGGATTCTGTGATTGTCATGAGAAAGGATAAGCTGAAGACTGATTGGAGTCTGCAAGAACTGTCTTTGCTTCCCTTTGCCCCTGAGCGTACATACACACACACCAGTGAGGTACCCATTGTGACACGTCTTAAAACACAGAAACCAGGATGACCAAAAGGCACTCCTGTGGACTCTGATTCTTTCCTACCTGCATGTGCTGAGACAACTTGTAATTTAGTGGGCTAATGCCTGATCCACAGTGGTGCAAGACCAGAATTAGTTCTGAATTCAAATAACTATTCAAGCCGTTTTTCTCAGGGCAGCAAGTGTATAGGGCTTGCTGTAGTTGGCCTGCAGTGGGAGGACTTAGGATAGATTTATCCTTTAATTTTGGATTTCCTGGCTTTCTGGTAGTTTGTTACTTTTAAACATACTTTTTCTGTCAGTGAGATTCTTAGGTTTTGTTTAATAAAATTGTATCTCTAAAAAAACCTCTTACATGGAAAGTTATAAAACATGTCTAGAGCCTCTCTCTCTCTCTGATGTTCTCCTACCATATTTAGGCATTTAAAAAAGGCATTCTGTTTACCTGGTTACATTTGCATTTTGGTATGCATGTCATACATAGTTTGGTACACATACTATTTACCCAGCACCGAGGCCACTGGAGTCCTTCAAGTAAATACAGATTTCAGGGGACCTCATGGTTTTGGGAATATATATTATTTACCATAACTGTTCCTCTGGGATTCATTTTTTCTTTCAAAGCCAATCTCATTTCTTTTAATGGAGAATTTCAAGTAGAAGAAATGACATCCAAATGACTTTACCAGACACAGCACAATGCTGGCAGAATATAAGTAGCAGTTTTACAGCACAATGGTCCTACTGGGGCTTTACATGGAAGACCTTCTTTTCCCCTCATAAATCCTGTTTTATTGCTGCATCATAGCATGGAAGCATGCCTAGACACGGAGAGGTGGAAAGAAGTGGGGAGCAAGAGAGAATAGCAGCAGGGGAAAGCCTGCATACAAAAGAGGAGATCTCTTAAGGTAACTCCCAGATTTGAGATTGCTTAATGTGATGCATTAAGCCGGTCTCTCTTACTAAGCACTAATGTACTTCCACAGGTCAAAAGCCACAACACTGGCATTCCTTGCGTTAAAGCGGAGGTCAGACAACATGACATCACTGAATATTCAAATCATACACAGGAGGCGGGGGAAGAGCCATCCTCCCAGTCAAAAAAAAGGAAAAAAAAAAACAAAAAACAAAACAACCCAAACAATGATCATAGCAGTTATCTGCAATGACTTAATGAAAGCCACAATGTTTAGGTCCTGGGTTCAGTCAAATGCAAACCACAGCGTTAAGGTTTTGGCTGAGTGTGGTGGCATGCCATTCTCTTCTTGTTGTAATCCTGGGGCGGACCATCAGCAAGGTTGGAAGCAGGGATATGCGAGGAACGTGTTGCTCAGAAATGACAGCTGCACACAGGCAGTGGGAAAATAATAGCCACTTCTTCCATGCTTCAGACTCCCCTCGCTGTGCCAAGTATTTCACAGTAAATAGGTACTCTCTCTATTCATAGAGAGCATCTATTAGGGAAGGAACACATTACAAATATTCAGTATGATTCAGGGGTACACAGAGTCAATTTATACCCGGTAGTGTAATTATACCTTTTCTCGGTGGTACCAAAGCGCCGGGACCGTTCGCCGCCGGACACCGGGTACCCGCGCCACCCCCGATCCACCCGCCCCGCGTCCCCTGTGCCCGAGGGAGGGACGAGGGACGAGCGAGGAGCACAGGGGAAGGGAAATAGCGGATTCCCCTGAACGCCCCTGGCAAC